>CM076252.1:8603814-9151314 GCA_038380765.1 Odontothrips loti
AGAGGGGGCTTGTCTGCTCGACCACTAACTCCTCGAAATGACCCTGAGAGAGAGAGAGATAGAAGAGAGGGAGGGAGAGAGAGGGGGGGGGGAGGGAAGGGGAAACTCTGCTCATGAGGTCTCGGTAGATGAAACGACTCGAGAAATGAGCGAAAGGGGGTGAGGAGGAGTAGGCAGCGGTGGTGAGGAGGAGGCAGCGGTGGTGAGGAGGAGGCAGCGGTGGTGAGGAGGAGGCAGCGGTGGTGAGGCGCTCGGACACGTCACGAGCGGCCCTCTCTCGGTCTACTACGCAGCATCTCTATGAGGGCTGTCGGGGCGGGCCGTGCGTTGGCGGGTGCGTTCTTCGCGCAGGGCTGGGTGTCTGCATTGGTATGAGGCAGTCAGTGCTGCGCGACTGCTGGGGATGTTGAGGGCTGACGGTGGCTGAGGGGGGGGGGGGGGGGTTGAGCTGCCGGTGGGAGCTTGTGGGCGAGGAAGGCGGGGGCTGGCGGGGCGCGGGGGCGCGCAAGTCCGCGGCGTTAAAACTAAATGCGCGGCCATACAGGCCGTTAAGATAACACAACGCATTCAAAGGCGGCGGGACGAGACACACAAGCGTTGCCTGGCCGGGGCTCGGCGCGGACACAGCCATGGGGCGCGGCCGGGCGTGGCGTGGCGCTGCGTGGCTCTGCGTGGCGCTGTGTGGCGTGGCTCATTGCGTTGTTGCCCCATTTCCGTCCCTCTGCCCTGGCGCGCGCAAAGGAGAATCCGTCATAATTTTAAGGCGGCCCGCAGCACGAGGGCGACCGTCCCCCCCCCCCCTCTCTCTCTCTCTTTCTGCCTCCTTCTCTGTCTCTCTCTCTCTCTCTCTCTCTCTCTCTCTCTCTCTCTCTCTCTCTCTCTCTCTCTCTCTCTCTCTCTCTCTCTCTCTCTCTCTCTCTCTCTCTCTCTCTCTCTCTCTCTCCACCCACCCTCCTCCACCCACCCGCCGCACACGCGTGGTTCGTTTGAGGGGCGGGGCGCGCCACACCACACGTGTGTTCGGCCGGGACGAGCTCCGCGCCGGCGCAGAAATTAAGGGATCTGCATACCTCGGACGATTCGATTCATTTCGCCATACAACACGTTTTCAAACATGAGCCACGCTTGCTCGCTTCGCTCTGCCGCCATGAATATAGCTGACGCACAAAACACCGGCCTGACAGTTTGCTCGAAACGAAGACCACTTCTTTTTTTCACCCCCCCCCCCCTTCCCGTCTATCCCCGAACTCTGCTTTCATTTACACCCCGTCAAACGTATACAGGATGCTAGGATGCTACACAGGCGATAATTATAAATATTCAAAGAAAGGTATCGATTGCTGAGCTCTGCGGGACCACGAGGCGGTGAGGCGTTATCTTATAGGCTCTCCTCCCCCCCCCCCTCCCCACACTCCTTTTCCTGCTCTCCCCCTTACCTGCATCCACAAGTATCCAGGTGTGGAAGTTAGGGAGCTGCCCGCCAGGACCTGGGGGGGGGGGGGGGGGCAGAAGGTATGGAGACGGGGCGCGGAGCAAAAGACGAGTGGGCTGGCGTAAAGCTCTTAGCGGAAGTGTGTGTGTGTGCATGTGTGTGTGCGTGTGCACGTGTGTGTACGCGCGCGCGCGTGTGTGTGTGTGTGTGTGTGTGTGTGCAAGATTTAGAGGAGATCACCGCGGGATTCCCAGGAATCTGAAACCCGTTTCCGCCCGCGTGCCGCCGAGCCGAGTGGAGTCGAAAGCCGCTGCCGCCGGCCGCCGCCGCAATCCGGAAGGCCGGGGGCGGCCGAGGGGGGCTGCAGGCACGGAGGGGGGCGGCGGGGGCGGCGGGGGGCGGCAGCAACAGTCGGCGGCACCGGCAGCGTGTCTCACGGCGCCCAGAGGCCGGAGGCGGGGGGAAGCAGACGGATAGATGGCGGCGGGCACGGCGTACAGACAGAAAGGAAAACAGCAAGCTTCGCCCCGTGGGCTGGCGGGTCGGGGGACATAATCGAAGCCACCGCGAGACTTTCCGAGCAGCCTAACGCTTAGCGGATAGCCACCTATCTCTGCAGGGATCCCGGTGTAGGCGTAGGCGTAGGCAGATGCTCGGAAGCGCCGTGCGTCAAGTTTCGGAAAGCTCGGAAGAGATAGGCGAACCTCAACGTGAGCGATGGAAGCGTCAGAGAGACACCCCCCCTGCCAACGAACCTCACGACGGGTTTGTCTACGCCGACCTACGCCCACAAAAAGGTAGTCTCTGCTAGAGTAAGTCTTCTGTTTGCCTTGATCCATCCAAACATTTTCGGGAATTTTACACCACTTGGTTGAGGATTTCACTCTCTCGAATCAAGTCGTGTTCGACATATCGCTGCTGATACGTCCAATTTAAACTTTAAGCAAGGAATTGGTCAGGCAGTGGCAGTAAAAAAAAACTTTTTTTAAAATAAAAATTTTTTTTTTTTTTTTTTAAAGGAAGTTCCATCAGTGTGCTCTTTCTTGATGGAGGCGGCACGCGCGCACAGCGCTGGGGCACCGCCTAGGCACAACGTCCTGAGTAAATCGCACGGCCCCTGCCCTAGCTGCCCGGGCTCGGGCCTGGGGCACGCGCCGTGCCTCGAGAGGCGCCTCTTTACTCCAGCTATTGGCAGAGATGCGAGATAGAACACGCACTACATTGGCTGCAAAGAAAGTTTCCATTTAGCTTGCTGCTGCTGCCTCGGAGGGGATGACGACACAAGGGCGCTCCAAGCAGCAGGCAGGCAGCAGCAGCCGATGCACTGTCTCCCAGACCCTCCAGCCGGCATCGCCGCGTTCGCTCGCAGGAACCCAATAAACGTCTAAACGAGAAATATTTTAGGATATAAGTCGGATAAAATAATTCTGAAAATGCATGAAAAAATAGATCTCCCCCCCCCCCTCTCTCTCTCTCTCTCTCTCTCTCTCTCTCTCTCTCTCTCTCTCTCTCTCTCTCTCTCTCTCTCTCTCTCTCTCTCTCTCTCTCTCTCTCTCTCTCTCTCTCTCTCACACACACACACCAAGGACAGCACCGCAGGACCACGGTGGGTGGCAGAGTCGACCCTCATTTGCCGACACTTCAATTATCCCCTCACCGTGATAAATAATCGTGTTCACCGGCGCGGGCCGCCGGCCAAAGGTCCCCGGGGGGTCCTTCCGGTGGAGGGGGCTGCGGGGGCCCCGCTGAGGGTGTTGGCCGCGAGGGGCTTGCGGCGGGCACCCGGCCAGGAGTCTGTATTAGGCGGGGCGCCCCCCTCGGCGGGGCTTTCAGTGGCCCCCCGCAAGGCGGCAGGGTGTTGTTGCTGCTGCTGCTGCTGCTGCTGCTGCTGCTGCTAGAACGCCACCTTATTCGCTCCAATTCGCACGACATATGCGCCGGGGGGGGGGGGGGCTCCGCAATTCCAAGCAGCCAGGGTGGGGGCCGCAAGGGCCGCGGGGGCGTGAATCAGGGCGTTAGCGGTGCCGCTCGTATCGGCACCACGGCTGCTTAATGACAAAGACCTGGCCTCGGCCTCCTGACCGACCCTCACCCCAGCCGAGCTCAGCCCCGAGCGCAGCTGGGGTCGACGACGCAGCTGGGGTCGACGACGCAGCTGAGGTCGACGACGTGGCTGAGGTCGACGCCTCCGGGGCCTTCGCGTCCGGGGTCTACGCAGCCGAAGTGCCTGTATCACATCGCCGAGGCTACGCCGTCGGGGACCGCCCACACTACACAGGTCCGAGGTGTTGTTGGGGTCCACGACGCGCCGGGGTCATCGCCGTCGAGGTCCACTCCTACAAGACCTCTAGAGTGCCGGTCTAGTCAGCCGTGGGTGGGCGCTGAGGGGTGCCGGGAGTCGAGCCCACCGCTACCTCTCGGCTGCCCTGGGCAGGCGCCGGTCGCGGGTGGAGGGGGGGGGGGGGGGGGGGGAGGCTGGAGAAGGTTTAGCCCAGGGTTTATTAGCGTGCGCAGCCAAGGGGACAACAGCGTCGTATACCCAGCTTTACATTTACGGCCGTTTATACGATTAGGGATCACACCAAAGTGTGTCGTGGCGTGTGTGTGTGTGTGTGTGTGTGTGTGTGTGTGTGTGTGTGTGCGCGCGTACACACGGAAGTGTGTCGTCATGAAGATGGCGGCAGAAGTGGAGAGGAGATGCTCCCTCCTGAAGCTGGGCTTCAGTGCCAGCGGTGTAGGAAAGAGCGACGAGAACTCGCAGTTTAGTATTTTAATTCCTCGCCGGGAGGGTGTGTATCGCCGTGCGCCGATACCTATGTCGGCGTCCCGACCGCTCCCGAGGCTGCGAACAAGGCCCGGGAGGCACGGCGGGGGTCGGATCGGCCGGAGGAAAGAGAGAGCGATGGTGCACCGCCGTGAAGGCACTTAAGGACTGCTGGCACTCCGCCAGGCCCTTACTCATAACTTACCGGCCGCTCTCTCTCTCTCTCTCTCTCTCTCTCTCTCTCTCTCTCTCTCTCTCTCTCTCTCTCTCTCTCTCTCTCTCTCTCTCTCACACACACACACACACACACACACACACACACACACACACACACACACACGCACACACATGCCTCAATTTTCAGCCGAGGCGTGCGTGAGAGAGATTTCCTTATATTCGGTCTGCCGTGATATATGCAGGCCATTATTGACTAAGCAAATAATCCAGATATGGGTCAGGAGAAATATTACTCCGGCTATACATTTTCAATGAGTGCAGCGTGTGCGTTTGTGTGCGAGTGCGGGGGGGGGGGGGGGGTGAGTGAGTTTCCAGTGCGGCGAGCATGAGACGGCCAGTGCCACGAATGGAGAGAACGGACCATAGGATTTATTGAGGAGACATCTGGGCGAAATAAAACGTCTGTGCGTCGGCGGCATGAAATGAAGACCGTTCACTGCCAACATTCCGGCGCTAATCTGCGATACCAAGCGCAGTGTATGAACTTCAAATGCAGCGTGCGGGAACGTGTGGGTCGTGCGGGTGGCCACACTGTGATAACCTGGGCGCTGCTTTACGGGGGAGGGGTTCTCAGAGAGAGGTGCGGTGTGAAGATGATATGGGTGGGAGGTGGGAGGGGGCGGGGCCCTGAGTGCCAAGTTGAGGCAATGTAACGGCGAGAAGGGTACAACAGCCGTTGGATTATACAGGGGGAGGTTGCCACTAATTTTCTTCTTAGCCGTTGTCTGAACTGTAATCGAGCTTGACAGAGCACTTTGTGCGGGGCGGCGTCGTGTCCGACTTCGGGGGATCAAGGGCGGAGGAACGCACCCCTCTCCTCTCCTCTCCTCTTCTCTCCTCTCCTCTCCTCTCCTCCTCTCCTCTCCTCTCCTCTCCTCTCCTCTCCTCTCCTCTCCTCTCCTCTCCTCTCCTCTCCCCATCCCACCAGTCTAGCCTACCGCCGGGACGAGGCGTGACAGCGAGAGGATGCGGAAAATGGGAAAAAGAAAACGAAACGCGCACAACAGCATCGACGAATATCAAATTAAAACACGCCACTTTATTGCGTGGCGCTGTAGTGAGGCGGAGAAAGGAATTGTTTTCGATACCAGGCCCGGACCCGCGGCAGAAAAACAGAGGAATCAGGAGACAATGACCCCAGCACGAGGGGCGCGCCAGTCCTGAAAATTTTTACAGTGACTGAAATCCCAAATGACTGGATGTGACTGGAGAATTATGACTGGAGAAAGAGTGGACGGAATTACTGGGAGAGAGCGGAAAGCGAGGTTCTGTGCCTCGGCAGACATCCCGGGGGAGACTCGGGAGATGTACAAAGCTTCTAGGGTTCGAAGCTTCTGGTTTCCTCTCTCTGAATCTGGCAGGGGCGGACATGCCACTACTCGGCGCGTAACGAGTAGAGTACAGCGGCTTCGGCCGTGTTCGCAGGGGCGGACTCCCATGATTAATGGGGCCAAACCAGACTGCGGTTGAGGATGACTACAGTATGATGGAGTCTCCGAAGGCCGTGATGCCGTGATCAAGCGGAGGGGGCCTCGCGCAGTGACGCGGGCTAGGGGTTGCCGGGAGACCCGTCCGGCGCTAGCCGGGTAGCGGGTTCTAGTGCTGTGTCCCGGGGCCAACTAGCAGCCGTAAAGCACCGGTTCCCGTAAGATCACCGAAGACGAAGGCAGGGGTCCTGGCGGAAGCCGAGACGATATAGGTTTTGTCACCCGGGTTAAACATGCCACAGGCATTTTTTTTTTCTCGCTGATTTAAAAAGAATTCATTTCGGTGTCTGCACCGAATGGGACTAGGGGACTGGAAGTGACTGCACGTTGCATTGTTCCTTTGGGTGTACAGTGAACCTACCACGTGATGAACTCCTCGCCCCAGCCACAGCCACCCCGGACCAATGCAGTATTCTCGCATGAAGAGTCCAAACAAGATACATTCACGATATCCGCTCCTCAGCGTCAAGCTAATTTTGCCAGCGCTCTCACAGAAGCGAGGCAACAGTTATAGAAGAAGCAGGATATGCGGCACGCGGCACAGAAGAGACCGCACAAATATCACATTCCCGCACGGCGCGGTACCAGCGCGGCACCAGCGCGGCTGGGGGGTTGGTTACTCAAAGGCCCATTTTCGGTCCCTGCGCCTCTCTGTGATTTGTAGCGCGGGGACGGCATCAAAGAGCGCGGGATCCCATTCTGCAGAAAGCCGTCGTGATCGAGCTCCCCTCCCCCACCCCCACCCCCTCCCCTCCATGCAGACGTGCGGCCATCACAGACACACACGGCCTGCTAGGACGACCGCCAAATCCCATTCCATCCTGTGTGCAGAGCAGCGGTCGGGCCGCCGGGGCCGGCGGAGCGGGTCAGCAATCGGCCGACAAACGCTGCTCGGTGGAGAGGTGCGCAGGAAGAGGAGAGAAGATTTCAATTCGGCGCTGGCGTGTGAGGGAGTGAGAGAGACAGAGATAAAAAGAGGAAAAGGGGGTGGGGGGCTTGGCTCCAATAAAACCGCCTCTCGCGGCTGCCCGCCCCCATGCCGCCCCCATGCCCGCCTCCCCGCGGAGCTCTGCGGACAGGTGTTGCCGACGGGCAGCCGCCGGGAGGCCGCCGTCAGGGTAGGCACCCGGAGGGCACGGCGGCGTGGCGGGCTTGCCTATCCTCGCTTCGCCAGGCGCCCTTGGCGCACGCTGCCAGGCCAGCGGCACTAGACCACAGGGCCGTTGACAAATTATGCAGCTCTCGTTATTGATTGGTTTAGAGCGTCAAAGTACGACTGGGCTGAAATCATTCCGGTACGTACCCCGTGCTCGAGCGTGGGGCTCCGCTTCTGCAGCCACGGAGCTCGTAGTGCTGCACAAGCAGGGCGCCGTGATGAGGAAACGAGCGACGAAGGAGAGGACGGAGGAGAAAACGAGGAGGAAATGCCGTGTACGAGAAGGAGGAGGGAAAGTAGAAGTGATAGAAAGTGGAGTAAGCGCATGGCTGTTGGGGTTACTGAAGCGGGGGCGCCTAAATAATGCAGAAACAGCCCCTGATCACATATCACTATTAAGAAACGGCTCACACGCTGCTACGGCAGGGAGCAGGGCGTTAGACGCGCAAGGGGGAAGGGTGTGCTTTAAGACGCTTTCGGCTCGAAGGGGGAGAGAGTGAGAGAGAAGATAGATTGGAGCGAGCGAGTGGGGGGAGAGAGAGAGAGAGAGAGAGAGAGAGAGAGAGAGAGAGAGAGAGAGAGAGAGAGAGAGAGAGAGAGAGAGAGAGAGAGAGAGAGAGAGAGAGAGAGCGGGAGCATGAGAGACGAAGAAGAAATGAGGGTTTGCGGGCTGAAGCAGGCCCCGGCCCCAAACTCGGGGGGTCGGGTTCGGCGGTCGGATGGGTGCCCGAGGCGTGCCCTGTGTGCCGGAGATCATCGCACGGAGCGTGCAGGGCGGCGGGCGGCGAGCTGGCAGGTGCGTACCGCGTAGCACCCGCAGCTACGCCCCGCCGAATTTCTGTCTTTGGATCGAGTTTGTTCATCTCGGGATAAAATAATGGGGATCAGGGCGGAGGCGGTGCTGCTGCAGCCATATCGGCAGTCTCTGTTTGAAATAAGGTGCGGGGCGAAACACGAGACGCCCGGGTTGCGCTTTGCGAACGGGGTTCTCGGGAAAGTGCGGTTGAAAGTTCGCTTGTGAGGACATAGAATAATCAATTGCAAGACAGCTCGCTGTCTCAGTATAATCTTACCTCCCCGACACCAATTCTTTTGATTTAAAAAAAAAACGAACTAAAAATAAAATGGTGAACTGTCGCGGGTATCGAACCAAGGGTCAGTAGTAGTGACTCAGGGAGCAAGCGCGAACAGCCACTCCAGCTTTACGGCCGTCCAGCGCCTCCCCTTTTTACGGCGGGGACGGCCATCGGAGTCCAGAGCAGACCGGGGCAGTGGGCCGCGGGGCGGGCGGCCTTATAGGGGGCCGCGGCCAGGGCAGCAGCAGCAGCAGCGGCAGCAGCAGCAGCAGCAGCAGCAGCCGGGGCAGGGCCGGCCAGAGCCGGAGATCGGCAGATTGGAACGGCGCGGCACCGACCTTTGTGGGCGAGGCTGGAGCAGAGAGAGAGAGAGAGAGAGAGAGAGAGAGAGAGAGAGAGAGAGAGAGAGAGAGAGAGAGAGAGAGAGAGAGAGAGAGAGAGAGAGAGAGAGAGAGAAAGAGAGAGAGCGAGTGGGAGCGACGGGGAGCGGTGAGGACCAATGCGGGAGCAGGACGGACGCGGACACAAACGGTGCGCGCCGGCGGACAACGAACTTCTGATGCGTGCCAGCTTCCTGCTCTGACAACGCCGGCATATAATGTAGTCGAATCACGGGACCACAGGTGTCCCCTCGCCGGGGTCCGGGTGTGAGAGAAAGAGAGAGAGAGAGAGAGAGAGAGAGAGAGAGAGAGAGAGAGAGAGAGAGAGAGAGAGAGAGAGAGAGAGAGAGAGAGAGAGAGAGAGAGAAGGGACGGGGTCTGGGGGCAGACTCGTAGTCGTGTAAAGTGGAGCCACTTTCTGCTCTCCCACCTGCCGCCCGGTCCGCGCCCAGACCGCCTCAGGCCGCTGCTGCTGCCGCCGGCCGCCCGGACCTCATTCGCCCCCTCCCCCCCCCCCTCCCCCTTCTCTCACACCTCTCCCTTTCCCTTCCGGCACCATCCCATTGATTTCCCCCTCCATCTTCACTTATTCATTTTCGTGTAATGACGCCGTCCGCCGTCTACGCTCTGACCCGCCCCTCCAGTCCCGCCACCGACGGCCACCCTCGACCGCTTGCTTTTAATTTGGACAGCTTTTTGTCCCGGCGTGTCGTGCCGTTGGAAGGGGTCGGAGGGGGTAGGAGGGGGTGAGGGGGTGGGGGAGGGGGTGGGGGTTACGGCGTCAGCTCTGCTGTGGTGGCGTGCGCTCTCTTATCTTGGACCATACACGACCGTAGCGGTGAGGCGGCGGGGTGGCGGAGGGAGGAGTGTTGCAGCAGCAGAGATGGTGGTGCAGCCCGCCTCAGTCCCTAGGAGGTGAGCGGTGCGGGAGCCCGCGGCTGCTAGGGCTGCTAGCTTCAAGGATCCCCGCGGCTGCCCCAGTAGCGATGCCACTTCCGCCGTGGGTGCCCATCCCACCCGCGGCCCGTCCGAGCTGTTGAGCGCACTCTGTCCGTTTGGAATGCGCTCGGAACTCGGCTCAGGAACGAGTCACCACCGACGGTAGCGACAAAAGGAAACGATCAAAATGTTCTTTTTGACGTCGCAATCCGATGGGTTGAAAACCTCTACAATTCACCCTCAAAAAAAAAAAAAAAATTGAATCGACTAAGGAATGTCGCCTTGATCAAGATTCTGTGTCGGTTGATCTTGATCAAGGCGAACATATATTCCTTAGTCGATTCAATTTTATTTTTCTGGGGGTGAAACGCATGAGAGTTGTCCGGGGAAGAAACCCTTTTCCAATAGTGTTAGTTACCTTCAGGAAAACACGTGACTCCTCGTTCGAAAGAAAACTTTTTTTTTTCTGGTTGCAGAAACTCTAATCACGTTGTGGATGTCGCAGATGAGGCAGAGGACGCGGGGTGCCCGTAGGTGGTCTGCCAGTGTGTGGGGGTCCCTGCGTCGTAGCGCCCCCCACAAACAGGGGGGCTCGCCTGGCCCCGCCAGGCCCCGCCAGGCCCCGCCAGGCGACAACAGAGCTGTGTCTACACACCGAGTCGGGGAAAGGCCGAGCTGAGCCGCAACTGCAGCCGCCACTGCCACCGCCACTGCCGCCGCTGCACCCCCTTTACAAGCCTGGCAGGCACATGTCCAAGAGAACCCACTGCCAGAGGGATGGGACGCCACGACACGCACCCAGAGGCGAGCAGGCAGCAGACAGACCGACAGACGGACAGGCAGACAGGACCGGCAGACGGGAGCTGAAAAAGAGGGAACGAGATAGAGCAGGCAGCATATGGAAATCTCTGCAGCGAATTGCGTGCGCGCGTGTGCGTGCGTGCGTGTGCGGTCGCTGCTGTCGCCGCCATCTCGTCGCGCGACTTTTTTCGTCTCGTCCTAAACCAACGGTCATGGGCGGTACTCTTTCTTCTGCACTTTATCTTTTGCTCCTTTACTTCTGATTTTCTTTCTCTATCTCTGTGTCCGTCTGTCTATCTGTCTCTCGTACATTTTCCGCACTGCGCGGTATGTTTCTTGGCACGGCGAGAAATGAACGTCATCACCAGGTATCCCGCCGTGGCACTTAGCCACACCCCCGAACCCGAAGTCCGCTCTGGGAGAGAGGGGAGCGGGTGTGGCGGGGCGGGTGTATCAGGCCAGGCGGAAGAGCCCCACGATCGCGCTCGAAAACACTTCCTCCGCTCAGGGGCGTAGCCTCCTAAACCGGCGACCGGGGTAGGCAACCCACATAAACAAACGCCTGAATGTAGGCAATTAGCGCGGCATACCACCTCCGAAACTCAAAGTCGGGCCACGCCCCTGAGCCCACGATCACGCTAGGGCAGTGTGTAGTGGGCGGACGCAGCCTGCTGGGCCGGGCGTCTGCTAGCTGTCCGTTTTGTAACCGGTTCCAGGAAGGACTGCTCTGCCAGCTCTGCCGGCTCTGCTGCCTGGGGCCGTGCCGACAGTCCCAGTGCCGCGGTCGCGCCAAACCCTCGGCCCGCATCCAGCACAGGCTCCGGCCCGCTTGATTCATCATTCATTTCGAGGGGTCGTAATATTATACGGTAGAGAATAAAGATCCCCGAGGTGAGGGAGGAGGCCGCCGAGCCGCCGCCGAGCCGCCGCCGAGCCGCCGCCGAGCCGCCGCCGGGCCACCAGGCCGCCAACCGCAAGAGCTGTGTTTTTAAGTAACGTCGTTTCCCACCCGCGCCCAGCTCCGCTCCCGCACTATACACTGCTGAAAAAAAAAATTGTTCGAAAATACAAAAAAAAAAAAAAATGTATGAATATGTGTGAAGCGAAAGTGGAGTCAATGCGCCAGAGTTTACAAGAAATAGTAATGAAGTTTCGGTATTAAAAATAATAATTGAAAAAAAAAACTGAAGTGTCACTCATGAATTACAGATGCCCTGCACCCCGAAATTGCACACAAATGCGGCATTCGTAATATTTAAAAAAAATGTAAAACTTGAGCAGTTTTGATCTTTGGAGAAAAGTTTGGATAGATATAATGACGTATTTGTGTTGACAGATTTTCAGTCGATTCGTTGTAATTTACTAATGGCGAAGGTGTTTGAACAGTGTAAGCCTTCCCCCTCTTTCGCGCTCTTAGCTGCAAACGAAAGCCGTGTGGCGGCCCCACATTTCTCCCGGCTGGCTCCTGCCTCCACCAGGAGGCCGCTTTCGCCCACCTCGCTCAGTCCGGCAGGGGAGAGAAAGAGAAAGAGAGAGTGAGGGGGTGAGGGAGGGAAGAGGGAGGGAGAGGGAGAGAGTGAGGGAGACGAAGGAGAGGCGAAGGAAACACAGACAGACGGAGGCGATACTGGGTTCACGATGAAGGTATCTGCCTCAAATAGGCTCTGATGTGAAGGAAAGTAGGTTACGGAGGCAGCCGAGGAGGGCAGAAGAGGGAGGGAGGGCGTGAGGGTGTTCATGAAGAACCAGATGACTGCCTCTATTATCCGTCACTGATACTGACATAGCTGCTCTCACTCTCTCCTCACCTATCGCTGTCCCCCCTACCCCCCCCCCCCTCTCTCTCTCTCTCTCTCTCTCTCTATATATATATATATATATATATATATATATATACCCCTCGCCCCCAGATAGCCCATGTAGCCATGTAGCCCATGTAGCCCATGTAGCCCATCTCCACAAGCTAGCGCTTTTATCTTCTTCAGTCCTCTTCAGCAGCAGCCCCCCCAAAAAAAAAAAAAATAAAAAAATGTCCCATTCCCTCGAACACAGAATTTCTTGTCTCTCCTGCCCGACTTGGTACACAACCCTATAACACCTCTTAAAATACTTTATAATTCACAAAATACAATACTAAAATAACCAGATTTCGTCACCCAGCCCTTTGGTCCCAGTGTCTGAAGTTGCCGTTGAGTACCTTATAATACCTGTAGTACTTTACAATGCCGTATAATGTAGAACTTAGAGCACGGCTGAAGCGAGCCCCTCCCCCCTCTCGATCTCTTCGACGCTTCAAATTTTCTGTCATCTCCTCAATGGCTGTGTTGTTGTTGTTATTGTTTAAAAGGTTACGTCAACTGGCCTTTCTCAGGTTACAAATAAAGAACAAGTCTGAGTATTTTAGAAAACTGATACTTCTTCTCCTTTTATTTAAAACAAAAGACAAAATTGACCGATAACAAGACTTCGCACAAAATGCACGCCACAGTTATTTACACGATATGTACAGTCGAACTCGATAAATATAGATAACGTCGGTAACAACTCTGCTATAGGAACACAAGCTGCGCGAGCGGATCAGAAATACGTTACCAATAACGTTCTGTTTTGACAAAACAAAACCATCACAAAATAAAGTTCACATACAAGAACTGAAATGGACGACAGATGACTCTTCTTTTGCTCAAGTTCAGAGACTGTCAGAGGGGATTTGGCATGATCGCTTCAGCATGATCACATCTTTCTTCTGCTCTCTCTCTCTCTCTCTCTCTCTCTCTCTCTCTCTCTCTCTCTCTCTCTCTCTCTCTCTCTCTCTCTCTCTCTCTCTCTCTCTCTCTCTCTCTCACACACACACACACACACACACATGCATACACAAAACACGTTGCACGCACGGCGACCGTTCGACACTTCTGAATGATTGCTATGCCAACTGCGTCCGCTCTGGTCCGCTCCATCAGTTGTCATCTGTTTCCCATGCCGCTTCGACAGGCCGTCCGTCATCGGACGGTGCTGTCGGAGGCTGCGGGGGCTGCGGAGGCTGCGCCGGGGACACATACCCGCGGCTGCTGCCGGTTGGCACACATTGAGGGGACAGGATAATGATAACAAAATCAAAACCATCCCTGTAAATTTTTTCCAACAGTATAAAAAAATGACATTGCGTCTCTGCTTTGCTTTTTTCAAGTACGTTCGACTCCTCCGCCTCGTCACATATCCAGCACATTTTATTTCCTCCAACACGTAACAAAATCTACTAACATTCTTAACAGACGTCTGAGCATGACAGATTGACACAAGAGTTCGGCCCGGGCCGGGGCCGGGTGCCCTTCATTCATAAGAGTCCTGGGTGCGCCGCTGCGCTGCCCCGGCTGCGGCCCCTCAGCTGGGGTAGAAGTCTCCGCCGCTGTACCTCCGGGCAAGGCTGGTGAGGCCGGCCCTCGGCACCCAGTACGGGTGGTCGGGGCTGAGGGCCGCGGCGGCCGAGGACGCCGGGGACGCCGTCGGCGGCCCCACCGCCGCCGCCGCCGCCTTCTTCTTGAGGATGGACTTGGGGTTGGCGCCAAGCGAGTCGCACGTCTCCTTCATCCGGGACAGCTCCGAGTGCAGCGTGCGGTACTCCTCCAGGAAGCGCTCCAGCTGCGCCGTGTGGTAGTCGTAGGAGCTGGGTGACACCGCCAGCCCTTGCGAGTACCTGGAACAGACAGCAGCGCTCGAGGAAGGGCTCGAGGACGGCGCCCGGCGGCGCGTGGCGGTGCATACCGACGACGTTCGGTTCTCCCGGTACCTCTTGTTGGGCGTGTTGAGCGCCGCCAGGATGGGGGTTTCGGTGGCCGTTGTGCGGTCCTTGCACGGGGACCCGGGTAGGCTAGGGTGGCGCCGCGTCCCCCGCGCGCCGATCTGCTGCAGGGGCGTGGGGGCCAGCGGTGACGCCCCCGCCAGGTTGAGCGACGACGAGGACCTCTGGTGGGGCAGCGGGTACCCGAGGCCGCCGCCGAGGCCGCCGCCAAGCCCCGAGCTCGAGCTGCCGCCGGACGAGCCGTACCTGCGAGAGAGACAGAGAACGAGAACGAATATCGGTTATCGAAAAACCTCGATCAAGACATCGAGTGCATATCGCTGATATTGGGTTCCTGATATAGACCCCATATCGAAGAAATGTCATAATATGAAAAGAATATCGAAATATTGAACATATATCGATGCATGGCAGGTGCGATATTCAGTTTCAAATATGTGAATATCGAAAGATGCACTGTTATGAATACGGTGGCTGGTTTTCGAGCAGAAGCGAAATAATGTCGATATCGAATCTGTAATATCGAATTTCGAGCTGGAGCATATCTGACCTGGAGTCGGTGAGCAGCGGTGACTCGGAGCCCCTCCTGCTGTGGCGCTCTCCGCGGTGGTGCGGCCGCCGGGGCAGCGTGCCCCACAGCCCGGCCCGCAGTGCGCCGCCACCACCACCACCACCACCACCACCACCGCCGCCGCTGTCGCTGGCCGGCGGCGGCTCGGGCTGCGGCTGCAGTAGGAGGTCCGGGAACGAGCGGTCCTCGCACGTGTCCTCCCCGAGCAGGGACGTGTACAGGCTGCCGCCGCTGTCGCTCAGCACCTGCGACGAGGATGAAAAATTCAGTGCACGAAAGAAGAAGAGCCGGCTGTTCGTTCTATGACCCACGAGGAACAAAGGTCGCTTTAAAATTCCGCCCCCCTTCTTACCTGCTTCCGCAGCACGCGGCGGGGCAGCAGGGCGCGCGCCTCGGCGGCCCCCGCCACCCCAGCGGCCCCCGAAGTCACTCCTCCGTTCCGCAGCGGCAGCAGCGGCAGCAGCACGGCCGCCTTGGCCTCGGCGCGTGCGTCCGCCTCGCAACCCCTGCAACAAGGACACACACAAACACACCAGCCCGATAAATGAGGAGAAGGAGGGGAGGCTGCTGTTCGCGGGCCGTGATGAATAGGGTGCGTTCTATCTGGAGGAGGAGAAGCCCCCCGCGCTGCAGGCCGCCCGCCGCCGCCCACCCAGAGGCCCAGACCGCACGCCGCGCCGGCAGCGCCGGCAGCGCCCCCTACCGCCAAGATAGCGCGGCGGAGGAGGTGTATGATTTATAGGAATAATCAGGGCCGCAGCGGCTCCTCTCGAAACACGCCGCCGCCGCCTGCCGGCCTGGGTCATATCCAGACCGGAAAATTAATGTGAGGGCCGCGCGCCGCCTCAACTAGTCGAGATTTTAGATCTAATTAATTATTGCACATCCGGGTCGTGTTCGATGTAAATGCCCCCCTGCTTCTGCACGGTCTCGGCTGGGTTAGCTGGGCTGGGACCGGACCTGCTTCGCGTCGCACGCGGACACACGCCACGCCGGCAGCACCCGCCGAGCAGCCAACGAAGTGTCGCTAGTGTCGTGACAGGGAGCACTACTTGGTTGCAAGATCTAACCTTTTGTTGGCGGGTTAGCTAAACGTTTGGTTGCGAAAGCAAAACGTAATTTTTACACACACCCCTTACTGCCGACTTAGAACGTTAGTTCCCGCAACAAAACGCGTTTGCTTTGATTAGTTTGGACAACGAATCTTTTCGGTGTGGACGCCCCGCCGTGACGGTGCCCACCACCACCCCGTTTGTGCGTGGTGTCCCTGATTCGAGAGACTCGCCGACCGACGGCGGGGCGGAAGGCGCATAGAATTTCCCTCCCTTCCTTGCCGCGGCGGGGGTCGTCCGTCACGACCCCCCCGCCGCCGCCCCGGTCTCTAATCCCTCCCTTTCCGAGACCCCCTTCGTCCTCCGTGTCCCCAAACCTCAAATCCTCGGCGCGGCGCGGCGCTGCTGCCGCGGGTTTAGGCCGGGCCCTGCTCACGGCTCCGCTGGCTCCGCGGTGCCATAGGGCTTAGCCACGGCCCCTGCCACGGCCCCGGCCACGGCCCCGGCCCGGCCCCGGCCTCAAGGCTCAGATGCTTTGCAGGGACCGCCGGAGACAATCACAGCGGCACGTCACAGTCGGCAGCAGCGCAGCACCGTCCTACGGCGGACCCGGTCGGACCAGGGCAGCACGGATAAACCAAGATTGGTGGTTCGCAAATTTCGGTACTGGGAACTAAAATTTGGTTGAGTGAACTATTTCTTAACTGCACCAACAAAGAGGCACGTTGCAGGCACTAAACACATTTTTAGCCCGTCCCGACACCTTTCTTTAGAAACGGCAGGAGCCGGGATTATAGTCTTATGCCGGATGTTCGTCCGGTCGGACTTGTGTACGCCGACTTATCGTTCACACAAAAACTTCAATTTTAGAGGATGAACTCCTTTTTTAACGTAGAATAAGGTACGGTACCAACAATTTTCGATTTTTATCCCATTTTTGTGGAATGAAAATATATCTGTTTTTGTTTTTTCGAGGTTAGGGTTGGCCGCCGCGCGGATCATTACCATGCGCGGTCATTTGTGCCGCGTCTATCTGCGGCTCTTCGGGGACCGTCCGCACGGCGGGGAGGGTCTAGTCATTTGCGCCGCGTGCGGGAGGTCCCTCTCCTCTCTCCTCTTCTTTCCTCTCCCGCCCCCTCCCCCTCCTCCCTCCTCCCCCCGTCACTCACCGGACATCTGAGTGGTGGCTGCTGAGAGTGTCGTCCGAGGACCGCTGCGCCGCCGCGGTCCAGGGCCCGCCAATGTGGCTGACGGTGGGCGTCATCTCCACCTCCGCGTCGTAGCCGACCTCGTCCACGTCCGCGTCCTCGTCGTCGTCGTGGTCGTGGCAGGACGTGGGCACGCCGCGGTACCGGCCCCTGCGGCCGCCGCCCCGCCGGTGCGCCACCGTCACGGCCGGCACCGGCACCTGCAGGCAGCGCGACACGTCAGACCAACGTCGGGAGGGTTGCTTTTAAACCATCACATAAGATATCAGTCAGACTCTGCTTAGGTCCCAAAAATTGGGCCACATGACACGATCTCATCAAAAATGCGGAAGACATGGCCACTATGAGGCCTACCACTAACGTTCTGATTTCTTAGAGAAGGTCACTGACCCCATATTCGGATACAAGGCCTCGTTAGTCCCCTATCGGTCGCGGTGATGATGACTTTTTCATTCGTGCCGCCGCCCCGCCGGCCCGCACCGAGGTGCTCAGGGGCGCGAATCACGGGGGCCGCCTCGCCTTCGCTGAACACAACGCCCCGCACCGCGCCGCACCCTCGGCTCCGCTCCTCGCCTCGCCGTCCTCGGCGTGCTGGACTTTGATCGCGCTGCGTGAAATTGCTCGGCGAGGCCGACGCGTCCCCCTCTGTAACCACCTCCTTTGCTGCTGCCGCCGCCGCCACCACCGCTGCGTTCTGCCTCCTCTGCGGTGTACAGGAGGTTCCAGCGGCTCCCGGCAAGCCGAAGACGAGCACACCTAAAGTGTTACGCCGCGCTGTCCCCGTGCCGACGGCGCCGACGGTATGCCGTGCCCCGGGCCGGGCGCACCCGGCGGAGCCCCTGGATGGCACAGCAACCCCCCTCTTCTTTGTGCTGGGAAGGCATGCAGCTCAGCTCCGTGATGAAGACGATAGACCCCGCCGCTCGCGGTCTCGCTGAGTATCCGGGCGCAAATCTCGACGGCTCCCCTTTAAATGTGCGAGGCAAAGGCGCCTGTGAAATCGTTAGAGCGAAACGTACTTGACAAAAGAGCTGCCGTGCGAAAATTTTGAGTTTCATCTTCGCTAAAACATTCGGGGTTCAACTCTTGGCCGGAGTAAAAAATGTTGTAAAGTCTGCCGACCGAGGATGGTGGGTAAAATATACCAAAAGAACGTGTTCAACGGCGTTTTCTGGCTCGCACAAGTATTTTTTGTCTTATCAGAAACCAAAAGTTCTAAGTTCCCAGTGCGTGAATGTTCTCAAGACAGAATCCTGTTGACTTCTGATAGGCGTCCTCTTGTTAACTAGAGAATTCATCACTCTCAGAAGACTTCGCTTCCTAACCACTCAGTATGAAACATATGTGTCGAACACTTTAAACCGACCCAACTAATACCCAATCGATGACCTCAGATCACTTTCACTGGGCATGTGCGGAGGCGACTCGCCCGGAGACTAGAGTAACTTGCTGTATGTATAGCAGCAGCGCGAGCCAGAAAACGCCGTTGACCACTAGCGCCATCTCTCGGAGCCAACGGTGGTGCTCTCTGCGGGACAACAGTGGCTAGAGTATCAATAGCGCGCTGGCCCCTTACATCATAGCTCCGTAGCGTAGTGGGCTAACGGACCGGACGACGACCGCAAGGTTCGGGGTTCAACTCTTTGCCGGGGCAAAAATTTTTCTGAAGTCTGCCGACCGAGGATGGTGGGTAAAATATACCGAAAAAACGTGTTCAAAGTGTGTTGTCTGAGTGACCGCGGACGTTGGGCCGCGGACATTCCCCGGAGGTTGAATACACTCGTTAACTCAGTGGTTCGACGCCCGAGCAGGGGAATGGTGCTTGCCAAGACTCGGCAGAAGTTAAATGTAGAGGCCTAGGGTTCGGCCCTCTACATTTTTCAAGCGTAAGGCCTCGGAATCTGGAGTATTCGGGCAACACCTACTTGGATACATGGCGTAGAAGAGTAGAGTACAATCGGCTTCGGCCGTGTACGATCTGGGCATCCTACCTCCCTCTCAATCCGCGAGGGAGTGGCCTCACGGCCACAGACCAACTGGCTGGTCGAAGGGGGCTGACTCCTGAAATCTAGTCAGCGGAAGGGGCGATGTTGGCCGTTGCGGAAGCCTGCCTACCAAGGTGGCTGCGTCGTGCCTGTGTCTTAGCGGCGGTCAACTCCTGGTACACCGGTTCCCATCCGAACACCGAAGTTAAGCAGGAACGGTTCCGGACGGAAGTCTGGGACGAGGTAGGACCCACCCATTTTTGCCGTTTTTTTGTTGTTGTTGTATTTTTTATTTGCAGGGTCTGAATCTTGATGATTCAATATACTTTTGAATTTAAAAAAAAGTTATTGAAATGAAACGCTTTCTACAAATTAATAGGGAAAAGAGGAAAACCGCGAAAAAACAAATTCGACCAATAGTGCATGAGTGTAACGAGCTCATCACTTTAAAAAAAAATCAAAACTTTTCATCAATTGATTTTATCTATCCGCTCCTCATATTTTTTCAGACTTAGCCGCTGGCACTCCGCTAGACCGCGACGAACCAAGGTATCTATTGTTGACTCGAGGCGGCGCCTCATCCCAAGACAAACGACCGCCCACCTACGTTCTCTAAAACGGCTGGAAACGAGATTTTATTTTAACTCTTCAAAATGTCTTATGTCATTTTCAAAACTAAATCAACAACTGATCAAAATATCGCATTAACGCAACACTTGCGTTAAGCGGTTTGCGAATTGAAAGGGGGTCTTAACGGACAGGGCGAGTGCAATACTCGTTCTTTTTGCTTCTACGTCGTAGCAGTAGTAGTAGTAATCAAAGAACGAGTAAAAATAGTCTTGGGTCAAGAATTATAATCTTGAATGCATTTAGAATACGCTAAGCTTGAAGCGAGAATTCCTTTCTCTGCGTGCACTTTCTTGCTGGTTTTCTGAAAATTTCCCTGGCGCCCTTTTGTCTTAATTGAAACTTAACCCGCCTTAATCATGTGCCAAGTGTTTGCTGGCCTCACCTCCGCGTCGGGCCTGCTGTGCCTGGTGGGCCTGGCGGGCCTGCCGGGGCCCCTGTTCTCGTTGACGTGGTTGGCGACGGCGCCCGGGCCGCCGATGGCCGTGGTGGCCGCCCTCTGCTGCGGCGGCG
This sequence comes from Odontothrips loti, assembly GCA_038380765.1. NCBI lineage: Eukaryota > Metazoa > Arthropoda > Insecta > Thysanoptera > Thripidae > Odontothrips > Odontothrips loti. Next base: position 8,623,842 of record CM076252.1, read on the forward strand.
ACGTCACGGCCGGCTTGTGGTTCATCATCTCGATCTTCTCGTAGTGGTTGTTGTCGTCGTGTCGCATGCGGCGCACGCCGCCGCGCGCCTGCTCCACCCAGAGCGCGTGCCGCTTGCGCAGGCTCCACAGGCAGAGCGCCACCAAGCAGGTGGACAGCACGAACAGCAGCGCCACCAGCACGGAGGCGGCCACCACCTTACCGGACAGCGGCACCTCGGCGGGGGCCGTCCGCCGGCTCACGGTCAGCGTCACGCTGGCGTCCACCTTGCCCGCGCGGTTGTCGGCCACGCACACGTACACGCCCGCGTCCTGCGCGTCCAGTGCCACGATGGTGAGGTTGCTGCTGTTGCCCGCCGTGCGCACGTAGAGCAGCTTGCGGGCCAGCGCGCCCAGCGGGCCCAGCGGCAGCGACGCGTACGGCGACGTCAGGTTGGCCACGACGCGGTTCCGGAACAGCCAGCGCACGTTGGGGCTGGGCGCGCCCTGCACGCGGCACGTCAGCGTCACGTTCTCGCCCTCCACGGCCTGCGCCAGCCCCCGCAGCGCCTCGACGCGCGGCCCGCACGCGAACTCGTCCAGGTCCAGGCGGTCCCAGGCGCGGCCGCGGAGACGGCCCGGCAGCGCGCACACCGCCGGCACGCTCGACGGCACGTTCTTGACCACCATCCTGGAGGGGCAGAGACGGTCACGGTCACCACCACACCCAGAATGAAACACTTGTGACACTGAGATTTTTGCGAAACCGTTTCGAAAACTCACCAGTTCCGGAACGGGCGCAGCGAGCACGTGCAGTTCCAGGGGTTGCCGTCCAGCTCCAGCCCGTGCAGGCTCTGCATGTTCGCGAAGGCGTCGGGCCGCAGCACGCTCAAGCGGTTGTGGTCCAGCTTGAGCCACTCCAGACTCTTCTCCACGCCGGCGAACGCGCGGGCCTCCACGCTGCTGATCTTGCAGTCCGACATCTCCAGCCGGACGAGTTCTGGGACCTGTGCACAGGGCGCATGCGCGGAGCGCGGCGTGAGTTTGGATCCCGGAGTTCGGATCATCCCAGAGTTAGGATCCTTCGGCTGTGCCCTCCCCCGCACCCCGCACCCCGCACCCCGCACCCACCTTGGAGAAGGCGTCGCTCTCGATGCGCTGGATGGGGTTGCCGCTGAGGCGCAGCTCACGCAGCTCGGCGATGGCCTCGAACGCGTGCGATGGCACGGCCTGCAGCTCGTTGTACGTCAGGTCCAGCTCGACCAGGTTAATGAGCAGCCGGAACGCGTAGCGGTCGATGGTCGCGAGCCGGCACCGCGACATGTACACCTTCTGCAGGTTGACCAGCCCCGCCGACGAGAAGCTGTCCTTGGCCAGCGCCGTGATGGCGTTGCCCGTGAGGTCCAGTAGCTGTGTGCCTGCGGGGCGCGAACGGCTCCAGTGTCAGCAGACGGAACCGCAACAGGTGACCCGTAATAGAGGTTTCCAATGAGACTTGGAAACGGAAGTTCAATAACAAAAAACACTTCCAACCGGAAATTCTAGAGGCAGGCATGAGAAACTTGAATGCCGTTCTGAGTGAATTTTGAAGTTATTTCCCATATTTGGCGCGGCTCTTTGTGCATCAATATATCTCATACCGGCCCCCGGGAGTTTCCGGTCTGGCAGTATTTTTGTTCTTCTACTTCCCTCTCTAGAGCCTCGTTGGAGATGCCCTGTTAATTATCCGCCCTACTTACCGCCGTCCAGCCCCTTCGGCAGCGCCTTGAGGTTGCCCGCCCTGCAGATGGCGGACTCCTTGCCGCCGATCCACTTGCACTCGCAGTACTGGGAACAGTCGGCCGCTGCCGCCGCCGCCGCCGCCACCACCACCAGCAGCGTCAGGCAGCGCAGCATGCTCGGGCCCCCCGCAGGGAGCCCCCGCGAGCCGAGCCCCTAGGGAGCCCCCAGGGAGCCCCGTGAGGCCCACCGCGCCCGCCGCCCGCTCCAGGCCCGGGGCCCCCAGGGCGCGTCCGCAGCCGCCGGCCGAGCCTCCGGCCGAGCCTCCGGGTCAGGGTCAGGGCCCCCCGACAGCGCCGACATGCCGCTACCGGGCCTGCGAGGCCGCCGGGGCCGCCGGGGCCTGCAGGACCTGCAACACACAGGAGGGGGACGTCATGACCTGGTCCACGGCACACAGCGGGGCTGAATCTCTCTCTCTCTCTCTCTTACTCTCTCTCTCTCTCTCTCTCTCTCTCTCTCTCTCTCTCTCTCTCTCTCTCTCTCTCTCTCTCTCCCTCTCTCTCTCTCTCTCTCTCTCTCTCTCTCTCTCTCTCTCTCTCTCTCTCTCTCTCTCTCTCTCTCTCTCTCTCTCTCTCTCTCTCTCTCTCTCTCTCTCTCTCTCTCTCTCTCTCTCTCTCTCTCTCTCTCTCTCTCTCTCTCTCTCTCTCTCTCTCTCTCTCTCTCTCTCTCTCTCTCTCTCTCTCTCTCTCTCTCTCTCTCTCTCTCTCTCTCTCTCTCTCTCTCTCTCTCACACACACACACACACACACCTAGCGCACCGCGCGTCGCAGCGCAGCAAGCAGTGGGGGAGGCGAAGGAGGGCCTCACTCGGCCCGGGCCTAGAGGCTCTTTCTTTTTGCCACCTTTTAGCATTCCGGCCCGTCGCGCTATGTGTATGCGCAGTGCGGTAGGGGAGGGGGTGGGAGGGGGTGGGAGGGGGAGGAGGGTAGCACTCAACCAGAGCGCTGGGCCCCGGCGGCGCCCTGGCCGCGGCACTGTGGGCTCCGGCAATGAGTGCATACGTGCGCCGGTTACAACGCCAGGGGCCGTACGTAAAATTATGCCAGCCGACTCTGAGGCTGAGGTTTGCTAAGACGTCCACCAGAGGCATGCCGGGCCCAGTTTTATCAAAGGTCCAAACTTGAACAGTTTAAAGAATATTTTTAGAACCCTTCAAGTACTAGTAAGTCGAAAATAAAAGGTTTGTGGCCAAGTGCTGGATTGACGACAGGGTGGGCCTTGTGTCAATTTGGCAAATACCGTCCTTCCCATCGCCCCGACACGTCCCCAAGACGCGTGCGCCTTGCTCCCTCACAGCCTCCCTCGTAGCGTGCGGGCCGCGGAGCTTAAGTCCGTGCCGCTGCGTCCTGCCCTCGGCTCCGCCCGCTCCGCCCGCTCCGCCCGCTCCGCCTCCATCAGGGCGGCTGGCCTGGCCTACTCTGTCGCACGGAGCCGCCGCTCGCCACATTCTCGGCGTACTCTGCGCGAGCAACTTAGTTTGCATGCACGCCGTGCCACACCGCGCCGCGCCGCAGCTCGGCAGTGCGCTCATGTGCACAGCATGATGCTCTGCTCATGTGAACAATTTAGGCCGCGGATAAGGAGACCCCCGGCCGACCCGCCGCCGCCGCCGCCGCCGCCGCCGCCGCCGCCGCCGCCGCCGCCGCCACCGCCGCCGCCACGCTGCCGCCACCGCCCCCGCCCAATGCCTGCCTTACGTCGCGAGCACATGAGCGCCTCATCGGCCTCAGGCTGCGCGCTCTTGGATTACAGCGCGCAGCTCTGTGTCCCCTTCCTCCTCCCTCTCCCTCCTTCCTCACTGCCTTCCTGCTCCTTTCGAGGATGCAGCGAGATGTGAGCAAACTCGTAAAGACAACAGAGTCCTACCCTACGGTGTCCGTGTCGTGTCCGGATCTCAGGCTTAAGTCCTCCCGTCCCTTGTCCTCGTCGCCCGCAGCGGCAGCGCCGGCAGTGCCAGTGACTGTGCTGTCGGGAGCCTCTAGCTGCCGCCGAAAACTCAATAACAGTCCAAGTTTGAGTTGGCTGTCCGCCACGCTCTGCCACGCCACGCTCACAGCGGCTGGAAGCGGGGGACGGAAGGACGGAGGACAGAGTACGGAGGACGAAGGACGGAGGACAGAGTACGGAGGACGAAGGACGGAGGACGGCGGATGGAGAGAATTCGAATAGACCTGGACGCCAATGGTTCCGACGGTGGCGGCGTGCCTCCGGCAAAGAGTTGAACTCCGTACCTCTCGGTCACCGTCCGGTCCGCTAACCCGTGCTACTCCGCTTCAGCATTGCCGATCATCGGCGGAGCGCTCTACGTATGAAGAAGTCTCTGCTTTGAACACACCGCCCATTTTGCTGGCGTCGAATCCTCTCTGTCGACCGGAGAAAAAAATTATCTTATATATAAAGCGGCGCTATTTTTACGGTGCTTCGAAAATGTTCATAACTGTGAGCTCCACGTCAGTGCACCCCTCCCCCCTGTACTTGTACCTCACCTCACATATCATTCTTACACAACAAACTTATTTTTCCTCCAAACTCAAAGAGTTTAAATGTTGCCAAAAAGGAATATGTCATAAGGGGACAGTAGATATCTTTCTTTGCGGTGAACACCAGCATGCGCGCTCGTTTCGAAACGGCGCTGAGCCATGTCCGGCGTTCAGCTCTGCCGCCGCCGCCGCTGCTGCAGCAGCTTCATTGGGTTGTTGTGCAGTACACACTGCTGCCTGCACAGACTGTGCCCGAGGCTGTGCCGGGCCGGAGGCCGGAGGGTAATCTCTGGCTTGTTCCAAATGAGGTGTTGGCGCGCTCTTAACCGTCGCGGCAAAAAAAATGACCCCCCTCCCCCTCCTCTCCTCGGCCCAGCAGGCGGTAGTGTGTTGAACCCAACCCTTACCACCCCCACCCCCACCCCGCGCCCCCTTATTCAGCAGCCCTCTCTTGAATGGCGCGTTCAACTCCTCATTAACGAGCTGGATTAGCTCTGCCCGACCAACCCTGGCCTAGCCCACGACCCGTACGACCCGTGGTGGCCATATAAAGGAGGCGGGGGGGGGGGGGGGGGGCAGGAGCAGCGGCGGGGGCAGGCGGGGGCCGGCGCGGTCTCGGCGGCGGAAATAGAACGTGTGCGTGTGTGGGTCCGACGGAATTTACGTATTTTGTTTGTCAGTTATTGACCTGTATTTTTCTCATAGATGCGCCCAATACACGACGAGCGACAGATAAATAAATCGTCGCCAGTGTGTTGTCTGTGCTTTAAGCGGCGGATCTCGCATCTTTACTGTCTCGTAGCCGCGGTGGTTACAGCGGGACGCCGGTTCGTTTGAATGAGGGCAGGGCAACTGAGGAGCAGAGAAGAGAGAGAGAGAGAGAGAGAGAGAGAGAGAGAGAGAGAGAGAGAGAGAGAGAGAGAGAGAGAGAGAGAGAGAGAGAGAGAGAGAGAGAGAGAGAGAGAAGAGGGGGGACCTCTAATCCAGCCAGCGTACGCGGCGGGGCGCACCGCGGTGCATCCTGCAAGCTTATATTCCAGAGCGTTGTGCACTCTAATTACACAAAGGTGTGTGTGAGAGAGAAGGGAGTATGGGAGATGGGGGGGAGAAATAAGGGGGATAAAGAGGAAGGGATGGAAGAGGAGGCACTGAAAAAAGAGAGGTGTGGGTTGGGCGGTGGGTAGACCGCAACGGGGAGTACGGGGTAGGGGTAGGGCCGAGGTGAGGCAGCCGTGGTCCACGCAGCGCTGCTGTCCCGTAATGGGCAGGGCGGCAGGGCGGGCGCGAGGGAAGGGAAGAGTCGGGGGGAGTGGCACTGCCGGGCTCTGACCCACCAGAGAGAGAGAGAGAGAGAGAGAGAGAGAGAGAGAGAGAGAGAGAGAGAGAGAGAGAGAGAGAGAGAGAGAGAGAGAGAGAGAGAGAGAGAGAGAGAGAGAGAGAGAGAGAGAGAGAGAGAGAGAGAGAGAGAGAGAGAGGCCAGGCTAGGCCAGTGGTCTGATGGTCGCAGGAGTGGCCGCTCTAATTAATGATAGGACGAGGCGATGAGGGCTGCCTGCCCTGCCCTGCCCTAACATAGCGGCCGGGGGGACGGGGAGCGCAGACCCTGTCATCCCCCGTCGCTCACGTCACCCTTGATAAAGCCAGGAGTCCCTTAAGTGCTGCTGCACCGGGTTAGTAGCAAACGGCAATGTGGCGTTGGCGGCGCCGAGCTATAACCAGATCAGTCAGCGACGGCGCCGCCCCATAGCCACTGTGTGTGCCCTGGCTGTGCTGTTGGCGTGATCCATGAAATAAGTCATCGAAACACACAAGCAGCAAGAGTCACTACACTGGTGTACACACAAGCAGCAAGAGTCACTAGAATTAGCATCATTGCGCGTTGAGTATTCACTACAATTTTTTCGTCAAACCAGTACTCCATTGACGCGTCGGCAGCACCGTCGTTATGCGTTTTGCGTCAGATCATCGCTAGCTGCATTGACACGCGCATGGACAGCTAGCGAATGTCTCTTGCATTGATCCTGATAAGACTACGAGTGCAGCAGGTCAGGCGACTTAAAAGTGTCAAGTTTCTGGACTGGGCTTTACACTGTGCAGAGGCTTACCGTGTGAGTCTCGGTCCGTAAGTTCCTGAGTGGTTCCGTCCGTCAAGTCATTCCCGATGGCTGTGTAAAGGAAGATGTTGGATGAAGTGTACCGAGCCGGAGATGGAGAGGGAGGGGAGAGAGAGAGGGGGAGGGGGGCTTTGGGAGGGCGGGTGGTTCTGTGTGTGGGGAGAGGGTAATACGGCTCAATAGACCGAATCACTCACTTCCCGGCCCCGGCCATGCTTCTCACGGCACGGATCCGCTGTGTTGTTGCTGTCCCCCGGCGCCATTATTGTACCCCCCCCCCCCCCCCCCCCGAATCTCCTCCCTTTCCCCTTCCCCGCCCCTAGGCCCTCCTGTTTCGCCACACCGCAGAGCTTGCTTGTCGGCTAAAAATAATTGCGCCACGGGGGTCTCTACGTAACGTAACGTTTGTGTGTGTCGGTGTCAGTTGTGCGTGCGTGTGTGTGCGTGCGTGTGCGTGCTGGGGGCGCGTGTCGTGTTGGTGTTATAGCGGGCCCAGCCACAGTGTCACATCGCGCGTGGTTGGTTCGAACCCTCTGTCTCCCTCAGTCCTCGGTAACTACCCTCTCTCTCTCTCCCTCAGTCCTCGGTAACTACCTCTCTCTCTCTCTCTCTCTCTCTCTCTCTCTCTCTCTCTCTCTCTCTCTCTCTTGCTTTCCCGGAAGCAGGAGCTGCTTGGAGAAAACACAGCATCGGAATACTGATGCGATTTAATCGGGGGACGACAACGCAACAACAGAACGCCCAGAGCCACCGCCACCACCATCTCGCACCTGCGGCGGGGAGGTCAATGATCCCAAATCAGCGTGTGTGTGTGTGTGTGTGTGTATGTGTGTGTGTGTGTGTGTGTGTGTGTGCGTGTCGCGGGTTATGTCACAGACACCGTAGGCCACCAGGTGGACGTCCTCGTGTCCCATTTGCATCGCCGTTTTGGAACATAACGCATACGCAATTCTAACACACATACGCACACACACCCACACATTCCCTGATTTACATTGCAACCGGGAGAGAGTGACTCTCTCTCTCTCTCTCTCTCTCTCTCTCTCTCTCTGCAGCCTCAATTTCGTGGAGGAATCCAGTTGTTGCACGCGCGGGCACACGCCAGGCGTACGCTGCCGCAGTAGTGTGTCGGGGCAATAATATTCACGCCGTGGTCTTGTGTGTGTGTGTATGTGTGTGTGTGTGTGTGTTTGTGTGTGTGTGTTTGTGTGTATGTGTATATGTGTGAGTGTGTGTGTGCCGACACTCATCATGTTTCATGCATGGGGCGCACACTCTCTTAGCGGACGGCTAGCCCCGGGCGGGTACCGGCGGGTACCGGCGGCTGCCGCCCACGCCGCAACACACTGCACCGCCGGCTGTGTAGAGTTGTTAATAAGATGAGATGGCGCCCTCGCCTGCAGAACCGACCGGTCTGGGGGGCAGTGGCGGCGGCCAGCGGCGGCCAGCGGCTAGTCCTGCTGGAGGCCACGACTTCTCCTCCACAGCGCCATACGATTCGCTTTAACAAGAACTGTGATCCACAGCCGCGTATGGTGACATGCCGTGACACGACATGCCTTCGGTCAGACAGCCAGGCAGGCTGCCGTGTGCAGCCAAGTCCGGGGCCGTATTGATTTAAAGACACGAGCCGACCTGCCATCCGGCTAAATATAGCCGGTGCTGCCGCCGGGGGCCGCCGGGGGCCGCCGGGGACCCGCGGCTGTACCGTACGTACCCGTAGCGCCCGCACAGCACGGTCCTGGGGAGCTTGGCCTGCATCCTGCAGACTGTCCTGGTACACAGGCGACACAACAGTCCTCCCAGAGCGAAGCATGTTTACGCTCCGATTAGCGAAAGTGCAGGTAAATATCTATCTCTGGGAAAACGATGGTGTTCTTCCAATAAAGCGGTCGGGGAGGGGGGGGGGGGTCACACGTTCCCCGGGGCTGCTGTGCCCCCAATATAAGGCGGTCAGTCGGGGGGCCCACGGTCCCTACATGCAGGTAAAAATCTCAACCCGCACCCTTCTCAACAATTTTTTTTAGTGTTATGTTTATCATCTGCTGTTTTTTTTTTCACCGCGCGTTTTTTAAAATCTGGACTTACCCCCAATGGACAACCTTGCATGTGCTTGTGAAGGTTTCGGTACCTAGCACGCACCGCTCCCATACTACGGGCTTCAGTTGGCAGGCGTGTGTGCCCTCTTTCTCTCAGCCGGACACCACCAAGGGCACCATGTGGGCGGACTGTGGCCGCCGTGGTGTGGCTGCCGCCGGCACAGCGGGCATTCTTAATGACGGCGGGGCGTTCTGTTGGGAATACGTTCCAAGAAACAAACATCAACGCGCCGCCGCCACGCACTGCTGCTGGTCCTGGTGGCCGTGGATATGTTGTGGCAAACGCGGCATGCAATGCATATGTGCGTGAGGGGCCGCCCCCCACGCCCGCCCCCGCAGCCCCCGCCGCCCCCACCAGCCCCCACCCCCGGGCCATAATGCAATATGCATGCCTCGGCGCGGGATTGCAGGCGCGGGGCCGTGGCCGAAACAAGGAACCGAGAGCGCCACGGCCAAACACTCACCGCCAAATCCCGGGACCGTTCTTTTCAACAGACTCTTGCTATCCAAATCTTGCTAAACTCCCGTGCTCTCCGCTCCAGTCCTCTGTGGCCCCTTCCGCCTCTCCTCTGCGCCCCCCGCCACCCCCCTCTGCTGTGCCCCCCCCCCCCAAAGGTCCCCTCCTGGCCACCACCCCCTGTGCTATCTGGGAGCGACCCCTTTTATATTTGAATGCAGGAGGTGCAGGAGGACTCCGGGAGGTCCCGGGAGGTCCCGGGAGTCCCTGTGCTGCACCCGCGCTGCCAGCTGCGCTAGCTGCACCTCCCGGCTGGGGCCTGCCGGGGCCCCGCTGTAGGCCCCACGCTGCCGGCCGGACCGGATGCTCACCGTGTGTGCCCTGCCCTCCCCTTCCTTTTTTTTTAAGCGGGTAAACAAGGGAGCAAGAGAGCCGCGCATACTGGACCCCCCGCGCGCTGTTTGTTCCATTCCGAAGGACACGAGGAATCCCGTGTATCCGCCCCCTCTCCCTCCTCCTTTTCCTCCGGGTACAAATAAACTCATCAGAAAATAATATCGTCGGTTTCTGAGTTCCACAACAAAAACCACGAAATAATTGCACGACTTTGTTTTTACTGTGTATGTCCCTTATCTCCACGAAGCCCTGTCCGTGACTCTGGTCGCGTCGCTGGTCGATCTGTACAGCGTATGTCGTGTGTGAGTGTATCCGTGCCAATTATTGCCGGGCCGGGAATAGCACACCGCACCACCGTCAGCGCCTGTGCTCCAGGTCTTCCGCTGCCGAGTGCCGGTGCGCCCGCTCCGCCCGCTCCGCCCGCTCCGCCGGAGGTACACAAGGGCTTCCTCGCCCTGCTCAGGATTTGGCAACAACCCCCCCCCCCCCCCCGTAGGCCCGTCCGCATCGCACGCGGCCCGGATGGCGGGCGGACTTTGGAGGCCGAACGCGGCGAGGAGATCTGGGGAGGGGGTGAGAAAAGGGAAGAGGGTGCAAAGAGGACAGAGAACATCTCACTTTCTATTCCCTTTCACTTGTGTGCGCGGGACAGCGGGGTGCGGGGTAGTTACCTCTCTCCTCCTCGCACTTACCTCGCACGCACTTCTGCCCTTGTGCGCCGCACCCTCCGAAGAAACAACGACCACATCGTATCGTGTGTGGGCGGCGCGCGGAGGGCAGTGCGGCGCGGAACAGCACAGGTCGAGTGGACTGGCGAGGCGATCGGTTACGGAATGGAAATCAGTGTTCGCGCGGCTCCCCGCGGGCCCGCAGCCCGCATGGCAGCCCGCAGGCCTGGTGGCACGACGTGCATTAGCCTCCTCTCCCCCCCCCCCTCCCTTTCCCTCCCCTCTAGCCTTTCCCTACGCCGTCTATATGATTAAGCTGTCGGGAAACAACGTCAGGCGTCAGAGTCAATCAGGACGGCTTCTGGCTTTCGCGGTGAAAGAGAGAAGGGGGGGAGGTATGGGGAGGAGGAAAGAGGGGGGGGGGGTGAATCCTGATCGAACACCCGTAACGAATCTCATGGCGCAGCGCGGCGGTTTCAGGCCCGACAGCAGCGCACTCAAATTGGTGTATAACTTTCGATGAAATGGAGATTTGGCGCTAAGCCCACCACGCCGCGCCACGGCACGCGACGGGGATCCCGGCAGCGTGCGCGCCGAGCACGCACCCCTCCCCCCCCTCCCCCTCTTTCCCCCCCCCCTCTCTCGCCGATAGCAACTGATTCGAAAGAATTGAATCCCTCCCCAACGAGGCAGAGCGGGCGCCATCGGGCGTGGGGCTAAGAGAGGCTTAGAGTCAGTCGGGATAAAAACGCACCCACCCTCCCCCCAACCCTTGCGCCTTTCCCTGCCCTGTAGCGCGCCGGGGCGCGGCAAGGATCAAGATATATTAAAAACGGAAAAATGGAAGGGGGGGGGGCACGCTCACCCACCGTGACCAGTATTTGAACCCCCGACAGCGCGGAGAGCGCACTCAAACACGAGCGTGCTGTGTTGGAAAGTTTCCGTGTGTCTCCTGTCCAGCGCGGTGATAATGTGGTCGATGAAACACGCAGCCATGGTCATGTCGTCGGCCGCTATGTGCGCCTCTATCGGCCTATGAGGCGTGCGCGGGGGGCTGTGGCGCCATCAGCACGCCCTGCGCCCTGCGCCATGCGCCCTACGCCCTACGCCCTGTGCCCTGCACCCTGCGCCATGCACCGAGCCAGACTCGTTGGCCCCCGTTCGGATGCACTCGTTCGCGCGCAACAAACTGCTAATACTGCGCTGTTGCACTCGTCGTTGTGTGCAGCGGGGTAACGGCACACACTGCGTATGTACCGCGTACACAGTGGAGCAGTCATACCATGCGCCGCAATGAGAGTTTAGACCACGAGCTGTGTGCACTAAGAATGAATGACTCATGATACCATCACCCAAATTTCTAGTAATGGCGTGCTTGAAGAGCCTGTTTAGAAAACTCGCCATTATAGACACAAGATTTGAAGTCCGAGTTAGACCAAAGCTTATTGGCGCTTTCGGACAAGGTGCATGGGCACACTCGCGTATAGCATCTGAAGTCCCCACGCTTTCTGCTGCTTCGGGATGAGGGGACGAAAATCCAAGGGCAGACTGAGACCACTAAGGGCCCCTCGGGGGTGAGGGAGTCTTTGGGCCCCTTCCCTTCTCCCTTCCGTCCCTTTCACCCCAGGATGGGGTGCCTGCCGTCAAATCATTTCCATTCGCCGTCGTACCACGAAAAAAAAAATATCTATCTCTTCGCTCTTCTTCCCTTTTTTCCTACCTCCAACCCCCCCCCCCTTCCCTTCAGTTCTATTTCATGTACATTTTATTTACACCTACGTTTCGATCCATTGACTTCGTAAAGGCTATTGGCGCCGCACTGAGTGGAGACGAAATCCGGAGGGCACACGTCTGATATGATTGACAGGGAGAGAGAGCGACCGCGAGGGAGAGAGAGAGAGAGAAACTGAGAGAGATCAAGATAGAGAGATATAGAGAGCGAGCGAGAGAGGATCGTGTGTGTGCGTGTGTCGCTCGGGTTTGTGATTGATGCAGGGTCACCGTACAGCGGGGAACTCACCTATATCCTCGCCCCTCCCCTCCTCCCCCTCCCTCCGCACGCCTCTCGATCCGACAATCTTCGTGGGACGCTGCGCACCGACTGTAATGTGATGGATCTGCATCGTGCCGTGCCGGACAGAGGCGGCCGGAGGAGCCGTACAGCGGGGAGGATATAGGGATAATTCCCAGACACATCGCTCCGCTCCGCAAACTCTCCCGCGAGCTGCAGTGCTGCGGCATCGAAACTCGAGCAGCTGCGTCGGCCAGACAAGATATGTGTTACCTCATCTCTGCGCGTTGCTGCAGCTCGGCAAACTCCCGCCGCCTAGCGCGCGCGCGCGCGCGCGCGCAGATGCGCCAGCTCCGAACGACGCGCGCTGCTCCATTTCTCATACCGACGCCTGACGTATGAGAAATCGCGCAGCGTTCGACGTCTACCACCCCCGCCTCAGAGGCGCACGCGGCCCCCGGCCTCTGCACCCTGCCCCCCGGCCTGCCCCCGGCCTGCCCCCGGCCTCTGCCCCCGGCCTCTGCCCCCGCCTCTGCCCCCGGGCCTATGCCCCCGGCCCCTGACCCCGGCCACTGCTTTCGGCCTCTGCCCCCAGTCCCTCCTCCGAGTTTGATTCAAAAGGCGTGGCGTACCACTTGGCGGTCTCTCTCCAAAGCAGAGGCCTACAGGGGGCGGTCTGGATCAACAAAGCGAACGGCGGCAGCGGCGGCCGCGCGGTTTCCGGGGGAGACAATGCAAATGCAAAGAGTTAACGCAAAGAGTTTGTCAAGTCCCCCTTCCTCCACCGCGACCGTCCTTCCACTCTCCGCTCTGGGGAGACGGACCGGGAGAGTGGCGGGGCGTGGCGGGGCGTGGCGGGGCGTGGCGGGGCGTGGCGGGGCGTGGCGGGGCGTGGCGGGGACTGTTCTCAAAGTGCCGCCGCGGGACGCCAGACAGACGGGGGTCGACTCGCGCGGTGCCCTGCGGTCTCTGTGGGCCTCTAGGGGCCTCTGGGGCCTCTGCGGGGGGCCCCTCCCCCTCCCCCGCCCGGGCCTCGGCGGGTCGGGAGAGGCTGCGTTTAAAATCTCTCCTCGCCTCCGCATGATCGGTGTTCGAACCCCAGGCTGGGTTCTTAGGTCCTTAGGGCTGCTTGGCCCACAATAACTCTGTCGAGAGGTCCGAGACAGTCTCTAAGGCTGGTTTGCCCACAATGACTCTGTCGGGAGGGAGGCAAACCAGCCCTAGGGGCAGGGACCGTGTGCCCCCTGCCGACAGTGTCATCAACTGAGGAATGTTGCCTTGATCAAGATCCTGCGTCGATTCAACTAATTTTACGTTCAATCGACACAGAATTTCGACCAAGTCGATTCAATTTTATTGTTTTGAGAGTGTATCGACCGACTGGCTGTCTGATGGGGATGGACGCGTGTCGGATCAGCCCTAATAACGAAATCTGTGAACGGCCCCGAGGCCGCGCGCCGCCCGGGCAGGACTCGGCTCCGAATCGGAATGCTCACCTCGGCCAGGCCACACGGCCTCGGCCTTGGCCCCGGGACGCAGCGGAATCCCAATATCAGTCTCACTGGCCGGCGGCGCGCGCTCTGCCTTAGGGCGCCCCGTAGTGTTTGCATCAGAGCCCCCGCCCCCACCCCACCCGCATCACTCAGCACGGCAAACACCCGCTAGCAGACACACAGTCTAGGGAATTGTGCTGCGCCGGCGGGGGCTGAGGGTTCGAACATGGGGGTCAAATAACAAAGGCGGCAGCGGTCCTGCCGGGGTCCTGCCGGGGCCTGCACCGGCGGCAGTGGGAATCGATGACACACGCGGAATATCCAGAGCCATCCATCTGCCGCAGCGGGCTGCTGCTGCTGCTGCTGCTGCTGCTGCTGCTGCTGCTGCTGGTGCTGCTGCTGCTGCTGCTGCTGCTGCTGCTGCTGCTGCTGCTGCTGCTGCTGCTGCTGCTGCTGCTGCATAGAAGCGTGTGCCGCTGGGGCCGACGTACGAGCGGCGCGGCAAAAACAGGGTTATGGATGGACGCTATATTCACTATGACTGACAGTTCCTCGGCTGTTTTCTTGTCAGATATGTTCACTTACATTCTCCAGGTTCATCTCCCTTCCATCAACCTCTGCACTATGATTTTAGAACACAGAGGACTATTGTATATTGATACACTCGTTAATAGAGCACCCTTTCCAGTTCAACACATGATGTAAACACACACATTGTATCAACCTAAACAAATGTCACTGACACAATACTGAAGTAACGGAGTTTCCCTTCAGCATCACACAATCAGCAGCCAGAATATGAGGTATTTTGGAGTGAACAACACCACATAATACAACTGTCACAGTAAAAAATGTCCGCAGTTTAACAACATTTTTATGCCTTGGGGCGTCCATTTTGGAGCTTTCGAATCGACACCAATCTAAACTCCACATGGATTTTGTATGAGAAATTCATGTCACAGCCCTTTACCAGTACCAACCTATACCAACCCAATGAAACCAAACAAAACACAGTTTTTTAAACTTTGCACCGCAAAAAGACCAAGGACCGCTTTGGCCCTTAGGTGCGGGGCGGGCCGCGCGCAGCCGCGATGAAGAAGTTAACGACTCGTGCCCCGCACACGTGACACGTGGGCTCCGATTTGTAATGTTTGACGGAAGACAGAGCCCTCTGACTGCGGGAGGGTAACCGCCTGGAAGGTAGGCAAGGCCCGTAATGCATTCCTGTCCGGCGGGATTGCCTACCCACTCATCGTCAGGCGCCAAAGCAGTCTGGGAGGGAGAGAGCCGCCTGGAGGCTAGGCAAGGCCCGTAATGCATTGCTGTTCGGCGGGACTGCCTACCCGCCCAACATCAGGCGCCAATGTAGCCCCCAGACTTTTTTTGTCGATATTAGTACCTCTGCTGTTGACTATGAGATCTCATACTTTGCACTTGATTGACGTAGGATAGGGCCAGGTAGTAGCTGAACAGAACTGCTTTTCCCTCACGAGTTCTGTAGTAGTGCGGAAACGGGAGCCTTGCTCTTCAGGCTGGTCAGCAAAAGAGTCGGCACAACACGGAACGACCCGCATGAGAGGGACATCTCAGCAGCCAAATGAGCTCCTGGCGTAGCCGGGAGAGCGAGAGAGACTGCCAGCCCCTCACTGAGGAGGATTATGTGATGACATGGGAAGGAGGGAGCGAGACGGAGGAGGGTAGAGAGGCGCAACGGAAGGTCTGAGAAGAGAGGGAGGGGAAAGGGAGGGGGGGGGGACGATCTAGTGACGCAGGGATCCCGGATTTCACTTTTAGCCGTACACCACAAGGCAACTTGGTAACTCCTCTGATCTCCGGGGAGAGACAGAGAGATAGACAGAGCGAGAGAGAGAGAGAGAGAGAGAGAGAGAGAGAGAGAGAGAGAGAGAGAGAGAGAGAGAGAGAGAGAGAGAGAGAGAGAGAGAGAGAGAGAGAGAGGCAGCTTCTGAATCACAAACAGGCCGCCACACGATGCCACGAGCCCGACCGTTGTCATGCTGGGGTATAGATTTTGCTCTCTCTCTCTCTCTCCTCTCTCTCTCTCTCTCTCTCTTTCTATCTATCTATCTCCCTCCCTTTCTCTCTCCCCCTCTCTCCCAGCTCTTCTCCACCCTGCCTTGATCCCGGTGCCCCACGGAGCAGGTGTGCGTATTGGTCATACAACTTCCTTCATCAACTAGGTCCGCTCCGCTGCCCCAGTTCGGAGGTTATTCAGAAGACGCATATGCCCGGCATGGAAAGTGAATACAGTAACGGGGGGCGGCAAACTAGCGGCACTTTCCGGCCGGCTCCCTAGCGGAGCCCCGCAGCAGATGAAGAGCCCCCACTTTGTGCCCGCCGTGGCCTCATCACGGCCACCGTTTCGGTTGATAAATTCGGCGAAGCCACGGCGCCCATCAATCTGCCGGAGGCGCAAAGCCCCTGCTGCCGCCGCCGCCGCCGCCACCACCGCACATCGCCGTATAGAGACGCGGCGACAGCGGGCCGCCGTGTGGGGGCTCCGTCTGTCTGTCTGTCTGATCGTCCATCCGTCTGTCCGTCCATCGGTCCTACTTGTCCGTGAACGTGCCTTATTTCGGTGCGTGTCGTTGTTATAGCGCCAGTCTGTGTATACGACTTTCGTTTATTGAGCGTTGGCGCGTGTTTTGTCTGCGTGAAGTTTTATGTGTGCGTGTTTGTGTGTGTGTGTGTGTGTGTGAGAGAGAGAGAGAGAGAGAGAGAGAGAGAGAGAGAGAGAGAGAGAGAAAGAGAGAGAAAGAGAGAAAGAGAGGGAGCACGTGTGTGTGCGTGAGAGAGCACGCGCTCTTGTTGTGTCCCCAGGTCGCCCCGCCACAGCCCGGGCCCGTGTACCGCTGCCTTTCAGAGCGGAAGTGGAAAGGAATTCATGGTGCACGCTGGCGCGTACCTGACACCGCGTCACACACACACACACACACACACACAGCGCCAACACAGCGCGGTACGGAACGCAACAACTCTGTATGAAAGGCGCGCACACGACGGGTAGGCGACGAGGTGGACAGAGCCAGCCGGGGAGTGAGGATGAGTGAGTGAGTGTTCCGGACTTGAGAACACATTCAGCTCTGAAATACATTTATTTTGCATAGAATTCAATTAGCGGGTTTCCTTGCGGGCCCTAATTTTTCGCGCCTAGCTCCCCTCCCGCGCTCTACCACCACTCGCAGATAACTCCCCCCCCCCCCCTCTCTCTCTCTCTCTCTCTCTCTCTCTCTCTCTCTCTCTCTCTCTCTCTCTCTCTCTCTCTCTCTCTCTCTCTCTCGCACACACACACACACACACACATTTCTACGTTAGGTAATTTAGAGACATCCCCTGACGTATTCCCGGCGGACCGGGCGTAGGGTGGAGGGAGAGGGGAGGGGGGGGGGGGGGGGAGCAAGGGACGGAAGTTTCACAGCAGTCCCCGCGCTGCGTCTGCAACAATTTCGGCAGCAGCTGGATTTTGTAAAGTAAATTAATGCTCGCTGGGGGACCCATCAGTGGGGAGGCTGCAGGGGGTGCCACCACCACCACCACCTCTTCCCACCACCCCCCCACCCCTTTCCCCCCCTCTCTCTCTCACACGCCCCACGCCCCACCGGCCCAGCCCACCCTGAGCGCGGGGCTCGTCCGCAGAGGCGGCAGTGGCGGGCGGATGCCGGGCGGCGCTGTGCGGAGGCCGAGGGGCAGCCCAAAGGATCTCTTCACATTTTCCCGATCGCCGCGCGCACTGCGTACGGCCCCTAGCGAGGCCAGGGCGCTGCCATGCGGCGGCTGGCGGCTCCGATGGCGGGGTGAGGCGGGGCAGGGCGGGGCAGGGCGGGGCAGGGCGGGGCAGGGCGGGGTAGCCGACCCCGCGGTGCCCGGAGCAGCCGATAATCGGGTTTTGGTTTTAAAGTTTGCAAAGCTGCCCGGGGCTGCGGTGCTCCCCCAGCCCGGCAGTGCGGAATCCCTCCGCGATGACGTCCTCTGGTCGGCATCTCTGGCTTCGGCCTCCTCTTCGTGCACTTAATCTACTTTGCCGCGCGCCGCGGGCGAGAGTCCGTAAATAAATACTACAACTTTATCCGAGCGGATGGCTTCTCCATGAATTGTGCACATCACTAATCATTTCGCGCCGCCGTCCGCGCGGTCGGAGAGGGAGTGCACGCCGAGGTATGGGCGTTGGCGTGGCGAGGCCAGGCGAGGCGGACCCCGTTGGCCGTCCTTTGAGATGGGAGCGCCCCCAGACCCCTGCCAGAGCCCTCGGCGAACAGGTTGGACCGGTGAGCGCTCAGCGCAGCACAGCCGTGCCGTGCCGTGGCGCGCCGTGCCGCGCCGTGGCCCCGTTAGATACTGTCCGGCCGTGGCCAGCCTTTAGGGCGTGTCGAAGCGTGGCGGGGCGTAGCGCGCTGCAGCGCACCGGCGGAGGAGGGGAGGGAGGAGGCTTCGTGTCGGACCGAAGTAGTTGGGCCAAAATAGGTAGAGGGAGAGCTGCTCCCGGAGGGGTTCGCGTTCAGCTCATCGTGGTGGTAGTGGTATAGAAGGGGTGGTGAGTGATGGGGCCCCGGTTCGAACCCCACCAGCAGCATAAAACCCTACACGGTAAAATAACGAAACCTGGGGTTCCAAAGACGGTTGACGGATTTCCGTTTCACGGGGAGTAAAGTGCCCGATCAAACCAAAGCTACAGGGAGAAGGGCCTTCGTCAGGCCGTACCGCGGCGTTGGAGAGAGCCGTCGCCACGAAGGCGTCGCCAATGATGATTGGAAACATTTCTTTTAAAAAAAAAAAAAAAAAAAAAAAGAAAGATTTGCAGGAAGCGGTGTGTTTTCATCTGCTTCCATGACATTTCACCTAGCATTTTTACTCGTTCTTTGCTTCCTTTACTACTAATACTACTACTATGACGTAGAAGCGCAAAAAGCGAGTATTGAGCCCGCCCAATATCTATGACAAATCATGCGGTTACAACATACGCAGAATGTAACACTTGACGGAAGACACTGTCGTACTTGAGGGACCAGGTGTGTGAGACCTGGTCTGGTTTGATACCCCCAGAGTGAGGCTAAGGATAGATTAGCCGGAGGATAAGTGGGGTGCCTCTCTAATGCGCGGGCCGGTGCCAACCCAGAGGAGCACCCAGATACTAATAATTTTATTCTTCTCTGTACCACGTTCGTACCTACATTAACAATAAATTTTACCTGTACCTCATACTTTATTCTCACACAGCAAACTTGTTTTTCCCCAACACTCAAAGAACGAGTCTGTCCTAGAACGCTAAAGTGGTCTCGATGCCTGTCTTGTTTAAAATGTCAGAGGGTGTCGGAGGGTGGGCGCCCTCTCAGCAGGCCCCTCACTGGGCCTCGTGCGCCCTGCAGGGCCCTCCTTGGCCTCGCGGATTTTTATTCATACCCCGTTCCGAAATGAATATTAGAAAGCGCTCTGTTCGCGAATAATTATCACTCCCTTTTTGCGAAATGAGTTTCTGTTTTACGACTTAGGGCCTGCCAATTAAAACTTTTGCAAGACTTGAGGAGGGGTCGTGGGCTGGCCGGCCGGTCGAGCCGGACCGCGGCCGCGGACAGAGCGCGGCGGGCCCAGCGCGGTGGCCTGGCGGGGGGGCTGGGGTGGCATCGGCCGATAAAAATTATTCATGCCGTGGAATCAAGACACTCCGCCACAATCATGACCGTTATCGTGTCGGGCCGGGCAGCCGAGTGCCTGACTCCGCCTGGGCTCCTCCTGGGCTGCATTAACGGCGCGGCGAGCACACTAAATTCTTATGAAGAATTTTATTCAGAAGTTACAGACGCTTTTGCACATGCGGAAGCTCTGCATAATATTGTGCGTAAGAACGGACAAATTATCCGTTATACGCACAATATTATGAGAGCTTCCGCACGTGCAAAAGCGTCTGTAACTTCTGCACAAGATTCTACATAAGAATTTAGTGTGAGTGCTTAGCTGCATCGCAGCCGCCCGGCCCGGCCCAGAGTGCTCCCAGCGGGACTGCCCGCTGCCCGCTGCCCGGCCCGGCCCGGCTCCTTCCGGACCAGACAACCTAGTGCCGAGGGTCCTGGCACCCCTGAACCCCGCTCAGCAGTACGAATCCGACCTGAGGTTGCATGGGAGACTCTGTGGCAAATACTTTGATTGCGCTGAAATTGTTACAAATTGTGAATGAGATCTCTGAATGTTTGTAATGTGGAGTGTTGTACTAAAAGCGATGTGTTTCCAACCCCTCCGGAACATTTCCGAAGTATTCCCACCCTTTCCCATCCGGAGAGAATCAACGACTAATCAGACCCACCTCTCGCTACAAATGGCCCTAAGTGGCTTCCGCAAACAGCAAGCGCCCGTGATGAGTAATGATTTCTTTCTGTGTGTGTGTGTGTGTGTGTGTGTGTGTGTGTGTGAGAGAGAGAGAGAGAGAGAGAGAGAGAGAGAGAGAGAGAGAGAGAGAGAGAGAGAGAGAAAGAGCGAGTGAGAGAGACAGAGATAGGCCATTCATCATGGTGGCCGACACCGTTAATTACCCTTCACACCGGGGACCAATCGACCACACCGGCAGCGGCCGCCCCCTCCCCATAGACCCTTCGGCCCTCCGCGCTGCTTGTCCCTCCGGAGCCCTTCGCATTGCACTGCCGACCACCACCATCACTACCACCACCACCACTACCACCACCACCACTACCACCACCGCTTACTCACACGTCTTCAGCGGCTCACAGCCTGCTTACGGTTGAGGTGGCGTCGTTTGAAATCAGTGATGGACCGCCAGGATCGTAGCGTAGGACCCCTGCGTCGCGTCGCGTCGATTTCCTTCGGAAACTCGCTGTGTGCAACCGAAATACATCATCACCGTAAATAAATAATTATGTGGCCATGGATGATTGATGGCTTGGTCATTCGTTTATGCAGAGCGGTCGAGCAACAATTAATAAATAGATAAATTGGGAACAATGATGATTTTCGATTGAACCATCATACTCTTTTGTTCGCAGTGATGTCTGGCCCAGCGAACGCGTGAAAATAATGTTTTTCGTGTGAGAAAGAGGAAACGATAGGGGAAGGGGCGCGGAGCGTGTGAGAGAGATAGGGCGAGACGGGGCGGGAGGTGGGAGTGTATGGCTGACTGTGCTTCGTATGTGTGCGCGCATGTGGAAACTCATTACCCTTCGGGACTCGGCGCCGCGAAGCACACTGGAGCTCCCACTCCACACCGCGCCACGCGCTACAGGTACGTCTGTTTACCCAGCAATCCCATAGGGTCGTTGTTGTCGCCCATACAGAGTAGGGCCACGGCCCGGCCCTGGCCATGACCGGGAGGTGGCAGCGGGGGTGGCGGCGGCGGCGGCTGCGGCGGCGGCTGCGGCGGCGGCGGCTGCGGAGGCGGTGGCTTCGGATTTTACATGGTCGGTTTCGCATGGGCCAGGACACCGCAACGCCACTGCAAGCACTATGATTCGAAGGGCAATGTTCGCAATTCAGCAGGGGTTTTTCCAAAACTATAGCGAGCAAATAATTTACTGCGAACGACATTGCCATTAGGCTCGATAAACCAATACTTTTTTAAAATATATATATTTTATTTTTGTCAGTGTGTTTGAAAGTTAAAAGTTTCAACGCTCCTCGCGTGGTGCGCCAGATTCCAGGGGCCCGGTAGGTGGCAGCGCGGGGGCCACATGGACTTGTGGGAGGCGGAGCGACGGAGTTTGAAGTTGGCGCCGTTGACGCTCGGCGCTCTGATTGGCTGATTAGGGCGAGGGGACGGGAGGGCGGGGCGGGTGGCGGGTGGCCAATTGCGGGGGATCGAGTTAGTTTGGACTGCGATGGAATGAAGAAGACACCCGCGGCACGGCTGAGGCGGCAGCGGCGGCGGCAGCGGCGGCGGCAGCGGCGGCGGCAGCGGCGGCGGCGGCAGCGGCGGCGGCAGCGGCGGCGGCAGCGGCGGCGGCAGCGGCAGCGGCGGCGGCAGCGGCAGCGGCAGCGGCAGCGGCGGCGGCAGCGGCGTGCGCTTAGTGCCGACGACAGCGGCGCGGGGAACTCGAAACTTGTCGGCCAGCAGTAAAAACAAAACTCGAACGGCAGATAAAAACGCGCGGGAGGGAAGACACTATTCCTAACGGCGGCATGCCGACGATGAGATGAGGTCGTTGAGGGTGCTCAAGGCGGCGCGGGAATTGAAACAGAGGTGCCTTACGGGGCCAGGCGGCTGCGCTGGGCTGGGCTGGGGTGTCTGGAGTCCGCACCGCTCCGCACTGCACCGCCACCGGCACACTACACGTCTAAAACAGAACCTAACCTTCCTAATATTCGGGGACCAGTTTGAGACAGACGCCTGGTAGAGTGATCCTACACCCAGAAAATTGTGTTCTCGATCCCGGAAAAATCGAGAGCATTTGCATTGAATCTGGTAATCATGCACTTGGATCAAGAACATTTTACTAGATTCAATACAAATGCTCTTGATTCTTCCGGGATCGAGAACCAATTTTTTGGGTGTAATAACGTAAAGTCATCGTACGTTACGCGATGTGTAACCGGGGCTCCTGTGCTTTGTACCCAAACATGCCCCCCCCCCCCCTCCCTGGTCCCCCTCTCCACTTCCCCGCCGAACGTTAGCATTACGAACGCAGTGGCGCGGAACGGGAAGAGGAAGGAATTATTACAAGGTGTTGTTCCGTAATGGTGGCCGTTATCGACTTTACGTGGCGACGTCATCAAGCCTTCGACCGCCGACCCCAAGCCGCAGAGCAAGCACACATTGCACACACACACACACACACACACACACACACGTGCACACACACTCACCACCATCACGGCACGAAATTGCACAATCTGATTTGTCGCAGAACGGCTCATAGTTATCTATTTCTGGGGAGTCTTGGCGGTGCGGAGAAGTTGGGGCGAAGGGTAGTGAAATCCTCGACGGCAATAAGATTAGGAAAAAGGCTCAGCAGGAGAAGGAAAAAAGGTGCTGCTGCTTGGTGGGTCCAGACGGATCCACCAGATGCTGCCTTTGCGCCGACTTTGCCGTTCTTTCTCCCCTCCTGCTCCCGTTTGCGGTCGTGGACCGAGGGCGGGTGAGAAAGGGAGGGAGGCGAGGGAGGGAGGGAAGAATAGGAGGGAGGGGGAGAGGGCTTGTCTCGGCGGTGGCAGGTAACAGCAGCGCTGGTAAGCCGGATTGTGCGAGTAGCAGTGCTTCGTTCCAGCGCCACGTCCCCAGCTGCGTACTCTCCCGGAAAGATTTCTCAAGGTAGAGACTCATCAATGCTGGAAGAGAATCTAAGGACACGGAAGGGGCAGGGCGCTCAAAAGGGCCCCGTTTTTCTTTTTTCAGATGTTTTCATGATAGCTTCAGAGGAGTTTGAGCGGAGACGAGGTCTGGCCAGGGCAGTCTGACACGGTCCAAGGACTCGCGGCCTGGCAACGAGGTCTGGCCAGGGCAGTCTGACACGGTCCAAGGACTCGCGGCCTGGCATCTTTCCCTCCGCCTGATCTGTGTCAGTTGCCCAGAAAACGCCACCGAGCCACGCCCGAGCCGCGCCGGTGAGAGAGAGAGAGAGAGATAAAGATAGAGAGACAGACAGACAGAAAGAGAGAGACAGAGAGCCCGCCAGGAGCAGGCTCCCTTTCGGATACTTTACTGGATAGGCAGAGAGCGAGGTAAGGAACAAAAAAAATTGGGGAGAAAAGGCGACGTTTTGTTGCAGCGCACACAGCCTCCATGAAAGCTGCCATAAACAAACAGGACCAGTGAAACCTTGGAGGGGAGGGGAGAGCTTGGGCGGATCCAGGCGGGCTACGAGTGCTGGCGGCGCACCTGTCTGTTTGTCACTTTCACTATCTTTGTCCTTATCCCTATCCCTATCTCTCTCATACACACACAACCCGTCCAATCTCTGAGCTTTTGTTCTGTTGGATACCTGAACTGATCTATATTCGTTGGTTCCATGACCCTAAATTATGGGTTATCAGACCAGATTGGAGCCCTTTGCAGACCGTTCAGGGGAGACATATGTTACGACGGGCGTAGCTAGCGGTGAACGATACTTACAGACCTGGGAGGCTGTGGTTGTGGGAGAGGCAGTGCTAGGCAAATTAAGGGTCATGCCAGCACCTCTTCTTGAGAAGCTCGCTAATGCCAGTGCTGGCTGTACCGTCTGGACGGGTGCCAGGAAGTCCCATACTCTCTCTCTCTCTCTCTCTCTCTCTCTCTCTCTCTCTCTCTCTCTCTCTCTCTCTCTCTCTCTCTCTCTCTCTCTCTCTCTCTCTCTCTCTCTCTCTTTCGCTCGCTTGCTGTCTTTCACTAATGCCCCTCTCCGACCTACAATTATCGTGACAAACGAGGCGGCGCCAAAGGAAAGAAGGGAAGGGGGAGGGGGTGGGCAAAATGCGCTCACTCGGTCCAGGTGTGAGAGAAAGGAAGGGCTCTTTTAATAAGTTTGTCTCTTTCCGTCTCCCGCGGGAGGACAGGACACAAAGGAGGAGGTTCTGATGGGAGGAGGAGAGTAATGGGTCTGGTCTGAAAATATCCGCTTTTGTCATGAATCGTCTGCTGTCTTCGCTTCGCGGGTGACTGAGACTACTTTAATACAATGTCATGATGAAATTGCCTTTGGAAAATTCTCGTTATACTTTTATCACTTACTGATGGAGGGCCTGAGAAGCGAAGTCGATGAAGTTGATCATCGCCATCAAAATTACGGAACGGAGACACATGATGTTCCTTCCTTTCCTCCTCTCCCTCTCCCTCCCTCTCCCTCCGGGAGGGCGTCAGACCCCAGCCCCCGACCGCGCTGCGACCCGATAAAATCTGGGATCAGACCCGGATCTGCGCGGATCCCGGCGGGTAATATGCGAGACATTTTTACATAGCTTATACGTCTGGAGCAGACCGCTCTGGGGGGCGTTGGGCTGCGGGCGGCCTGGGCTGGGAGTCTGGGCCGGGACCGGCAGTCTTCCACAGAATCATCAAAGTTTTACGCCCCAACCTAGGTGGAACGAAATTGCCCCCTCGCTATAGCTATGGGGCCAGTGGGAAAGATGGGAGGGGAGGGGGAGGGGGCTGAGAAGGAAAAAAAAACGTGTCCCCCTACATGGTATTGAACGGCGTATGTCTCGCCCCCAACGTTCCCGAAGGCTGGGACGGAGACCATCTCCAAGTTGGTGCCTCACATCGAAGAAGGTGCTTATCCAGAGCGGCCTCACGGCGTGGGCAGGTGGACCTGAAGGAACTACCTGATCCGACCGTTAGGCCCTCTGGAGGCCCTCTGGAGGCCCTCTGGAGGCCCTCTGGAGGCCCTCTGGAGGCCTGGATGGACAGTGGAGCGGCGAGAGAACCGCTGGCTCTAGATTGGACGAGCACTCTGGTCTAACAAGTGTCAAACATAGCACATGTGTTATGTTTTTTTTCCTAAAGACAAAACATGTGACGTTTTCCCGTCAAAAGAAAACATGTGACAGTGTTTATCTCCAAAGAGACAGAGCTATGCGGTCGCCAAACACCTTGCGCGCATCGTTTGACAGCTATAATGTATGGCAGTCTAGCAGCTGTAGCCAGCCAATGAGGTCAAAACTAACGGGGGTTGAAATAGTATTTTTGAGTGTAGGAAGCCCAATAATGAGTTGCCACTGGATCTTGACGGCAGGCTTTGCGTTTGGCGGACCCACACCCGGGGCGGCCGGCCGCAGCAGCTGTGTATCGCACTTTAAAAACATGGCGCCACTCCATGAACTTTGTCCCTCCCTTGTGAAAAGAGGGAGTTATTGGGCCTGGGATGAATAATGGACCATCGCTTCTCCCCCCCCCCCTTCTTTTCCCCTTTTTCCCAGGTCTGCTTGCCCGTCGACCCAGACGGGCCCACAGGACCGCCCACTTCATACAAACAATTTTCCCCGATTTCCCCGCAGCGCTGGGCAACTATTACACCACCCACCTCCTCGCGCCTTTGATTCCCCTCCCTGTCTCTCTCTCTCTCTCTCTCTCTCTCTCTCTCCCCCCCCCCTTTTTCTCCTCAAACTCTCTCCCTCCCTCCCAGCTCAAATTCTCTGTGTCCGTCTCTCTTACTCTCTTTCCTCCACACCAAACCAACCGCGCAATCGGAGATAAGAATCTCGTCTCATTCTTTGGAGGGCGGGGCGAGGGTCTCGGAATCCATTTCACAAAACTATGCCGCGCAAAAGTTTAAAAGTGATTGTCCCCCTATAAGCTTGACATACAAATTTAATTTACAAGGCACCTAGAAAAATTATTAAAATCACTACTCTTGAATTTTGGCCCAAAGCCACTTTAATTTTAGTGCAAGACTATTGCTTTTGATGAAGTCAATTGAGTATTGGAAAGTTTTAAAGTTAGTATCGTTTTTCTGGGTGTGCGGTGCGTAATATGTGGTGGGTCCCTATTCGTCATCCCCCTACGCGAGCACATCATCACTCACTGAGAAGCCTGGCTCGATCTCGGCCATCTCGGCACCCACGAGTTAACTTTTCCTAGGACAAAATTAACTGCTCGGCTGGGCTGGCGGGACCGGCGGCAGCACAGCGGCAGCACAGCGGGGCGCCGAACACCGAAAGGGAACGGTTTGTGACGTCGTCAGACGCCGCCTATATACAGGCGGACGGGGCAAGAGTGGGCGACGCGGTGCCGCAAGAGAGCAAGAGCGGACCGAGAGAGAGAGAGAGAGAGAGAGAGAGAGAGAGAGAGAGAGAGAGAGAGAGAGAGAGAGAGAGAGAGAGAGAGAGAGAGAGAGAGAGAGAGAGAAAGAGAGAGAGAGAGAGAGAGAGAGAGAGAGAGAGAGAGAGAGAGAGAGAGAGAGAGAGAGAGAGAGGGAGAGAGAGAGAGATAGGGAGGAAGCGAGCGAGCGAGGGATGACAGAGAAACTGGAGAAGAAACTCGGCGCGCGCCGGGCCGGGCCACGCAGCACTACGCCTGCCTGGTCGTACGGCGTATCATTAGGTTCGGAGGAACAGCGGAGGAAAACAAGAGGGGGACAGGGCCGCGTGCGGGTGCGAGAGAGGCATTCGCAAACAGCGCCGGGCTATGCGCCCCGCACCGCTGCACACCCCTTTCCCTCACTCGCCTTCCTTCTCCCTCTTACTCCCTTACAAGTGAGCAACGAACACACGCGTCTCACTCTCTTTCTCTCGCTCTCCCTTCCTCCTCTCCAGCGCCTCTTGCGTTTGTTTTTCTTGTTGTTTGCGTTGTTCAGTCAGTCATGCACAGGGCGTAAAGCTGCTTCACTCTCACCCTCACAGATCAAAGTTTAATTTTGCGGTAAAAACGTTCTCGTGGCGGCTGGTTTTTAGGCGGGTGTGCGGGATCCACTGCCGTCTGAAACACACACACACACACGTGCACACACACACACACACACACACACACACTTTTTCAGAACGGCGAGTTCAAACTGCAGCTCGGGTCAAGGCTAACGGTCGAACCGGACTCGGTCCCAGAAAATATTTCGTATTCCCTGTGTGGGTGTGGAGGCAGAAACACCGAAACAGCCGCGGAAACGCGCGCGCAGCTGGCAGTTCATCTACGATCGCTCAAAGTCGCCGTGTCTGCGAATCGCTGATCAAAGCAATATCGCCAGGGCTCCGGGCCGCGCCGCCACGCTGCCGCCGCGCTGCCGCCGCGCTGCCGCCGCTAGGCTGCGGTCCCTGCTAAAGGCGCGCAGCTTTTTTTTTTCCACCCCTCGTCATACAGTTACATGGCATTCCGTAGAGAGAGAGAGAGAGAGAGAGAGAGAGAGAGAGAGAGAGAGAGAGAGAGAGAGAGAGAGAGAGAGAGAGAGAGAGAGAGAGAGAGAGAGACAGAGAGAGACAGAGAGAGAGAGACAGGGACAGAGAGAGACAGAGACAGAGAGAGAGAGCACAGGCAACAGGGCGGGCAGTGGTTCGTTCGTTTTCGCCCGTTCTGCGAGCAAACCCTTTGAGCAGCTGGCAAGGAGGCGGGCCGACGGTCGGGCCCGGTACCGCTGGATACCTCTGGGTGAAGGGGGCGGCACTTCTTTGGGGGGCGGGGGGGGGGGTTGAATTACGCATTGCCATCCTTTGAGTTTGAGCGGACCAGAAGAGGTGAAAGCAGGGCTGGAGCGGGCTGGTGGGGGGGGGGGGGATAGGGGATGGGGAGCTCATGACACCCCACTCGTGATGCCATACTTGCTGCTCAATGAGAACATGCCGTCTGAAAGGAGCACATTGCAACTGATCTTACCTGCTGACGGGAGTGGGAGCGATGTTTCGTCGTGACCAGTATCATCCGGGTATCTGAAACACAAACGCGAAAATGTTTTAGAAACACGTAAGATTTCAGCAAAGTTCTCCACGCGGCACGTCCCATTTCCACCCCACCCCCCACCCTTTTTTTGTTCTCTTAGATTCTTAGAGTAACAGCCACTGCTTTTTCTTGACGTTCCTCTTCCCCACTCGTTCACCTTCTATTTGGATAGGGTGCGAATGGCCGCAGTGTGAGCCCCCCCCCCCCTCCCTGTTCCTTCCTCTTCTTTCCCTCCCCTTGGCCTGGTTTGGTCCTTAAAAAACTTTGAGATGAGAATCTGGTGGAGCAAGGGCGCAGTGAGGGCGGCAGGGGCGGCCGGGGGATACTGGCTGAGCCCCGCCAACCCCGCCCACGCAAACTGCAATACTTTCACCCCGACCCACCCCGTGGGGCCCGTAGGGGTGAGATGGGTGTGATGCCGCACACGGTTCACATTTCTCATTTGCATCTGGAGAAACGAGAGAGGGGAAGGAGTGGGAGGGAGAGAGAGATAGAGAAAGAGAGAGAGAGAGAGAGAGAGAGAGAGAGAGAGAGAGAGAGAGAGAGAGAGAGAGAGAGAGAGAGAGAGAGAGAGAGGGGGGGGGGGGAGACGGATGCCGACAGACTGAACCCGTAGGAATGTTAGGTCAACAGCATTATGAGTCATAAAGTCGGGAGGGTGTTTAATCTGACTAAGAGAGACATTTCTCGGATGTACGATGTCATCTGACGCCGTTAGTAAAAGCGGCTTAGGTAGTTTCAATCACTGTCTCTTAACACTTCACGGAACATATCTGCGACACACTTTATTCATGTAACTGGCTTTTTTGAATGATGTGGCATCATCGGCGTACCTGGTCGCACCTCTCTGTCCGCGCTCTCATTTTCTTACTAGGCTTGTACATGTAACAGTAAGACAAGTAACTTTATGAAAAACAATTATATATTTATTACGGTTATGAAAGGCTGTTTGTATTACAAAAACGTCAAAGGGCGGGACTGCGGTATTTGCTATGAAGGCCACATATGTTTGTGCAAGTCCCTAACCATACATGACTCCATACCTCATATACGAATCAGAAGTATACGGATCTCTCTCTCTCTTTCTCTTCCCCAAGAGAGCCGGGGTGGTTCTTACAGCGTTCTTCTCCCGCCCAACTGCTGCCGCTGCGGCAACGTGTGTTGAGGCCACTGAAGGCTGATAGTATGAGTAGCTGCCCCCTCCCCCCCCCCCCTTCCTCCACGGCCTGTCCTCTAGGCTGTGGACCCTTGCCATGCCGAGCGATATGAAGGGCCACCGATAAACATCATCGTGGGTTCATGTGGCGAGAGAGAGAGAGAGAGAGAGAGAGAGAGAGAGAGAGAGAGAGAGAGAGAGAGAGAGAGAGAGAGAGAGAGAGAGAGAGAGAGAGAGAGAGAGAGAGAGAGAGAGAGAGAGAGAGAGAGAGAGAGAGAGAGAGAGAGAAAGGGGGGGGGAGGCAAAGACAGGGCCCAGCCATGCGGAAAGGGCAGACTGCTCTCTGAGAGTTTGCGGGGGTTGGAGGGGGAGAGCGGGGGAAGGTGTCGATTGCCTTTGGTCTTCAGCCTCAGGGGGAGAGGGTGAGCGCAGAGCTGGCGTGGGCAGGGCCAGGGGCGGCTGGGGCAGAGCAAAGGGAGAGACGAAAGGGGGGGGGGCGTGAAGTTTGAATTCGCCATGCATACTTTCCGCGTGGAAAACAAATCGGAACGGCATCGTAAAACCCGGCGGCACACAACAACGCGGCATGGGGGGGGGGGGGGAGAGATCAAGGAACTTTGGCACACGCAAGCGCGCGCGCGCGCGAGACAGAGAGGGAAACAAAAGAGGAAGCGAAGTGCAGACAAAGAAGGGACACCGCCGCCGCGATACGACGACACCCTGCTGCGGCCCAGCGGCGTTCGTTGGCGGCGTGGAGGGTTCCGTGAGGAGCCGCAGCAATAAGGGCGGTGTGACTCCCAGTCCAGCCGAATAGAGACATTCGGAGGAGGGCGTGAGAATAATTATAGTTTGCTGTGCGCCAGCGGCACCGCGGCGCCTGCCCGCTTCACCCTCACCGGCACGCCAGCCCCCCCCCCCCCCCACCGGTCCGGGCCCCCAACACACGGGGCAGGACGGCCATTGTGGGAGGGCACGGGACCGGAGGTACCGCTGAGAATGGGTCGCCAGAGAGCGCGGGGCAGGGCTGGGATACAAGGGCGCTGCCGCTGTGCTGTGTTCGACCGAGTATCGAGGCGCCAGCGCGCGAAAGACAGGAAAAGAGTCGAGGAATAAGGGCCAAGGATTTCTCGCAGTCCGTAAAATTTCGCGCGAAAGAAGCCAAAACATTTCTCTCCAACTGCGAAGTGGAGAAAGAAGTAGAAAGTTGTGTTGTGAACGAGGCCCGCAGCGAATAAAGCGATCGCCGTGCGACTTGAAACTCGCACTCCGCCATTGTGTGCGGATTCGATATCTCGAATTGAAAGGGCGGCGTCGTCGTTAGGTGCTCCCGGCTGCTGTGCTGCTGCTGTGCTGCTGCTGTTTCTGCTCTGCCCGTTGTCGTGCATTGTTTCTTGGGGGCCCCGAAGTGAGTCGGTTTCGTGTAACAGCAGCTCCCTGCTTACAACAGGATGCACTGTTACACGGCGGGAAATATCCGGCGCGAGCTATCGATATCCATATTCCCGTATAGTAAAGAGACACCGCGTCGTGCCGTTGTTAAATGATGACGGTGTGTCGACGAGTGATTACCAAGAGTGCGCTGGTGTCTTCAGCCGTGTATGGGGATGGTGCGGTGCACCGCGTGCCTAAGAGTGTGCGTGCGAGCGAGAAGGGGCGGGAGATACTAAAAAAAAAACTCCCGTCGCCATGACGTGGCTGATAGCACTCGGCGCGCAAGCCTACTCGGGAAGCAGCGAGGACACACACACATGGCACGGCGGATATGACGGCTGGCCCGGATTATACGCAGGAAGGGGAACCCTGTCTACATTTTTCCCCCTTGAAAGTAGTAGAAATGAAAATTATATTTCGACATATCGCAAACTAATTTAGGATTGGCTGAATCAATTCTCGCGTGGTCTGGGGGCTCGGGTCCCGGCGGGCGGGAGGCGGGGGACGGCCCCACAGGGATGGCGCGCTCCCTGCACCGGCCGTGGAGTCCGAAGTAGGAGCGGTGTGTGGCGGCGGCGGCGGCGGTGGTGGCTGCAAAGTAGCGCGGCCGAGGTAAATGAAAATGAGGTCCTGGCGGGACGAAGGGGCAGAGGAGAGAGAGAGAGAGAGAGAGAGAGAGAGAGAGAGAGAGAGAGAGAGAGAGAGAGAGAGAGAGAGAGAGAGAGAGAGAGAGAGAGAGAGAGAGAGAGAGAGAGGGAGGGAGGGGTCGGACCGTCGTTTTGTTGTAATGGAGCGATCAATGGTAATCAGGGGCGCCCCCGTTTAATTGTGGTTGGCAAGTGCAGAGAGCCAGCGTGGAGGGAGACGGGGGAGGGTAGAGCCTGGCTGAGGTGGGGGCAGGAAAGAGGGGGGGAGGGGGGGGGAGGGGCTGCCCTCGCAACCTCATTAACAATCCATCCACTTCTTCCCATGCCTCTTCCGCGCAGCACTCGCCTCTGTCCCTCAGATGCACCCAATGAACTTGAGTGATTTTTTTTTTATATATTTATTTCTTTTTAACGAAGGAGGGAGGAAACGGAGATTCCGGGAACGTTTTTGAGTGGCGACCAGTGAGGTGAAACAGTGTCTACGCCGCTGAGCAGCGCTGTGCAGCGGGGATGAGAGAGAGTGCGCGCGCGCTCTCACAGCCAACAAGGCATCAGGAAGTAAATGGGCCGACCGACAGACAAGCGCGTCTGCCAGTCTCTTTGCAGAGGCCGCAGCGGGGCGAAAATGGGTTGTGTGCGAGTTTTGAGCAGCGCCCGGCACGGCGCGGCACGGCGCGGCACGGCCCCCCAACGCGGTGCTTCCGTGCTGGAAGTTGGTAGATGACGGGCAAAGCCAGACGCAGCGCTCAGCAGCAGCATCATGCGGAGTTTGCGGCGGGATGGTGATGGTAGTTCGCTGGATCATATGGTAGTGTGAGGCGGGGCGGCGGGGGCACTATGAGTGCTCGTGGTCGCCAGCCGCCGCCCATGCAGGCCTTGGGCCAGGCCTTGGGCCAGGCCGCGGTGGCGGCTGCCGACGGCGCCTGAGGCCGCTGTGCGCCAGCCGGCCTGGCTGTGCTACCTCCAGGACGTGTGCGGATTGTGTGGTGACCTGCCAAGTGAGTGAGTGTCGAGGAGGGGCGCGAGCGGGCGTGAGCGGGCGTGAGCGGGCGTGAGCGGGCGTGAGCGGGCGTGAGCGGGCGTGAGCGGGCGTGAGCGGGCGTGAGCGGGCGTGAGCGGGCGTGAGCGGGCGTGAGCGGGCGTGAGCGGGCGTGAGCGAGGGGCAGAGGAAGGAAGGGCGCGGAGCGGCAGGTCGTATTAGGATTCCCTGCACATGCCTCTGGCTCTATGTGAGCTCCCCCGGCGCGCCGCCCCCGCCCGCCCCCGCCCGCCCCCAGCCGCCCCTTCCCTGTCTCTGCCCACCGCCAACACGGTGACTCCGTCTGGATTTCCTCTTCAAATCCATTTCGTGGGACCGCTGCTGTTTTTTTTCCAGCCCCGGCTGCGACACGCCCCCGCTCGGGCCGGGCCGGGGCCGGGGGGTTGGGACCCCCGAGGGCAACGCAACGGCAGGGCAACGCCAGGCAGGCGGTGTGGAATGCGGGCTAACAAGCGGACCGTTTTTGGGTTTCTGCGTGAGGGCATGCCAGCGTCGCGCTGTGCTCGGGGCCGCGCTGACAGGTGTGCGTGTGTGTTGATGTGTGTGTGTGTGTGTGTGTGTGTTCCCTCGGTCGCACGCGCTCCTTGCTCCCTGCACGATCCGTCATCACACCGTGTGGGTCGCACGCAGGTCCAACCCCTTCCTCCACCACCCTGCGCCTGCGATTATAGTAATTAAAGTATTCCGGAGAAAAGATGGACCGGAAGTGAAAAGGTGATTTTGAAAACAGCGAACGTGGAACCTGGTGGCCCCACTCGCCGCTTTTCTACTTTTAATTTCTCACTATTCCGGTCCAGCAGCTCTCTTCCGGGGTGTCCTATTCGCACTGCGGAATGACGAGCGGTTCGAGCCCGTTTCTTTCCCCTGACTCCTCCTTCTTCTTCTTCTCCTCCTCCTTCTTCTCCTCCTCCTTCTTCTCCTCCTCCTTCTTCTCCTCCTCCCTTCCAGCCGACATCAACACTTTTCCCCCCTTCCCTTCACCCTTGCTTCGCCCCGCTGGGGGTTGTTGCGGGATCAGCCTGGGCCGAGCCAGCCGCCTCCGGAATATAAAGAAACAATCTGGGCCGGCGGCAAGACCACGTGGACAGGGACAGTCATATCTGCGGGGCTGGGATTGTGGAGCCACGGGCCGGTGTAGCTGGAGCCTGCGGAGCCAGAGGCTTACGCCCGGCCCGGCCCGGCCCGACTCGCTGCAGAACACCGGATAGGAGGGGCTGACAAAACTCGGCCCGAGGATCCGTAATAATACACGCGCTCTGGCTGGGGTCGTGCTGCGGCATGCGGTCACACACACACACACACACACACACACACACACACACACACACACACACACACACACGACTCCAGCCCAGCAGCCCGGCCCATATGAGCCGCAGTAATCGCTCGTTAGCTCTCACGTGCATCGATCACCACAGTCGGTGTGGCGCCACACACTGCGTGCTGCACGGCAGCCGACACGTGGCGGGCACAGCACGGAGCGGGGTGACTGCTATACTGCTAATGATGGGGCCCAGCTCAAGTCCTGGAGCGGCTCGGCTCGGCTCGGCTCTGTGCTGTCTCACTCACTCGCAGCGTTGGGGGCAGAATGCCCTGCGTGTGCAGCGGTGCAGATCAGTGGCTGGGAGGGAACGCCTGCACTGTGCGGGAATGAGTGACTAATGCGTGCTCCCCCGACCTGCGGGTACCATATTCGATTGGAGTTGTAGCCTTATGTGTGCTCGATGTTTGTAAAAGGGACCACTTACCCCCCCTGAAACTGTACCCCCCGGTACACTATTCCTAGGGGCCATATACCTCCCACCAACCGACTCGGGGGTGCACCATCCCTGGGGGCCATGTACCCCCCCGTTTAGACTCGCCCGGAGACTTGAGTAACTTGCTGTATGTATAGCAGCAACGCGAGCCAGAAAACGCCGTTGACCACTAGCGCCATCTCTCGGAGCTAACGGTGCTGCTCTCTGCGGGACAACAGTGGCTAAAGTATCAATAGCGCGCTGCTCCCCTCCACCATAGCTCCGTAGCGTAGTGGGCTAGCGGACCGGTCGGCGACCGCAAGGTCCGGGGTTCAACTCTTTGCCGGAGTAAATATTTTTCTGAAGTCTGCCGACCGAGGATGGTGGGTAAAATATACCAAAAAAACGTGTTCAAAGTGTGTTGTCTGAGTGACCGCGGACGTTGGGCCGCGGCCATTCCCCGGAGGTTGAACTCACTGCTGAGGAACAGTGGTTCGACGCCCGAGCAGGGGAATGGTGCTTGCCAAGACTCGGCAGAAGTTAAATGTAGAGGCCTAGGGTTCGGCCTTCTACATTTTTCAAGCGTAAGGCCTCGGAATCTGGAGTATTCGGGCAACACCTACTTGGATACATGGCGTAGAAGAGTAGAGTACAATCGGCTTCGGCCGTGTACGATCTGGGCATCCTACCTCCCTCTCAATCCGCGAGGGAGTGGCCTCACGGCCACAGACCAACTGGCTGGTCGAAGGGGGCTGACTCCTGAAATCTAGTCAGCGGAAGGGGCGATGTTGGCCGTTGCGGAAGCCTGCCTACCAAGGTGGCTGCGTCGTGCCTGTGTCTTAGCGGCGGTCAACTCCTGGTACACCGGTTCCCATCCGAACACCGAAGTTAAGCAGGAACGGTTCCGGACGGAAGTCTGGGACGAGGTAGGACCCACCCATTTTTGCCGTTTTTTGTTGTTGTTGTATTTTTTATTTGCTTATCTTGAGGATTCAATATACTTTTGAATTTAAAAAAAAGTTATTGAAATGAAACGCTTTCTACCAATTAATAGAGAAAAAAGGAAAACCGCGAAAAAAAGGTCCACTTCACTGGGGGGGGGGGGGGGGGGGGGGGGGGTCAAAAAGTGCCCAAAATGTGTCTACGTGGTATCTGAACAGCCCAAAATCAAGTATGCACAATATCACTCACGGCTAGTAATTTGATCGTTGACATTCTTTTAGAGAAAGCGAGTCGGTTGGTGGGGGGTACACGGCCCCTAGGGATGGTGTACCCCCCGGGGGGTACATGGCCCCTAGGGATAGTGTACCCCCGAGTCGGTTGGTGGGGGGGGGGGGGGTACATGGCCCCTAGGGATGGTGTACCGGGGGGCACCTCCTCCCTGGGGGTATGCCATCACTGCCACACCGGTCTTGTTTGAAAGAGACTCGCTCAGTTTGTCGATCACTGCGAGTTGCGAGAGGAAATAACGGATTTCTTATTCGGCACAAATAGAAGGAGCAAGCGCCGGGGAGGGGAGTTGTGAGCGGCGCATTTTGAGGATTCGAGGCACGTTGACCTGGGCTCGCATAGTGGTGCGGCCGGGATACGGGAGGCGGTCAAGTGGGATAGGGCAAGCGGCAAGCTCGTCGTGTTTGCTCTGCAGGTGGCCGGCTAGGGGCAGCGGGCCGGGGCAGCGGGCCGGGGCAGCGGGCCGGGCCGTGCATGTCCAGGGTCGGCCGGGTCGTGTCCCCGTACTCCCTAACGCCAAGTTGTGTGGCGTGCCTGGCGTGGACACTGCCACCCCTGCCCCCCTCCCCTCCCCCCACCCCTCGCGCTGCCCACAGTGAATGTGAATGTTTGCCCCCAACAGTAAATACACAAGTGCAGGGCGCTGGATTCTGGATGGCCGGGTTTGCTCGCGACGCGCCGCTTTAATAAGGCGCGTAATGCTCTGTAATACAGGCCGAATATTGCGCCACTGGCGCTATAAGGCCGGAAATTGCAGTCGTGTTCATTGCCTCCCCCCCTCCCCTCTCTCTCTCTCTCTCTCTCTCTCTCTCTCTCTCTCTCTCTCTCTCTCTCTCTCTCTCTCTCTCTCCCTCCCTCTGGCTCTCTCTTTTTGGTGGAGCTAGACAGAGACGCGTTGCGATGCGCCCCCCGGCGCCCCCTCACGCTGCATGTGACGAGCAGCAGCAGCAGCAGCAGCAGCAGCAGCAGCGGCAGCGGCGGCGGGTGCCTGAAATACTGTCATGGCACTGTCACGCCGAGTGGCCATGTACAGCGGGCCGCATTCTGCCGCGTCCACTGCGTAACACGGCTGTGTTCACGGCCTCGGGTTCAAATACCGGGCTCTGCAGGGTGTGTGGTTTTCTCACCTGCACATCATTTTGCGCTGCTGACGGGCACACCGGGCGGGGCGGGCGCGCACGGGACGTGATCTCGAGACGGTAAAGAGGCATGATGACCAGATAATGTGAGCCCCTGCAGACCCGCGCGCCCTGTGGTGAGTTATGGCCGGGATATTAAGTGAGCGCTGCCGCTCTCTCTCTCTCTCTCTCTCTCTCTCTCTCTCTCTCTCTCTCTCTCTCTCTCTCTCTCTCTCTCTCTCTCTCTCTCTCTCTCTCTCTCTCTCTCTCTCTCTCTCTCTCTCTCTCTCTTTAAATTCAAATTCAAATTCTCTCTGTTCCTCTCTCTTTCCCTCCCGCCCCCACCCCCCGCCCCCACTTCGGGAGACACTGGCCAGCAGCGAGAGGTCTCGGCTCTCGGCCTCCGCGGGGCCGTAACTCTCCTTCACAGAGGCGCCCGTCCGTCCCGCCGCCCCCGCCGCCCCCGCCGCCCCCGGCTACCGGCCCTGCGCGGCCCGTCCGCACCCTGCGGGCTGCCGCTCCTTACTGTCATGTCACGGCCAGGATCTATGACACGCCTAACGCGGCGCGCCCGTCCACCTGCAGTGCCGCCGGCCCCTCTGCCGCCCCCGCGGCCCCCGCGGCCCCCGGCGGGATGTGTTGCGGCCGGCTACAAGACGCCCCCCTCCTCTCCCTCTTCCTATCCCAGAGGCCATCGCCCGCCCTCGCCCTTCCCCGC
Organism: Odontothrips loti; assembly: GCA_038380765.1. Classification (NCBI taxonomy): domain Eukaryota; kingdom Metazoa; phylum Arthropoda; class Insecta; order Thysanoptera; family Thripidae; genus Odontothrips; species Odontothrips loti. Next base: position 8,660,684 of record CM076252.1, read on the forward strand.
TTGCCTGGCCCGGACATAATAACGTGTCTGGCGGCGCTCTCCCACACTCGTCATGTGTTCTCAGGGCGTCGGCGGGCGAAAATATGTGGTCATGTTCTGTCTCTCGAGCTTGATTAAAAGCGAACGTATGTCTCCATGTATGCGCCCTGCTCGACAATAACCCACGTGCCCCGGGTTAGTCCTAGACGCCGCTTTTTCACCCCCCCCCTCCCTCTCCTCCCCCGCTCCTACGATTTGAATATCACCTCTGGTTCACGAGATTATTCTTCAATATTTTCTCAAAAAACTAAACAAAAACAAAGGAAGGGCCACAGACACTCTCGCCCCCCAGCAATGCACACACGCGCCCCGCCACACTGCCTGTGCTTTCTTCCTGTTTCGTTGCCCGCAGTACGTACTCTTACGGATTCGGGCATTCCTTCGTTCTCCCTCTCCTCCTCCCCTTGCTCCTTCTCCTTCTCCTGCTCCGGGCTGGGCTTCTCGAATAGTTTCGACAAAGTCCTGTCGTTTGGAGCGGCCAAAGGGGCTGACGACGAGCCGCGCGGGGAAGCCAATGAGCAGAAGCAGGGAGCGCCCCGCGCTGCCCGACACAGCCATTCCTCGTGTGCTCTTCGCCCCGTGGTTTCATTACAACTTGCGGTCGGCCGTCGGTGCGCTGAGGCAACCAAGGCCACCGGCGTGCTGCCCACAGTGTCCGCCGCCCCGCCACACCCACTCCGCACCCCGATTAGGCTAGCCCCGTCGGATTACTTGTCAAGCACTCCCGCCGACGTCAAGCTCTCTACTCTCAAGCTATCTACTGTCAAGAACTCTACTGTCAAACCCTCTACTGTCAAGTACTCTACTGTCAAGCACTCTACTGTCAAGCACTCTACTGTCAAGCCCTCTACTGTCAAGTACTCTACACTGTCAAGCACTCTACTGTCAAACACTTCGCCGTCAAGCATTTCGCCGTCAAGCACTTCGCCGTCAAGCACTCCGCTGCCAAGCACTCCGCCAGCAAGCAATCCATCGCCGTCAAGCACCCCGCCAGACATCGCCTTGACGGCCGTCGCAGACCGAGGCGTTACACACCGGATGACAGGCGTAAAGCGCCTCCAGCAGCTGGGAGGCGGTCAGCGGCGCCCGGGACGCACCGCGCCGCGCGCTAGTTCGTGGCCATGCGCTGCGAATAGTGCTCCGTAGCGCTCTGCACATAGCGCTCCGCACACGCCGTTCGCAGTTCGCGGGGCAGCGGGGCGAACGGGGGCTGCCTCTGTGGCAAGTGGGCCAGGCGGGCCGGACTACGTGACCCGCAAAGCAAGAGGAGGCAGCAGCGGCAGCAGCGGCAGCAGCGGCAGCAGCGGCAGCAGCGGCAGCAGCGGCAGCAGCGGCAGCCCTTGCCAGTCGCTCGCACACACACTGCCTTGTGACAAGTTGCGTGCGGATTCACTTGGCGTAAAGGGGCGCACTTACCCCTCCCCCTGCTTCCTCCACCCTAGTTGCCACCGTGCGCCGCAGAGAGACAAAAGCCGGTAGAGCCGGCAGGGCGTGTCCTAGGCCTCTGTGTCCTCTCTTTTGCTTCCCTGCCCTCTCCTCCCCACGGGGACAGTTCGACAGCTCTAAGCACTTTAGCTCTAATCTCAAATTTGCTTCTTCTCAGTTGATCTAACAATGTTAGCTCTAAAGCTCTTCTAAAGCTCCAAACAAAATAAGACAATTAAGATCGATTTAAAAAAAAAAGAAAAGAAAAAAGGATTAGGTGAGTGAGTGCTGAAGGCGTAGAGAGCAGGTGACGCGCCATCGATGTGACTCTCCCCTGCCCTCGTCTCAGCCGTCACCAATGAAAAAGCAGTAGCGCAATGCGAATAGAGTTACTCTGACGGCTGACGGGTGCGGAACGTGCCTCAATGGGACCATGGCCACAAGGTACTATGGTCACAGGATGGCACAACCATAGGGTGGCCTGGCCATAGGGTGGCGTTGCTCTGTCAAAAATACAGGCCGCTGACCGTCCGGCTGGCCTGCCATGCAGGCAAACAACACAATCTTGGCACTAGGATTTGTCGTCGTTGCGAGTCAGGTCGAGGCGGGGCGACTGGCGCTCCGTCTAAGACGGTTCTATCCCCCCTCTCTCCCTCCGCTCCTAACCCACCCCGCATTTCTTGAGGCTTCAGACATTTCTGTCTCATCTTCCCCCTCCCCTTCCCCTAACACCCTACTCAGGTTCTCGCAGGGGGAGGGGAGCTGCGACTAGGTCAGCCTGTCTGCACTACCCCCGCCCCGCCCCTCCTCCTGCCTTCGCATGCTTTGCTACACTCGCGACGGACTAGCGTTTCACTTCCGCAAACAAATGGAAATAAAATCAATTCAATGCCAATCTGCTAAAGTTTCTCCCCTTGGCATATCGGTAGCATAAGAAGCCCATAAGCATGAGAATCAACTGAAGGAGTCAAGAGACCGCCTGGTGGGCAGGCAGGCCCGTTACGCACAGCTGTTCGGCGGGCTTGCCTACCCACCAGTAGTCAGGCGCCTGCGACTGGAGGCCCAGCGATCAATCCCTTATAATCCAGTATTTTTTTTTTAAAGAAAAATGGTTCCTTACGGCCCTAATGCCGTCACGCCCCGTCGCTCTCTCTCTCTCTATCTCTCTCTCTCTCTCTCTCTCTCTCTCTCTCTCTCTCTCTCTCTCTCTCTCTCTCTCTCTCTCTCTCTCTCTCTCTCTCTCTCTCTCTCTCTCTCTCTCTCTCTCTCTCTCTCTCTCTCTCTGACGCTGTCTGTCTGTCTTCCTGTCTGGGTACCTGTCTGTCCGTCAGCTCGTCAAACAAACATCACACTGCGGTGGCGTGCGCGTATTTGTGTTTGCCGCTCTGGCGTGGCGTGTTAGTGCTGTGTCCGAAGGCGGCGGGCAGCAGGTCGTTTCGCAAGCTGTCATCCCCCGCGCCGGCTCACGCCGCCCCCGCGCCGCCCCCCCCGCGCCGCCCCCGCCCCCTCGCACCGACTTCTCTCCCCATTTGCCGCCGTTTCGCGCGCGCTCGTTCCTACACCCTCCCCTCCGCCCGCCCCTCCGTCCGCGCAGGCTGTTCGTGAAATGACAAACGATGTAGCTGCCTTGCGACCGACCCCCGGCCGCCCCTCTGCCGCCCCCGGCCCGCCCCCGGCCCGCCCTCGCCCGCCGCCATTCTTCTTCAATTCACCTGCCTCACCTGCAGCACAGCGACACCGCCGTGAAGATAGGCAGAGGCGGCCGAGGGCGGACCGGGGGCGGACGGGGGGCGGACGGGGGGCGGACAGGGGCGGCCGGGGGGCGGACGGAGGCGGCCGGGCACGTACCATCCACGCCAGGGCGGCGCTCGTCCCGTATTCATCAAACCGTATTCCGAGTATCGAACAGCGCCCTGGGAGGAGACGTGTTTCCCGTTGCTGGTGGTCCTGTGGGCCCCAGCCCGGAGAGTGCAGGCCCACTGCGGATACCAGAGTCGGGTGAAAAACGGCGGCCGTAACCTGCAGTTCTGGGATCCGCACTTTGGTGGCGAGGCAGCGGCCGGCAGCGGCTCGCACATCGGGATGAGGTGGGAAACTTTGCCAGTGGCCGCTGCAGTGCCTGTGCAGGGCCTGTGGGGCCTCTGGCCTGGCGCCACCCTAGGATGGCATGGCCCCTTAAGGGGCGGCCGGCGGCGGTCGTTGGCTTGTCGGCGCTGCCAATGGCTGCAGCCCCCCGATGGTGTGGCAAACGGGCCCCCAAGGCGGTGGACGGGGCTGCCCCCCAGGCTGGCGCACTGCCTCTGCACTGCGCCCGCCCCCGGTCACCGCCCCCGCCCCACGGCGCGTGCACAGGTGTCGTGGGCTCCGCCTGGGGGCGGGCACCGGGGGAGGGAACGGGGCGCTAATATTGTCACGGCCTAAGCGACGGCTGCCGCTGCGGAAGAAAAATGGACGTCGGTCTGCCGTCCGGGCCGTGATGATGCCGGACACTCCGTTATCACCGCCAGCGCCGCATTATCGCCCTCCCCTACCCCTCTCCCTCCCCTCCCCCTCCCCTCCCCCCTCTCCCAACCCCAGCAGCAGCAGCAGCGCACACTCTCAGTTCGGCCGTAGCCGTTGCACGACCCCGCCGTCCTCAGCCCCAATGGTTATGTCTGGCCGGCTGGGCTCTCAGCATCACACACCACATACACTGTAAAGAATGCTTGGCTGCCAGACCTATACGGAATGGGATTTTTTTTTAAAGCTATAATTTCTTGCTGGACCATAGAAACCAGCTCCTAACCTCGCGCTCTTCCATTTACAGCGAGTGGTGGCCGACTCGTACAGTACTCCAGCCACGCTACAATAATACCAGGTATAATACTCCATTATACTTGTAATATCGTCCAACATAATACATAATAAACTCAACAATTGTAATAATTTGACCAGTTTTCCAAATTGTTATCAAAATTAAGGCATAGTAGAGGCATATAATACTACTCCGCACATGACACAACCAGGCCAGCCACCCCTCCGTTTGCAGTGAATTGAGCGAAAGGCTTCGAGATCGATCGCTCAGTTCCGGCGATCTATATCGCTTGTTAATCGTCGATGTTTTAGCTACCCATCGCCCTCCGTGTTGCAGCGGCGACGCCACTCACCCTAACTCGTCGATGTTATGGCAGGCTGCTCAAATTTGAGAAACCCTGACTCAAACTGAGCGAGACAATGTCGCTGTTCATTTCACAGAGCGAGCAGTGTTACGAACCCACCGCACCGCGCCACCATCGCGGCCCCGCTTTGCCGCGCCGAGTCACGCACTAATTTTGTAAACGAATTCCCCCGACTTGGTAACCGCGTTTCCCGGGCGGCGCCGTGAGCAGAGCTAGCAGAGCTAGCAGAGCCAGCGGAGCCAGCAGAGCGCCACAGAGCGCCACAGAGGCCCAATAGTAGGGCGGTGACGAGCCGAACCCAGCCAACCGCCGAGGCAGCCGAGGCTGTCCCCATCCAAGACACACAGCAAGCTTTGCTGACACAGCCAAGCCGCCAAGCCGGGCAGAGCGGGGCCGGAGCCGGCCGGAGCCGAGGGGGAAACGGCGGACGAATTCGGTGTCAGCCGGATGGGGTTTACCCCGGATTACCTCGGATTACCCCGGATTACCCCGGATTACTCCGGGATTACTCCCGGATTACTCTCAATAAAATTAATTAGGGGTACACAAAAAAACGTAAAAATTGGCCCGGATTACCCCGGATTACCTCGGATTACCCCGGATTACCCCGGATTACCCCGGATTACCTCGGATTACTCCGGATTACTCTCAATAAAATTAATGAGGAGTACACAAAAAAAACGTAAACATTGGCCCGAATCACCTCGGATTACCCCGGATTACCTCGGATTACCCCGGTTACCCCGGATTACCGCGGATTACCCCGAATGAAAAATCGATGTCGCCGGATTACCTCCGTCGTTTCCCCCTCGGCCAGAGCCCGAGGCGGAGCTGCGGCAGCCGGCAGCGCCCCCTGGTGGCAACGCGGAGAGACGGAGCGGGCAGAGCGGCAGGACGATCTCTGTAAATCAATTAACGCTTGCAATCAATCCGGAGCCGAGGAGCCAAAGCCCGAGTGCCAAAAGCCGCAGCGGCACGCTGGCATAGCGGGCGCCGCGGCGGCCAACTGGCAGGAGCGGGGAGGGGTTGACGGCACCCCCGGTAACACGGCGAGCTGTACACTGAGGGCCGCCTCCCTGCTCCCGGACGGCCCCCGGTAAACACGGCCCCTGGCCTCAAACCTCGGCCCCCCGCCGTGACGACCCGACCCCCAACCCGATAGCGTCTAGTCCCCGAGGAGCGACAACCACTGCGCGACAGTAAGTAAACGATAAGACAGGACGGTGGGGGAGGGGGGTGGGGGGTGGGGGGCGCAGGAAGACTGACAGGACGCCACTTCGGCGTAGTACCGCGCGGCGCCGCTCGTTTTCTGCAGGAGGATTTAATTCATAGGCAGTGGAGCACACCGTGAGCGGGGGGGGGGGGGCTGTAACTCCCAAAACGTTGCTAAAGCAGCCGCAGAGCATGATGGGCTGTTCGCTTTCCCAGGCGGTAAGAGAGAGAGAGAGAGAGAGAGAGAGAAGGAGAGAGATTGCTGGAGATATGTCAGGACGGCGCACGCACACGCACACGCACACACACACACACAACGCCATGCCATGCCAGTCACGTCTCCCACCACCACCACCACCACCCCTTCTCCGAAGAGCTCAACCAGCATCACATGTAAACTCAAATTTATGCGTTCAGAGGAAAGGAGAAGGGTTTTATTGCGAAAACTCGACCTTTCCCGGTCTGCACAGCTCTGCTAGCCCAGCGGCCGCGGCCCGCCCGCTGCTCTTCACACCCCCCAACCATCGTTGACCAGGAACCTTTTTTTTTTTTTTTCTGTTTCTGACCAGCTCATCCTCGTCCCTTCCCTCTTGCCCCCCGCGCCCCACCACTTCTGCTGCGTGGAACGCTACAATCATCATCATTGTTTCCATTGCGTCGTTTTTACATGACCCGGACTCATCAGCGACTGCCCCCCCCCCCTCCCCCTTTCCTCGGGCCCTCTGACCCTCCGGAACAAGCGGGGACGCGGAGAGTTGGGCAGCACCACCACCACCGCCAGTCCCCTCCCAGCCGTGTGCACCGCGCCAAATTCGATTCCCATTCTTTTTCGCAAGTAAAAGTAACGGGAAATAACTACCATGTGACCATATGACGCAATGCACACCTCAAAGTAAAAAGGTAAATAGTTAAGAATTACGATCAAATGGACAATTTTGAATGTATGCGTACAAAAAGCAGCGCTCAGAAATGTGAAATTTATACTACATTCACATTTTAAAATGAAATTGACAAAAACAATATGTAGAATGTACCGCCTGAGTACGGGGGCTGCTGACATTGTATAGAGTATGGATGGGCGGGCCGGGTGGGGCCGTGGGGTGGGAGGGGTTTAGGGAATGCCCTTCCAGGTCAGGGAGCGCGTAGGGCCCCGAAAGCCCCCTGCACTCCAGCGGCGTTCGTGGTCTGTGCGGCACGCGGCGATGGCGGCGGCAGCAGCGCCAGCGGCGGCAGCGGCGGCAGCGGCGGCAGCGGCGGCAGCGGCGGCAGCGGCGGCAGCGGTAGCAGCGGTAGCAGCGGTAGCAGCGGCTACGGCAGCGGCGGCGGTGGCGGTAGCGTTTGGTTGCCAAAGGGAGCGTGAAAATGTTGCGTCGAAGAGGGATGGGGTATGCAGAGAGAGAGAGAGAGAGAGAGAGAGAGAGAGAGAGAGAGAGAGAGAGAGAGAGAGAGAGAGAGAGAGAGAGAGAGAGAGAGAGAGAGAGAGAGAGAGAGAGAGAGAGAGAGAGAGAGAGAGAGATGATGGCTCAAGTACCGGGAAGCGCACTGTATTCATCATCGTGGCTAGGTAGCCGCAAGGGCAAGCCGACCGGTCGACGACTGACAGGGCCGTGGTTCAACTCTTGCCTGCGCCATCAAACTTTTTCTCGGTTTTCTACTTTGCTCCGCGGTTGCTAGTGTACCGGGAGCGCGCCGCTGTCGCCATCGTGACACAGTAGCCGCATGGGCAAGCGGACCGGTCGGCGACCGACAGGTCCCTGGTTCAATTCTTGCCGGTCGCTGAACTTTTTCTTGTGACACTGGAGGACAGCGGCTAAAATATACTTCCGAACGTGGCATCGGCATGGCTGTCCAAGCGACCGTGCGGGCTAAGGCGCCGCCGGCACAAACCCCCGGTCCCGAGGGTCTAGGGTTCGATTCCCTAGATTCGAGGGTCCCGCCCGGGGGGGCGTTCTGTGCCTCGGGAGCAATCCCGGGGGGAGACTCGGGAGATGTGCAGAGCTTCTAGGGTTCGAAGCTTCTGTTTTCCTTCCTCCGAATCTGGCAGGTGCGGACATGCCGCTACTCGGTACGTAGCGAGTAGAGTACAGCGGCTTCGGCCGTGTACGAAGGGAACCTATGTCCCCCAAATCTTCGCAGGGGCGGACTCCCACGATGAGTGGGGCCAAACCAGACTGCGGTTGAAGGGCACTACAGTATGATGGAGTCCCGGAGGCCGTGGTTAGCGGAGGGGGCCTCGCGCATTGGCGCGGGCTAGGGGTTGCCGGGAGATCCGTCCGGCGCAAGCCGGGTAGCGGGTTCTAGTGCTGTGTCCCGGGGCCAACTAGCAGCCGTAAAGCACCGGTTCCCGTAAGATCACCGAAGTTGAAGGCAGGGGTCCTGGCGGAAGCTGGGACGACATAGGTTTTGTCCCCAACGGTCAACAGCCCATCAGCCCGTCATTTCTGTACACTGTTAAAAAAATTGTTGGGATACGACATTTTGCTTGATGAACTTTTCGTTCTGTAACGAATATGGTCGTTTGTGTTCAAAACGCATTTTTATCGTTTCAAAACGAGATAGTCGTTGCCGAACAAGTAATGTCGTTACATTAGGATATTGAAGGAAACGACTTTTGTCGTAATTGAACGAAATTTGTCGTATGAAAACGTCTGTGATCGTCCAGAAACGACTGCGCTCGCTATCAAACTTAGCGACTCTGGTGTCGTAAATTTACGACAATTTTTTTTACAGTGTAATCATTAATTGCGGTTTGAAAATAGCCAGCTCTCCATGGCCAGCTCGCGTGCCGGGGCTCACCCACCCCGATACTGCGCTACCAGCTGGTGGAATCTGTCAATCTACAAATCTAAAATTTGCTTAATTCTTCCCTGTACCATGTTCGTACTAACTTCAAAAATAAATTTTACTAGTACCACACACACTATCCTCACACTAGAAACTTATTTTCCCTCAATACTCAGAGAACGAGACTGTCCTGGAACGCGTTCTCCATGCCTGTCTTTTCAAGCTCTACAGAGGTGAGATTATGAAGACGAGTTGTTTTTGTAATTTTTTTAATCTACGAAATAGTTATCAATATGAGAGCGACAGAGCAGTGTTATTATTGCGCTGTATTTCCTCCTTTCTTCTCTAGAGAGAGAGAGAGAGAAAGAGAGAGAGAGAGAGAGAGAGAGAGAGAGAGAGAGAGAGAGAGAGAGAGAGAGAGAGAGAGAGAGAGAGAGAGAGAGAGAGAGGCCTCATGGCCTCATGTACCCGCAGTTTGGTATCGCCTCGGTCACAAGCGGGCTATACCGCTCCCGCTGCCAACCCAGCTATCCTCAGCACATACTTCCCAGCATTATCTATAACACAAATGAACGCTGGTCTAAAGTTCTTAGCCCAGCCGCAGGCTTTTGATTAATAAATTTCTTCTTTTGCGTGAAGACAACGAAGTCATCCCGCCTGCCTGCGTCACAAAAATCGTACCGAGCGTTGCTCTGCTTTTAGAAAGATTTGGAAGCACGGCTGGGACTACGCCCCTCTCGTTCTGTCTGTCTCCCTCTCTCCCCTGGACGGTGACAGAGCAAGTCATAGAGGAAGGGATGCTGTCCAGATACGTGACTCCAACGAGTGGGAGGGAGAGGATGGGGTGGTGGGGCCCAGTGTTTCTCTCTTCCACTCCCTCCCTCTCGCACTCACTCTCGCGTCCACAGAGTGCGGGAGGGGGACAGTGAGTATAAGAGGGCGCACATTGTAATCCATGCCACTTTCTGAAGTGCTTTTCTTTTCTGTCCTGCTGCCGGGAGCATCTAGAGCGGGGCAGAGGGCTTGTGAATCTCTTTGCTCTAACATTCGCCTTGTCCCAGCCTCCCCGCTCCCCCTCCCTCTCCTCCTCGTCCAAAGAGACCATTCTGCTGTGTGAGAGTCGAAAAGTGGACCCCCTTATATCCCTGCATTCTTTCCGTCAGCGGTATTTTCTTAAGGCACGCGTGCACATGCACGAGCACACCGGACAACCCAGTGTGTGCCATCCCTGCATTCCATTGCGGGTTTACCCGAGTACCACACGGGGGTCCCGGGGTCCTGGGGTCGCGTGCGAGCCGGTCCGAGTCGGCACTCCTCTCGAAACAATAACAAAAATAATAAAAATAATAGCCATCATTGCCGTGCCGTGAAAATAAAAGGTAAGTGAAAAGCGGTCCTCCTGACGGCGGCCTTGTACCGGCCCCCGGGTGCCCCCGGGTGCCCCCGGGGAGCGGCCCGCCCCGGGGCCGGCGGCAGCCCTCGGCAGCCCTCGGCCGGCCTGACCACCGGCACGGCGGCCCTCCCCCCCTCCCCCTCATCCACTCCTCGCGTCCCCTTCCCTGGCCCTCCTTTCGGCAATTATGTAAATCAGTTTGACAAGGCCTTGCCGCCCGTCAGCCGGGGGCGCTCCGCCGTCACCGTCGTCGAGCGGTCGCGTTCGGAACGCGCGGCGCCGAACGCTGCTGCTGTCCTTGTCGCCACGCCGCATCCCGTGCTGCGGTGGGAGTGAGAGAGCGCGACAGAGCGGCAGAGAGGAAGTAGAGCGACGTGTGCAGTCGCCGAAAGAGAAGAGAGAGAGAAAAAAAAAAGGCGGCGCGACATTGCCTCCGGTGCTGCCGGATATAAGTGCGACAAGGACAGAGGACCGCGACGACCCTTTTGCCTGACAAGGACGACAGCAGGGGAAAAGTGAGCGCGGTGCGCGAAGAAAAGGCGGAGAGAGGGGGGGAGGGGCGGGGGTAGTGGTGGCAGCCGAGCTGGGCGGGACCCGCGGGACTCAAGCCGCGTCCGGCCGGCGGAAAAACAGCGCTTCCGCCCCGGAGAATTAGCGGAAGCTGAGGGAGCGGCGTACGCCGCGCGGCGCCACACGAGCTGCCACCGCCTCGGGCCGCCTCGGGCAGGCGCAGCACGCGCTGTCACAGCCACGCGCGTCCTCGTGTCACACCGTGTCACACCGTGTCACCGCACGGCCTGCCACGCACCGCGTTACACGGCGCCACGCGCGGACACGCACCCCTCAGCTCTCGCAGCGGGAAGGGTTGTTGGACGGCCAATATGGATACAATTGTAGCCTTCTCTATGCCTGCCTTTGTTCACTGAGAATGAAAGGGTGAGAAGCTCGGCCCAAAGAAGAGCGTGGAAAGTCTCTCACTCAAATTTTGGTGAGGATGGTGACCTTGCCCAAATTTGAGTAAGGAGCCTCACCCAATTCCGAGGTGAGGCAGGCACAGGCACCCTACCGACATGCCGGCGAGAAAATGCCATGGTCTCGCCCAAACTTGGGCGGGGAAATTTCCTCGTCAAAATTTTGGTGACGTTCCTCACTTTTTTTACTCTCGGTATTTTGATTTTTGTTTTGTTTTCATTTCTCATTTCTTCTGCACCGATGTTTTTAAGTGAAGTCCCCCTCGGTTCGGGGCGCCTCAAAACGTTTTGCCGCCAACGCTGTTAGTTTGTCGCCGTCAGGGCGGCAGTGCGCCGTGTGCGCCGAGTGCAGCTGCACTGAGCTGCAGAGTGCAGCTGCACTGAGCTGCAGCGTGCAGCTGCACTGAGCTGCAGCGTGCTGCCGAGCGCGGCACTGCTAATGAGGCCTCCCAAATGTCCACGACTCGACGCCCACTTTTTGCATTACACTTTCTATTTGCAGCTCTGCTTATTTGACAGAGGGCAGACTTGAGGAGTGGACCGGAGAGCCGTCGTTGTCAGGAGAAAAGGACAGCGAGAGACATTAGGGAGAGAGCGAAGAAGAGACTGAGAGAGCGCAAGAGAGAGCGCGAGACTGATTGTTAGTTTCACGCTCCTCAGGCTGATTCCGACGAAATTGTTTTTGTTTGCAGAGACACGCGGTTTGGTTCGGCCTGAATAGCCGTTAAATAGCACACTGTCATGTGTGCACATAAACCGAATGTGCCCTGCTGGCACCCATGCGTACATGTACGCATCCGCACCACGCCGCACCATTACGCGGAAAATAGAAATTATCGGCCTTGCCATAGCAGTTTGCACAAAAAGACGGACCGTATGGGGGCGGGCGGACACTGGTGTGGTGATGGGCACAGGGATAGGCGCGGGGATAGACGCAGGGATAGGCTCACAGAGGGATAGAAAGGCAGAGAAAAACAGAAAAGAGGGATGGATGGAGAGAGGGAGCAGAGAGATTCACAGAGAGTAGGTGCGCATAGAAGCGCGGAGAGGCACACGAAAGAAGCGCACTCAAACGGCTGCGGGCGGGGCGCGGCCGGACCGCCTTTGGCAGATGGAATCGCCATAGCAGCGGCGGCCAGCAGGCATGCAGCAGGCCAGGGAACAACAGTCGATAACACAACGCTGTAATTGCGCGTCCCGGACGGTTGCCCGGACGCGCTGTTCGGACCGCAATCGGGCATGTATGGCCGCTGATATCCGGGCCGCGGGCCGCTGGCGGGGGGCGGTGGCGGGGGGCGGTGGCGGGGGCCGGTGGCGGGGGGCGGTGGCGGGGCAGTGCACGGCAGTATGCAGGTCCCACAGATCCGCACGGAGAAAAAAAAATATTGGCCGCAACCAATTTTTTATGTTGATTTTCAGGCAAACAGTAAGTCTTTGTTCGAAGAACTACAATTTGGTTGGGGGTACTCCTAAATTTTAGTTGCACCAACGCAACGTTACTTGCTGCAACGCAGGGGTTCGTCAGAGGCGAAAAAAGCGCAACTAAAATTTAGTGTCCCCAACAAAATTTTAGTTCTCTGAACAAAAACTTACTGGCTGTCTGAAAATAAACAAAATTAGTTGCGACCACTAATATTTTCCTTCCGTGTGCGGTTTCCCCAGACAAAAAAAAATGATGCCCTCGACCAAGGTGAGATTAACGTTTAAAATTCTTGTCCTTGACAGGAGTTGCAGTACGCCCTCCCCTCATTCTGAGGGGCTGCGCCGCGATCTCTATCGTTCTCCTGTTCTTTTCGTTCTCCAGCAGTCGGCTGGGAGAAGGTCCGCCCGCACACCACTCGGAAATATTCGCAAAGTTTGTTCGGGCGGGCGTGCGTAATGCGTCCCGTCGTACTCACTTCCACGACGGCAGTGCCGCCCCTGGCCACCCCGGCCACCCCCGGCCCCCTAAGGCCCCCATTTTTCACCGAGATTGGGTCATACGCTGTTTTATGGGAATTATATGCGGTAATTCCGCTTGGTGTGCGCCGCCGGGCCGCGCGCCCCTCCGAAAAGTGAACGCATGCGAGCAGTGCGCGATGAGCGGGCGGCGGCGGCGGCGGCGGCGGCGGCGGCGGCGGCGGCGGCACTGGCGGCGGCGGCACTGGCGGCGGCGGCGGCAGCACTGGCGGCGGCAGCAGCAGGGTCCGAGCCACCTCATTTCAGAGCTCTTTGTTTGCGGGCTGCTGTCGCTAGAGAGGAACAAAAAACGGGACAAAAAGAGACCGCCATAGAACCAACTCGTGTGGATAATTAAAGCGCGCGTAAATGAAGGCAAAATGGGAAATAAATTGCTTTCTCTCTTGCTGACCTCCCGTAATGGCAAACGTGTTGGGCCGAGCTGGCCTTGTAACACCTCTTGCCGGTGCACTTCCTACCTCTTCTCTTGTTGCTTCTCCGATCCCTCCGTAATTCTTTTCTTGTCGTTTAATTCTTACGATATTGCTCTCCGCGCTAAGTCTCTCGGCCCCCATTTTCGTCCACTCGTTTTAACCCCTTGCGGGCAGGGGTGCAAACTGACTCCAGCGGGAGAAGAGAGAGGGAGGGGTCCAAAGGGGTCGTGGAGGGGAGAGGGGACCAGAGGGGACGCGGGGGCCGCACGCAGCCAGTGCGGGCATAATATTGAAGAAGTAGTCGGTCAGCGCCCCGCGCCATAACGCTTTTGCTTCGACAGTAAAACGGGCGACGAAAATGAGGCAGCGGCTGCGATGCTAAGGGGCTAGAGGGGGCTGGAGTGAAGGGAGAAGGGGGAAGGGGTGGAGGCGGAAAAGAATCTCTCCGGGCCGGCAAATCCCCCTTTCTCCTTCATCGGCTCTTTATTAAATTTTGTTTAGGAATCGCTGCCTCGAAAATTGTTTCTGAATCGAGGGGGGGGGGGGGGGGGGGCTCCCTGCGCAAGAGGAAGTAAGCGCAGGGGGGGGCGAGAACGGGGGGGGGGGAGGAGAAGACGAGGGTCGGCTGCTGGAGGACCATTTACTTCACCGGGTGTGTTTCTCCCATTCTCGTCGTTTCCGACTTCCCTACCAGCCACCTCGGCCTGCCCGGAGTAATCCGGGAGCACCGGGCTGCGCGGCGCGGTGCTGCGTTGGGACAGGTGGCCTCAGACTGATCGCCCTTCATCTTCCAGAGACCGCTCCCTGCCTACAGGCCTACAGTGGCCGGTGAGACTTCACTCTGAGGCTCCAGGTCACAGCCGTGGGACAACTGGCTGGTTGTGTTCTTGTCGAGTCCTCGACTTTTCGACGGTTCAATCCATGAATGAAGGACCCGCCCCCCCCCCCCCTCACCCGACCCTCGTCTTTTCATTGGAGATCTTACTTTTTTTCTACCTCTGTTATTCCTTCGTCCCTGTGTCCCCTGCGTCCCCTCTTGTTCTCGGATTTTTCATTTTCATCGAGGAAAACACTCTGAAGACACGGATACAGCGGTGATGGGACCGACAACGGGCGGCATGACAAAAAACTGAAGGAGAGGAGGAGGAGGAGGAGGAGGAGGACGAGGGGGTGGAGGAGGTGGAGGACGAAGAGGAGGAGGAGGTGAAGCAGAGGGTAAGAGTGGAAAAAAAAAATACGAAAAAATAGCAGCGTTCGTCGGGCGCGCCCGAGTGCTGCAGATTGAATATTCTGTGTTTTCCCATTTCACTGAACAGAGGAAATGTCATTTCTGGCACGCTGTAATCCCCGACTCGGTCCTGTAGACCAGCTGCCCCATTCGTCCCTTGCCAAAGGAAAGGTTAGGCAAGGCCGCATACGCACTAGCCCCGTCTCTTTTCTATCTGGTTCAGACGCGTGAGATGGAAAGAGACGAGGGACGGAGCTATTGAGTTGCGGGATTTCTTACCATTCCCGTGGCACGGCGCAATTGGGTCACCTGATGTGTGAGCCTGGAGAACAGCAAAGCCTGTAAGTAGAGTAAAAAAATTCTTCGAGACGAGAACTATTTTTTTTCTCGTTCTCCTGTGCCTGCACTATCAAGCACGATGCTTTGAATGGGAGTGGCAGCAGCAGAAGCAGCAGCAGCAGCAGCAGCAGCAGCAGCAGCAACACTCTCACTAGCTCCGCGGCGGGTGGCGCGTCATGCCCGACTGGCTCCGCTCCTCGCATGCCGTTTGAAAGGGAAAGCAAACCACTCCCTACCTCATTTCCAAAACAAGGAGGCACCTGCGCTGCCTGCGCTCGCCGGGTGGGGGCCGCTTTCACCGGGACCTCTCACCGGCACCCCGGGAGGGAGAAGGGCCGCCCGGGTCGTAACTGACGCCCTTTTAACACAACAACAGTCCCTCTCTGTTACTATGACGACGCCCCCTCCTCTCCCCCCGCCTTTTCCGTTTCTTCTCGCGTCTATTTGTCGGCTTCTGCCCTCCACTCCGCGACATCTCTCTCGCTCTCTTTATCTTTCAGCAATAAAATGGAAAGCTTTCGCTGATCCGGGGGATCGTTGGCAGATGACATGACCAGAGTCCTCTCTGCTGTCACTGCTTTCCCCCGTTTTTGTTGTTGTTGTTGCTGTTGTTTTTGTTGGTTTCGTAGCCACTGTCGAGTGCGCGTGATTTTTCGGACGCGGCGATGACGAATAGAGGTTTCCAATGAGACTTTGGAAACGGAGGCTGAGGAACAAAAACTCTTCCAGAGCGGAAACTCTCGAGAGCAGGTATGGGAAATATCGATGCACATGGGACGCGCCAAATATGGCACCTACAAATTCACTCAAAACGCCATTCAAGTTTCTCATACATGCCCCCGAGAATTTCCCGTTCTGGAAGGGTTTTTGTTCTTCAACTTCCGTTTTCAAAGTATCATTGGAAACCTTCTATCTTGGGAAGGGTATCCAGTCGAAAGGAGGGAGAGCTTGGGTCTGTCTGTCTGCATGGCAGTGGGTCAGACAACTAGCTGTGTGCTGCTGCTCATTCCTCTCAGCTTCCCCCCGCCTCACCTCCGCCGTCTCACCTCCGCCGCGCCCCGCTTCGGAAACGATATATTGATTCGACCTGAAATCGCATTCCCCATGTTGTCCATTATTCAGGAGCAGCGCACCGAATCCATCAGACTGCTCAGCGCAGCACCAACGCGCTCCTGCTGAGACAGAGAAGAGAGTAAAGGGTGGTGGGCGGAGGGTTTGAGCGTGTTGGTGAGAGTGTGTGGGTGTGGAGTGTGTATGTGTGCGCCTTGTTCCACCTTATTCTGCCTTGTGCCACCTTGTTTCCGCCTTAGTAGTAACTTGTCTCTCGTTCTAACTTTGCTCCTATCTTTGTCTATCTTGTTCTGCCTTGTTCTTATACCTTGTTCTCACCCTGTTCTACCTCGTTCCACCTCGTTCCACCTAATTCCGGTATGTTCTACCTTGATCTAAATTGTTCTAGCTTTGTTCCGCATTGTTCCGCCTTGTTATTCCGCCTTGTTCTACCATTGTTCTAGTTTGTTCCGCCTTGTTCTAACCTCTGCTCTGCCGTGTTCCGCCTTACCCCGCATTGTGGTGCATCTGGGCTTTGGCGCCCACTGCTAACTCTGCTGACGGTGCTGGCCGAGCTGACCCCGCTAGACTAGCACCAGCATTGCGGACCATACCCCGCCGCGAGGCAGCGCTCGGCCCGGCTAGCCTGACCCGGATCCGATTATTGCCATTTCGACGCCCGGGACTTGCCCCCGGCTGCCCCCGGCCGCCCCCGGCTGCCCCCGGCTGCCCCCGGCGTGACATGGCGGCGAGCCGAGCCTTTTTGCCTGTTGGCGTGTAATGGCCCGGTGACCAGACCAGCGAACGAGGGCCGGCCGAGTGTGGGCCGGGAAAAATAATGTGCGAAGCGGGGCACTAACTCGCGCCCGTCGGCTCATGCACCGTAAAAAAAAAAAAATTAACAAAAACAAATGACGATCGTTTCGATGAGTCCCTTAGTTTAGTCGGCTCGACAGGCTGAAATGGACGAAGGTAGTGTTGGCCATTTGAGTCAAGCCCAAAATTTTAATCAAATCACTTTTTTGACAGGCCCTATTATTTTTTCAATTTTTTTTTTTTATTATTTTTACTTGCGACTTAACAAACCGCATGATCCTTCAATAACTGTGGAGTCCAGTACGACGTGACCACTTAGAAGCAAACTGTAACTGCCTGTGGTAACAGCGGCGAGCGCATGGCGCACACCGCAGTGCACACGGAACACAGGCCGCGCCACGCGCCGACAAACTTCAACCGCCTCAAACTGTTGACGGCCCACAATCATCGCATACCCGCCGCGGAGGCCCGAACGCCGGAGTACCTTTTGCATTTTACTGCCTACGTATGTAGATCCGCACAGCGGGCCGCACGCTCCGGCTTTTACAGACGCTGTAAAGGGCCTCCTGGGGCCGCGCAAGGGCCGCGCAAGAGGACGTAAAATAATTTACATCCGCGGAAAGTCCTGACTGGCGGTGACTACGTCTAACTATGCCGTGTGTGGAATAAGCAAACACGTAAGTTTTGCTTATGAATCAGGCAGGAGAGAGAGAGAGAGAGAGAGAGAGAGAGAGAGAGAGAGAGAGAGAGAGAGAGAGAGAGAGAGAGAGAGAGAGAGAGAGAGAGAGAGAGAGAGAAAGAAAGAAAAGAGAGAAATAAAGAGAGGGAGGTCGGGGCGACGAGAGGCGCGACACGACGGCGTACGCGCGGCTGAAATGCGACCAAGACAAATTCATCTGCGATCTCGCCTCGCGGCGGCGCTCTGCAAAAAGTCGTCGACTCTGCGGGGGGTGTATATCACGAGAGCGGGCGCACGACTCGGGTTATTAATGGCAGAAATAATAATAAAGTGGGCAGCGGATAAGCGCGCGCGTTGCAAGCAGAGCGGAGATTTGGCCGGGAGTAACGCAGTGCTGCAGCGGGGGCGGCGCGGGGGCGGCCGGGGGCGGCGCGGGGGCGGCCGGGGACGGCCGGGGGTCGTCAGCGAGGGGTACTATAACGTTGTCTGGATAGTACAGTACAGTCGCCCGGCCAGCCCATGCCAACCGGGGGCGGATGTGTAACCCACGCTCCCCCCCCCCCCCCCCTCCCCCTACAAAGGCAAGTCGTGGCACACAGGCTCGCTGAGTTACACCACAGGAAACAACACCGCAACAATCCGTGAGATTTACCACCAAGACGGAGATAAGGATGCCCTCGCCGCCCCCTCCCCGCTCCCTCCCCCCCCCCTGCTCCCTACAACGTGACGAGGACAGGGCTGCCAGCCCCGCGGCACTGCGGGGCGGGGCGGGGCCCAGGGTTCCGCAGGGGGGCCGCCCATAAAACAGCGACTGAATTTCACTCCTGCGAGGGCGACAGTTTGGAAAATAACGCAGACGGGTCGGTATGGTATTTCGCAATTTCCGAACGGCCCCACATAAGCACCGGTATTCGAGCCCGCGATGTCACAACCATGTGCGGTCTGCGTGTTTGTGACGCCTGTTGCGAAAACATACCCCGCGCTCGAGAGCTGCTCTGCGATGTAAGATCGCAGGGAGCCGTCCGGTTAGGGTTTCGACAGGAATACTAATTACGTCACGCTGTCGCCTTGGCGCGGACGCCTTGCAAAAGCACTCTGTACCCCGTGCTCGAGCGCCCGAGCACGGTGTACCTCCCGGCATGCCTTTGACCTTGTCGGCGGACCGTGGCGTGCTTCGCAGTTTGCGGACGGTCCCTTGTCGGCCGGGGGCGGCCGGGGGCGGCGGCGCGCATCGTGAGTTCCTCTCCTCCGGCGACAGCAGCGGCGTGGGGCGGCCGGGGGCAGAAAGGGCGGGGCCGCCACTCCACGCAGCCACCGCCGCCACCGCCGCCTCCGCCGTGGCCGTTACGCCGCGAGAGGTACACAGATGACATAATCTTCTCGCGGGGCGAAGCCAGGCAGGAGAGAGAGAGAGAGAGAGAGAGAGAGAGAGAGAGAGAGAGAGAGAGAGAGAGAGAGAGAGAGAGAGAGAGAGAGAGAGAGAGAGAGAGAGAGAGAGAGAGAGAGAGAAAGCGAGGCAGCCGCCCCGGCCCGGCCTGGAGAGAGGTGCGCTCTGCCAGCTCGGCCCGCCAAAACTTTGCAGTTATCAGCCTCCAAACAGCCGTGAGGAGTCGAGCGGACGCCGCTGGTCGGGTCAGGTCGGGTGGGCCGGGGCCGGGGCCGGGGCCGGGGGAATCGGAGAGCAGAGACAATACGGCGACTGAACAGCGTTGGCATTTTCTGAGAGGCTGGGGGCGGGCCGCGCGCCCGGGCCGTGCGGCTGTAGATACCTGCAGGCCCTACGTGCTGCGTGCTGCTGCCGTGTCCGGGCCGTGTCCGGGCCGTGTCCGGGCCGTGTCCGGGCCGTGTCCGGGCCGTGTCCGGGCCGTGTCCGGGCCGTGTCCGGACCGTGTCCGGGCCGTGTCCGGGCCGTGTCCGGGCCGTGTCCGGGCCGTGTCCGGGCCGTGTCCGGGCCGTGTCCGGGCCGTGTCCGGGCCGTGTCCGGGCCGTGTCCGGGCCGTGTCCGGGCCGTGTCCGGGCCGTGTCCGGGCCGTGTCCGGGCCGTGTCCGGGCGGGATCTCAGGGCGCAACTTAGCAGCGCGGACCCCCGGCCGCCCCGGCGAGGCCGGTCAATTACAATTCCCAGGGAAAACTTTTGATGTCGTTGCCAACTTGGGTCACGTCCCAAAGATGACCCTTTTAATAGCTTTGATGGCGCGCGAGGTTTCGCCATTTGTAAAGGGGGCCCGGCCTCCCCTCTGCGGGCCGGGGGGCCTGGAATAACACTCTGTAGCCCGGCCCGCACGCCACCGCCGAAAACTTTTACCGCATTCTCATACCGGGGGGAAGAAATCCCACCGTAATTCGACTGTTTGCGCAAGATTCCCGGACAAACGTGGGGTCCCACAAACGTATCAGTCGCTGTGTGTCCACGAAGTCCAGAGAGTTTACACCTCACAGAAGATATGCGGTGTTCTATGTGTTTGCGGTTTCGGGCGGGAAGGTTGGCAGAGGGGCACGGAGGGGATAGGTGGGGGGTAGGGGGGAGGGGCACGGGCGACCGCTCAAACTTCCGCGTCCGTTGGAGTGGTCACTCAGACATGTCGCGAAACTCTGTCGTTGTTCTCTCTGACAACCACAGAATCTGACGCCATGTTTGTCTGGTGTCACGCTTGTCCCTCCACCCGTCCGATTTCACCCGCACCTCGCTGCCGCAGTGCCACATACACGCGCACCTGTCCACAAATAACATTTCTAGTTCCAGTTCTGGAAATCTCTCTCTCTCTCTCTCTCTCTCTCTCTCTCTCTCTCTCTCTCTCTCTCTCTCTCTCTCTCTCTCTCTCTCTCTCTCTCTCTCGTCTTCGAAAGGCTTTCGACGCTCGTCTTTTTTAAACATCTTTTTTTAATTTTTTTGACATGGGGATGAGAAACTACCCGTTGCTGAGATCTCTACATGGGGCCTTGATACTGGTGGCCGCTGTGCGCCGCTCGGTCCACCGCACCGGTGTAGTGACTCGTACGTGTAATGGGGTGGATGCATACATCCGTAGGCCCAGCGCCATTAGCCGAGAGTACCTGCAGCACTGTGTGCGGACGGGGGGGGGGGGGGGGACCGGGGGGGGGGGGGGGGGGGGGGAGCCTGATCTGATCGGACGCTCCGCTGCCGCTGCCCGCTCCTTTCACTCCATTCCTTATTGAGGTGCACACGAGGAGGCTGCGGCGGCGGTGGCCCCGCCCAGCCCTGACCAGACTGACCGGTGAGAGGGAAAGAGGCAGGAGAGAGAGAGAGAGAGAGAGAGAGAGAGAGAGAGAGAGAGAGAGAGGAGGCGGACCTTGCGGACCTACTTTCTGCTGGCCACATCATTTCGGGAAATAGTGATCGGCTCTGCCGAGGATCACTGGGGAGCCACAGAGGAAGGAAGTCTGGTTACGTGTGTGTGTCTGACCTCTTTCTCTCTCTCTCTCTCTCTCTCTCTCTTTCGCTCTCTCTCGCACACACCCGCGGTCTTCCCCGTGCCGTACCTCTCGGACTCTCTTTTCGCTCTCGCCGCCGCCGTCGTCCTTCGCTCAGCAGTCTCTGCGGCACTCCTCGCAGCAGAAGCGCACTGTGATGGAAAACCAAGCCGTGCCGTGTGGCGGTCTGGTCATGGGACTGGTCATGGGACTGGTCATGGGACTGGTCATGGGACTGGTCATGGGACTGGTCATGGGACTGGTCATGGGACTGGTCATGGGACTGGTCATGGGACTGGTCATGGGACCGGTCATGGGACTGGTCATGGGACTGGTCATGGGACCGGTCATGGGACTGGTCATGGGACCGGTCATGGGATTGGTCATGGGACTGGTCCCCCGCGGGCTTCAAGTACCAGCAGCGGTGCCGGCGGACCGTAACGGTGTTCAGGCCCTCGGCCAGGTCACTCGTCTCCCGCAGGAGCCCTTGCCGAAGGGCTCTCCCCGGCAGCCAAGGGCCTGCTGCCGTCCGGGCGGCCTATCTCTGCCCTTGGCCGGCCGTCCCAGGGCGCGCTTCTTTTTCGCTCTTAACGTAAAGGAATTTACGAGGTCCCCAAATCCCCGCTGAGGTCGGCCGAGGCGAAGCCCGGCGAAGCCTGGCCCGGGGCTGCCGGCCAGCCGCTACTGCTGTTGCTGCTGTTGCTGCTGTTGCTGCTGTTGCTGCTGTTGCTGCCTGGACAGACACCACCGGACCGTCTGCTGCGGCCACGGCGGTGAAGCCACGGTCCGCCCCCCCTGGGGGCCGCCGCCGGGGGCCGTCAGGGGCTGCGGGAGGCGGTGGGGAACGGAGGCGGCCTCGTCACACGACCTGACTTGTGCACAGAGGAATGCCATCCCAGCAGCTGAGGGTCAAGAATGTAACTAACTGCGAAATGCAGCAGGCGAGCGCTCCCAGACCCGTACGGTACAGTACGCAGAGGGCAGCGGCCTGCAGGGCGGCACACGAGCCTGTCGAGCCAAGCCATGTCGAGCAATTTGTCGGCGGAGGTAACCTTAAACGAGGAAAAAAACGCACTCTGTGGACAGTCAGTTCCCGGTTTGAACACGACGTCAGTTGTGTTTTTTCCACCCCACAGGGGGACCTGGCGTGTGCGCTGTCGCCCTGTCGTCTCGCGGACAAGCACAAAGAAGCGGCAGCGACTGCCGTCCACCAAGGCTGCTAGGCTGCTCACTGTGAAAACCTTGCAAAGCAGCTTTCTCCACAAGGGTCAGTACGAGGAAAAATGCGCTCAGGGCAAAAATATCGTCCGCCCATTTTTGGACTTTTTGGACGCCTTTCAGTCCAGAGATCGGGCGCGAAATTTTCACCCTGGAATATATTCCCCTGTACAGGTACTACTGATATCAAACGTATTTATTTTGTTTTCTCGTTATAACTTTTTTTTTTGCGCTCTAAAATCCCATGGAGCAGGATATCATCGAAGGACTTCGCTGACTGCTGCCGTCCACGAAAGTAGCTTACACACACACACACACACACACACACACACACACACACACACACACACACACACACACACACACACACACACACACACGCACTCCCATAGTCTCGTGTGCCGAAGGAGCTCGTGTGTACCCAGAGTCCAGCCCACAGAGGGCCCATATAGGAGTCGGCTCAGCGTGATTTCGGCCCGGCCGCCCACGCCGTACCGCCTCCGGCTCCGGCCTCGGCTCCGGCCTCGGCTCCGGCTGCTGGGCCGTGTTGGCTCGGGCTCCGGGCGCATGCCGGGCCGTGCCGTTCGCGCCCAAACCCCCTCCGGCCCGGTCCTCCGCCCGCCGGCTGATCTCCTTTCAGACATGAACGGTCATTGAAAAGCCACGGATTCCGATACTCCCAGGGGCGGGACACGCTCTACGGTCCGAGCCTTGTGCCATGTGGCGGCAGAGGCGGGCGGCGGCAGGCCCACGGCCGCCCCTGGCTGGGCCCGTATGGCCGACGGGGGAAAGTCGCTATATATAGGCGGCTCCGGGATGTCAGGACTCCTCCCCCATCCCCCTCTTCCCCACGACTCGCCGCGAGCCTCGGCCTTGTGGGGGCTGCAATATGGATTTGTGGACCCAGTGGGGAGGAGGAGGTGGAGAGCGCGACGAAATGTGGAAGAAATTGAATAGCGGCGAGGCGACGGCTGTACTCCGTCCGAGTGCTGTCTCTCCGTATTCTTTCGGTCTTACTTGGAGCTCTCGCTTCTCGCCCCGTGGGCCTTGGAGATCGGCGAGGCGGTCCATAAATTATGGAATGCTTTCTCACGGGAGCGGTTTTCCTTACTGCGGCCATAACTTAAGCGTACCGTTGTGTGAGCCGGGGATCGGATGATAAAGTCAAACGGTGGAAGTTGGCGCCGTGCTGTGGGCTGCCCAGGTGACTGCATCCCGAATGATAACCATAGGCGACAATTTTCTGACTACATTTAACCAAAAATAAGCCAAGTCGTCAAACACAATTAAGAGACGAGTAATTCTCCGCGACCTAAAATATTAATTGTTTTCTAAATCACCTACGTACTCAGCATTTTGCTCCGAGGGGACGATTAATTGGTCACCTAAGTGTTATTACCCGAAAACGAGATCCTGCAAACCATGTTGAGCTTTCGAATGAGCGGCTGTTCCCTCACGTTTGGGAGGAATGCTCGGAGCGCGCTGTCGTGGTGACAGAGATGATTACAGCGGCCGCACCTTGGCGGAGCCAGCGGAGCCAGCGGAGACCTTACACGACCCAGACCCGGCCCAGGACAATGCCTGGACGCCACGCAGCGCCACACTATATTGCAAGAACGGCAATCAAGAAGAGAGAGTGAGGTAGACAGAGAAGAGAGAGAGGAGAGAGAGAGAGAGAGAGAGAGAGAGAGAGAGAGAAGTGGAGAGACAGAGGGGGAGGGGGAGGGAGGGAGAGAGAGAGAGAGCGATAGGGTGAAAGGGGTGAGGGGGGCGGGGTGCCTTCCTGGATGGCCGAATTCCCTCAGCATCCCCTACAACGCGGGGTTGTGTTTTAAGTCCCTGAGCCCGGTTCCCGAAAACTCTATCCCAACGAAAGTTTTCAAGAATTTCCAGACCCCAACGCATTTTTTGAGCTATAGTTTCAGTCTCCTTTTGCAGTGGGTTGTGTTCCCTTTTCGAGACCTAAACGTGAACCAGTTTCATTGAACTTTCCCTCTCCCTCCCTGGAGGACTTAGGTCGGTGTTAGGGGGCCGGCGTCGAGACACCTGAGTACCTCACCTGCCGGAGTACCTAGCAGCGCGCTGGCCGAGCAGGAGCCCGGAGGCCACGGAGGGCCCCGGAGGCCCCGGAGGAAGGGGGCAAGAGAGTGCGGACGGTCGTTCGCTTTCGGTGTGAATAGCCCACCTCTTTGGAAGTGCCCTACGCCCCCCTACTCCCCCCCCCCCCCCTCTCTCTCTCTCTCTCTCTCTCTCTCGCTCGCTCGCCCTCCTGACAACAGCGGTGACCTCCTCCCCGCCTTTCTCGTCCACTTCCTACTACTTCCTTTGCGTTGACATCGTGACTCAGCAACGGTACAATAAAACAACAAATTATGTCAACACGTCCCTGTTCTCTCTTTCTACTCTGTGGGCTCGAGAGCGTGAGAAAGAGGGGAGACAGAGAGAGAGAGAGAGAGAGAGAGAGAGAGAGAGAGAGAGAGAGAGAGAGAGAGAGAGAGAGAGAGAGTGAAAGGTCCGTGCCAGTGCAGCAGCACCGCGTAAACAATTACACATTCATCACCCCGCGAGAGCAACAGTGTAAAATATGACACTGCGCCTCGAGGGAGCAGCAGCTGAGCCGAGCCGAGCAAGAGCCGAGCAGAGCCGAGCCGAGCCAAGCAGAGCAGAGCCGAGCAGAGCAGAGCCGAGCAGAGCAGAGCCGAGCCGAGCAGCAATCCACACAGCAGTAGCCGACCTGGCAAAGCTCAGACCTCATTGCGCCGCTAATCAGCAATCTGGGGATGCCGAGGCGGCCAGACGACGATGGTGAAGGCACAATAATGTATAAGACAAGTTTTGAAACGGCAATGACTGCAATATGATCATTTGCGATGACGACGCGCGTCATTGCTTGCCGTGATCGCGATGCACTTGTTCTCATGTTATGGTCCTCGAAAAACTTCTTTTTTTCTGTGTAGCAACGCAGTGTTTCTGCAAATTACGATTTTTTTTGCCGACAGTGGCGCCTCCGTTGGAGACTCGGGCCGCCGCGCACCTGCGTCGCTACCGGCTCCGTGCGCCGCGGTGCCGCCCATTCCCAAGTCACCGAAATTACTTTCCGTCACATGCGGCACCGTCTCGGAGCGTTTAATCCACTCGCCTTAGCGAGAGAATGCGGCGCTCCTGAGCGCACGGCGCGCCGCACGCAGGCTGCGTCGGTGACGTATTTAGGGGGAGAAGGGGGCGGGGGGAGGGGGCGGAGGGGGTGGAGAGGGGGGGGGGTGAATTAGGGTTAGAGGGGGCGGTATGAAGATAGGCAGGCGGACGATGATGACGGGGGCCGCCGGGGGCCGCAGAGGTGAGGCGTGCGGGCGGCCCCCACGAGGCCCCCGCCGAGGCCACCGAGCCCCCGCAGCCCCCGCAGCCCCCACAGCCCCCGCAGCCCCCGCAGCCCCCACAGCCCCCGCAGGCCCGCAGCCCCCACAGCCCCCGCAGCCCCCGCAGCCCCCGCAGCCCCCGCAGCCCCCGCAGCCCCCGCAGCCCCCGCAGCCCCCGCAGCCCCCACAGCCCCCGCAGGCCCGCGCACAGGGTCACGCAACGACCCCCGCAACCCTCGGCCGTATTACGGCCCCTGGAATCCATTTGTTCTGACTGCCGGGCCTGGGCTGGGCTGAGCCCGCCTGCTGCAGGCGACGCCGACGCCGACGCCGACGCCTTGATAGCCGCGACCGCGGCGGGCTGGCGGGGCCCCACGGCCCCCACCCCACGGCCCCACGGTGTCCACAGCGTCACGTCTCAGCGGGTCACACAGCAGACGTCTCACCTCGGGGCCCCCGGGGAGGCATCGCCTGGAGAGAAGCGGCATGACTGTAGTCACAGCAAACGCAGACCGACGAGAAACTTTCTTTTCCCCCTATCCGCATCTCTCTTTTTGACGGTGGACAGACACCGCTGCTGCTGCTGCTGCTGCTGCTGCTGCTTCTGCCGCCGCCCAAAAGCACACCAAGGACCGTGGGGTGCAGGCGGGGTCTGTTCATATCGCACCATCCTTTCTTCCCTTCGCCGGGATGTCTTTTTCCCCCCCTAGTGACGTATGGAGCGGAACAAGTCATCCGTGGAAAAGCTCCGAATTTTCTCTCCTCACTCTCCCTCTGTGTGTCTTTTCTCGCGCCCCCCTCGCCCATCTCCTTCCCCTTTTCGCACTCTCCCGCATGAACGAACGCACGGCGAATTTTTCATGAGAGTTCCGCAGTATGAGAGTGCGCGCGCACGGAGGGCGGGCGGCAGGCACGCGACGTACGGCGGCTACCCTGTGAAAAAATGTTTCCTATCGTCCCCCCGCGAGACGCGTCCCTCGGGCTGAATCTGAAAACAGAGCTAAAGAGAGCTGCTTCGTGTTCTTCCGTTTTGCTTCGATGTGACACAAATATTTCGCGCCGCTTGACGGATAACGTGGTAAAAGTGACGACATACTCAATGAAACGTGACAGGTTTTTTGTAAATATGACGAACCAATTTTTTTTTTTTTTTTTTTGCAGTGCCGCTGCTGCTGCTCCCGCCGCTCGTTGGCGCCCACAAGGAGGCGCGCGCGCACCGCCCCGCACGACGCATCAACGGCCACATTATATTTGCGTGAATAATTCAGCCACCAAGTGCCAAGTTGTCGAAGCCCCCCTCCCCTCCCCCCTCGCTGCGCCCTGCGCCCCTCCCCTCCCCGGAGGGTCACCGCCTTTTACACCCCCGCGCGCGTACTCAGGGCCCGGGCAGGCCGCGGCTATGCTGCCGTGGGCCGTCGTGCGCCCCCACCGCCCCTCCCTTTTATGTCTCTTTTGTGCGCCGCATTACAGCCTTCAGCCTCGCCGGCCCCGCCCCTGTGAGGTAGGCGACCAGTGCTGCACTTGCCGCGCTGCTGCCACCTACAGCCACCACCACAACTAACACCACCACCACCACCACCACCACCAGTGTCGTCTTTCGGGGCAAAACAAAAGCCGGTGGTCACTCTACCTCCCGGGTTGCTGCTGCTGCGGTGTCGGCGGGCCGGAGTGACGCGCTAACGGGGTCAACGGAGACGCCCTCCTTGCTAGCGGACGCGCGCGTCGCGTGCAGCGCGTGCGGTCCGCCCAAGGCAGCGCAGCCCCCGCCCCCCCCCCCCCCCCCCCCCCCCCCCCCCCCCCCCCCCACGCAGCAGGGGGGGGCTCCGGGCCTGAAGCAAAGTGTCAACTTTTCCCCAGCAGAGTGTGTCCTACAGTGTGTACTTTGGCGTAAATCTCTTGCGCGCGAGAGAAGGCAGCGCGGGCGGCAGCGCCGAGCAGCGGAGGTCGTGGAGAGAGAAGGAGAGAGAGAGAGAGAGAGAGAGAGAGAGAGAGAGAGAGAGAGAGAGTGGGAGTATGGAGGGGCGCGGATGGAAATAACACTCTCCCCCCCCCCTTTTCCCTCGGTCGTCGTCTTTGGAAAATCTCGGCTCCGAGACGAGGCCTCCATGTGACACCCACCCTCCGCCGTACTTGAGCCGGATTGGAAAGCTATCGAGGAAACCCTTCAAGAGGTGGCTGGCTGGCGTGGCCTGGCGCTCGACGTGACGCATGCATCGCGCCCGGATCTGCTACCGCGTCTCGGCCCAAATCTCTCTCTCTCTCTCTCTCTCTCTCTCTCTCTCTCTCTCTCTCTCTCTCTCTCTCTCTCTCTCTCTCTCTCTCTCTCTCTCTCTCTCTCTCTCTGCGGGGGAGGCAGATAGAACATCGTCAGGTCGATGGCCTATCAGACGACAAACCGTGTTTGCCAAGTGAGGCGGGATAGAGCGGGAGCGGAGAGGGAATGTTATTGGTGGGGAGATAAAGTGTGCAAAGGGGTAGGGTAGGGCGGGGTGGGGTGGCGTGACGCGGTATGTGCTGTGTGGTTCCAAGGCGGGGAACCAGGCCTGTCAGAAGTGCGGCGTTGTGTCGACAAAATCGCGACTTTTGGCGACGAGGAAATCGCAAGTTGGCGACTGGCGGACGAACATGGAGACCTGACCCTCCGAGTAGCGCCGAGCCGAGGCCGCAGCGACTTCGCTTCGGACAAAACTAACCATCCCGAGGCCGCTTGCCCGGCCCGTTCGGGGAGGTTCCGGGACTGTCTTACCGCGCTCGCAGAGCAGTGTGGCAACTTTGGCCCCGGTGCGACAATATCGTGGACGTACTTGAGGGGTGATCCCGATGTCGTGACTCAGGGCAACAACCGCCGACACCTCCCGTCCCTCTCGCACACCCTCTGCGCCCTGCGCTGCAATCCCTGTCGGCCGGCGGGGCGAGTGAGACAGAGGCAGTGCAGGCAAACTTACTTTAGGGGGGCCAGGCTGGAGGCGCCAGGGGAGCGCCCTGCCGGCCCCGCCCGCCCTGCCGGGACAGGTATTTACTACGACAGCCATTTGTATCCGGAGGGGGCGGCGTCCGGGGCCTCATGCGGCACGCGCCTCATCGCCCCGTCTCACTCGCACGCCTGTGTGCAGGCAGGTGGGTGCGAGAGAGAGAGAGAGAGAGAGAGAGAGAGAGAGAGAGAGAGAGAGAGAGAGAGAGAGAGAGAGAGAGAGAGAGAGAGAGAGAGAGAGAGAGAAAAGGAGGGGGGGAGGTAGAGAGAAGGAGTGACAGAGACAGAGACAGAGGAGAGAGACAGAGTAACAGAGACACACAGAGAGGAGACAGAGAGAGAAGGGGCTCGTGGCAGAGCGGGCGCCGCCGGCGCCCCTGAGGACACACTGACCCACCGAGGGGACCACGTGTCCCGTTGTTGCCGCTGTCCCGTGCAGCACACTAGCGACACTAGCGCACCGCGCGGCGGGTCGTGTCCCTAAATCATGACCTGCACTATTTCAGCAGGGCTGACGGGCCCCCGGCCGGGGCACGGCCGTGAAGGAGTTTCGGTCCTTGTTGTTGGAGCCCGTGAAATGGATGGTCTCTGTTGCAAACTTTGCGGCGTTTGTGTTGCGATAATTAATATTGACCAATCCGTGTTGACACTGTCAGCAGAATAAAATGAAATTGAGAGCCTACGCAAATCTTTCGGTTGATTTCTCGACTGAATTTCGGCCAAACCATATCTGAAGTTGTGGTCAAATTAATTTCTGATCGTGAAGCGAGTGCTGTGGTCGTCGTTTAGGATGCCGCACAGCACCGAAGGTAATGAATCGATCGATCTAGAGTGGGGGGGGGGACTGTGTGCTGCAGCTCCCAGTGAGTGCACTTTGCTCCCGTGGTCTGTCCCAAGTGGACAGTGCCTTTGCCGTACTGCACCCCAATCTCGAGCTCAAAGCCCTGAGCCGAGCGCTGAGTAGTCAGGCCCGAGTCCCGACTAGCCTAGTCCTGGCCTGGATAGACCTTTTATCCGTACCGAGCGCGCGAGCTACCCTAGTGATGTTACCTCGAAAAGCGAGATTGATTTTCGTAAATATTAACGAATGTGTATGGACTGATGATTCATGAATATTTTGAGACCAAGGTGAAGTCGTACATCGCCACGGTTCCCAAAGTACAGGGCTCACAAAATTCCAGAACGGCTACTGGATAAAAGGTCTATTTGCACCAAAGATCTGAAGAAGACCTAAATTCACTGATCAAACTAAGGCGTAAAGTTATGCCCTTGGAAAAAAACCTGTACTGTGGTCTTTTCGTAGCAGCCAGGAAACCGCGCGGACTCACGCAGTCCGTCGCAAGCGTGATGTAGTAGACAGTTGACAGTCATCAAAAGCCTCCAGTAGTTTTTTTTTTTTCCAAAGTGTTTCCTGCGACGAAACCAAGCTAAAATTAAAACTCTTTGCTTTTAATTGGGGACAATTATCGGCGTCCTCGTCCGGACTTGCTCGGTGCGACACATGTATTTATTCCCCCAATTTCGCGCCACGTCTTGTTGGTGGTGGCGGGCCATGTCCGCTTGTCTGCTCCAAGGCCACCGCGCCTCCGGCGAGCCGCCGAGTGTAAACCTGCCTTGGGACGCCCGGACGGGACTGAGACCCAGCAGGGGCCGAGGGGAGAGACGGAGGGGCCACGGGAGGGTCTGAGCGGATGCGCCGCGCCAGGCGGGTGGCGGCGACAGCACACCTCACACCACTGAACTTGTTACATCGTCCTGGCCCGAGTCCTTGGCTCGGCCCTGAGCTCTGCCCGAACCACATCACAACACGCTCCACCCCGCGTCTCCCCCCCCCCCCCTCTCCCTCTCTGTCTCTCTCTGTCTGTCTCTGTGTGTGTCTCTGTCTGTCTGTCTGTCTGTCTGTCTCTGTGTGTGTCTCTCTCTCTCTCTCTCTCTCTCTCTCTCTCTCTCTCTCTCTCTCTCTCTCTCTCTCTCTCTCTCTCTCTCTCTCTCTCTCTCTCTCTCTCTCTCTCCATCTCTTCTCCTCTCTCCGCCCCCCTCCCCCTTTTACGTGGCCGGTGCGGCTCCACCGGGCTCTGTAGTATACTCGCCGTTTCTCAAGGTTGTCCTACCTGAATCACAGGGAGGGCAAGTTGACCTCAGGAAGGGGAAGACCCGCACACGGTGAAAGTCTTTTTGAAGAGTTTCTTCAAAATACCCAGAAAACTGTGTTCTCGATCCCGGAAAAATCAAGAGCATTTGCATCGAATCTAGCAATCATGCACTTGGACCAAGAACATTTTACTAGATACAATGGCAAATGCTCTTGATTTTCCCGGGATCGAGAACACAATTTTCTGGGTGGACAAAAGCGCTTCACACAAAAAACACAAAAAACATAGTTGGTGCAGAGGGTTTTGTATGTTACAGCGAAGAAATCACTTTTATTGTGGCAGTCCAGCGCAGCTCTGCGCGAGGATTGACCCGGGCCCAGAGAAACTACTCACCTCCACTAAAATCCTCCGCGACGTGCTGCCGCCCTGAAACAAAGAAAATAAAACAGTTAAGCAATGGGAGTGGGTTTTGCAAGAAGTTGCCCACAATGGCGGGGGCGGGGGGCGGGGGCGGGGGGCGGGGGCGGCCAGGGGCGGCAAGGGGCGGCCATCCCGACGCGCTCGGCTCGCTGCCGCCACTCGGCCCGTCATCGTTCGTTAGGTTTCCTTTTGGAGCGGACTTTTCAAATGGACATCGTCGGCAGGGGAGGGCAGCGAGAGAAGCAGGCATCTCTGCTCCTGCCGCAGAAATATCCCTAAAGTTGGCCATAATTGTGTCGCACAAATTTTCCTTCCAATTACGTTAACAGCATTGTTTCATGTGGCCTCTCCCCCCCCCCCCCCTCTGTCTCGCATTCTCTTTGCCTGCCTCCTGGAAGGACTCTTCTATTTTTTTTCTCTCCCTTCTTTCCTTCCGTACTCTCTGTCTGTCTGTCTGTCTGTCTCTGTCTCTGTCTCTGTCTGTCTGTCTCTCTCTCTCTCTCTCTCTCTCTGTCTCTCTCTCTCTCTCTCTCTCTCTCTCTCTCTCTCTCTCTCTCTCTCTCTCTCTCTCTCTCTCTCTCTCTCTCTCTCTCTCTCTCTCTCTCTCTCTCTCTCTCTCTTTCTCTCACCTCCTTGCTCACCTCTCCCTCTCTTGCGCACGCACACGCGTCTTGGTCCACTGTCTGTCCCCTCCGGCCTCACCGCTGCCTGAAACCTCTACTTGCTCCGTCCCAGCTTTCGGCCTCGCCTTGCCTCACCCCCTTCGCTGCTACGAAGTCGGCCTCACCCCTGAACGCCCGTCAGTCTGACGAGGCGCGATCCAATTAAAAAAGCTCAACAACCTGCTGTGTCCTTAATGCAGGAGGTCGACCGACCCCCTCCTCTCCCCGCTCTCTTTGTCTCTCTCTCTCTCTCTCTCTCTCTCTCTCTCTCTCTCTCTCTCTCTCTCTCTCTCTCTCTCTCTCTCTCTCTCTCTCTCTCTCTCTCTCTCTCTCTTGCTCTACCGCCCCGTCCCGCAAAGCCCACAATAATACTTCTTTTCTAGTCGGCCAAACCAGGAAAACAGGGATGGACCCACCACGGGCTGGGGGGGGGGGGGGGGGGGCACCAGGTGAGACGATGAGGAAGGAGGGGGGTTGAGCCGCGCGCTCACTAGATGGCTTCGTTTCTTCCTCAAAGAGGTTCATCAAGATGAGGAACATTGTGCTGGCCACGGCCGAGCCATGGCAAAGCCAATGGGTAAGACGCGTGGCTGAGCGCGTAGCCCCGTGAAAGCAAGCTTCTAGCACAGCTTTTTTTCTTCTCTTGGAATGACGCTGGATATCTTTATCCCTCTCTTCCTCTCCCACTCTTTCCGTCTCTGGTATTATCTCTCTCTCTCTCTCTCTCTCTCTCTCTCTCTCTCTCTCTCTCTCTCTCTCTCTCTCTCTCTCTCTCTCTCTCTCTCTCTCTCTCTCTCTCTCTCTCTCTCTCTCTCTCTCTTTTACACTCTAGGTTTGTTTTCTTCTCTCCCTCTCACTCACACTCTCACACACGCACACACACACACACACACACACACACACTCACATAAAAAACGTCCGCAACGTTTACTCTCCCCGGCCGCCGCCTCACGGGCATAACTTTTGTTTGCCTCTTTCCTGCGCCGCTTGCCGCCCGCGCCGCCGCTTCTCGTCGCTGCGAATTACTGTCGTCGCGCCGTTTGCCGTCTTTTTGCGCGCACTTTCGAATGGGGACTATAGTCACGTCGTTTGTCTGCTCAGGAGGTGGCTCTGCACGGCTACACTGCGAATGAAAATGCCATTTGCTCCGGCATGGTGTTCTTTTTTTTTTTTTTTTACTGTCATTACACACAGTACGCACAATTTGAACTGTCTCGGCTCAACAAAATTCAGACTCAGCTTGACGCCAAGGATACCAAAAATTGGGTCACATGACCTTTCGTGTTGGAAAATAATCCGAAAATCCACCGCCTTACGGCACCCTCATCTGCCCCCCCCCCCCTTCCCTACCCCGCACCGTGAGCCTCTTGGAATCAATTTCTACCCCCCCCTCCCCTTCCCTCGCATACCCCCACCCAGTCATCAGACTGCCTGCTTTCAACGCTTACAGCAGCACCACTACACCTGGCCCCTGGCTCCGCCGGGTCCTGGCGTTACAACCCCGTATTATTTACAGCCCTGCTACCCCCAGATCGAAATCACCCCTCTCTGGCCACCGCCAGCCAGAAACAGAGCACGATATTTTTCCCCCCTTTTTTTTGAACAGACCCTTTCCGCACAACAACTACAGCGGCAACAACCTCAAACCGGGACCCTACAGTCCACTCAGCACTCCACGCCTCTTCAGCGCCACCCCACTCGCTCTCTCTCTCTCTCTCTCTCTCTCTCTCTCTCTCTCTCTCTCTCTCTCTCTCTCTCTCTCTCTCTCTCTCTTTCTCTCGCTCGCTCGCTCTCTTTCCATCCCTCTCTTTCGGAAAATCATTTGTCGGCTCCCGCTAAGAAACAAGTGCTAATGAAAACGCGGGACGGGGGTTGTTGCGGGATATTATTTATGGACCCTGGCCATTCCATTCTATTCGGCGGAACATTCCCCCCCCCCCTCCCTCCCCTTCTTCCTCCCCAAACCACCCGAGAGCGCCCCCCACCCCCTCCCTTCTCCCACCGGGGTGCGGCCTGAATAATTAGGAAGTAACCTAAGCACGCAATCTTCAGACACTTACCCCGGTCCGCCGTACCTTCTTCATCCCCCCCCCTCCACTACCCCTCCCTAACCCCCTCACCGCCCACACCCCAAACCCCAAATCCTCTCCGAAATCCTCCGACCCCCCACGGCAGCAGCAGCAGCTCATCCGGAATCCTTCCCCTCCTGCCACAGCCAATATCTGCACCTCGCAGTTTAAGTGGGGCTCACGCATAAAAAAAAAACACAAGGCACACACGGAGAACTATGCATCGCTGAAACAGCAAAACAAGTAGTATAGTACAAGTAACCATGTTTTGTTCTGCTGTGACAGCATAGCTATCTTGAACGCCATCTAGAGTGATGGAGCTGCCATGCTTACCTGCTTTCCATAGAGCTGCCCAGTTTGCTCATATGGGTCATATTCGGCAAAGCTCCGAGTTCTCCGTCCAGTAAATGTTCATTTCAAAATTTTTATTGTGAGACAGGCGGATGAAGCAACTGCTGATAGCTCCCGCTGCAAAACATCATGGTTCCAATGTGGTTTTTTTTTTTCGTAACCAGCGGGGCACTTAGGAAGGGCTTCGGTGATGACCGCACTCAGGGGCACCACACCACCGCGCTGCTCTAGATGGATGTATAGCCCCACGCTATCGCCCACCTCATCTCCCATGTTGTTGTTCTGTGCAGCAAGCGCCCTGTAATTATACCACTCGCTCTCTCTCCCTCTCCCCCCTCTCTCTCTCTCTCTCTCTCTCCCTCTCTCTCTCTCTCTCTCTCTCTCACACACACACGAGCGGAAGCGCGACGGCGCGAAAGAAAATAATTTTTTTTCCACTTCACATGCAGCACCAAAACTAGTTAAAAACGAACGCGAGGCGGAACTTTCTTTCTGCATTGTATGGCAGGAGCGAAGTTAAATCAATCATGATGAATGTCAACCCCGAACGATTAACAAAAAAAAAAAAAAAAAAACACAACACACATACACACACACACACACACACACGCACATTTCCCCCGTTGTATTGGCCGTGGACTCGGTGGCGCTGATGTTGGCAGTCTGCGTGGAGCTGGTATAGCGTGCGTGCAGCATTGCCGTCGTTCTGTGTTCTATTGACAGTGCATTTCCCTTGTTTGCCACACAATCCCCCACCCCCTCCCTGTAACCTACTCGCGTTTGTTGTTGTTGTTGTTGTCGTTGTTGCCGTTTCCCCTGCTTTCTTTTTCTTCGTGGAAACAAATCAACTAGAAACGCAGTCTGCGATTCTGTTCTTCTCAAAGCGCTCTGCCGGCCAGCCGTCTCCTCCCTCCCCTATTAACAACCCCAGTCGAGATGTGCGCCGCTGAAAACAAATCAATAAGCACTACAATTCAAACAGCGATGATATGCATTCATCGTTAATGAGCACAGCTAGTGACCATTGCTTTGGAGTGTTTGAAAGAGTGATGATTACCCTTTGAATGATCATATCGTCATCAATATCAATTGCTTTCGCTATCTTTCCCAGGCTAAGCCGGACACCTCGGCCTGCCCACCGCTGTGCTGCAGCGCACACTCTACCAACCCCCTTCCACGGCCTCCATTCCCTCTCCCCCTCCTCCCACCAAACTTGTGTTTCGCAAGTGGTTCAGCACCGTGACGTTACACTGAATAATGTGGGGCTGCTCACAAAGGCCAGAGCGACAGCACGGGGCCCGGCCCAGCCGGTACCAGAGGACCTCCGGGCCCCGCCGCTGTGGTCTCTACCGCTACCACTACTACAACTTGAAAAAAAAAAAAAGAAAAAAAAGTCCAGTTGGCTTTGCAACCCCTAGACTTGGTCTCTGGAAAAACATTTTTCTGGGTGCGTGTAGCTGTGGTCTCTACCGCTACCACTACTACAACTTGAAAAAAAAAAAGAAGAAAAAAAAGTCCAGTTGGCTTTGCAACCCCTAGACTTGGTCTCTGGAAAAACATTTTTCTGGGTGCGTGTAGCTGTCAAAGGGTTGGTGCTGGCGTATGCCTATCGCGAGGCATCGTCACTGCGGACACACGTGACAGGCTTGTTTACCCGAGTAACAAAGAGTCTCTCTGGTCACGTCCTGGAGCCTGGGGGCGGGCCGGGGCGGGCCGGGGCGGGCCGGGGCGGGCATGGATCCCGGAATTGCTTTCCACGACTCGGGCGGCAGCAGCAGCAGCAGCAGCAGCAGCAGCAGCAGCAGTAGCTCAGGCCTTCTTCTTCCGCAGACACGGCGTTTCGCTTGTCGTCCCTCTTGCCATTTTTAATTAAACTTCACGTCAAAGTCAGCGAGGAATCGCGGACTGCAAGGTAAGCAAGTTGAGTGACACCAGCGTTGGCATGCGCCTCAGGAGGGAGGGGGCGGCGAGGGGGGGGGGTGCGTGGGAGAGCACAGACGTCCCGAGGAGGCCGGGCAGGGGGCGGGTACGCAGACAACAGGAAACGGGTGGGCGGTGGAGCCCGGTTCCGCCTGACGAGTTCGCTTTGCTTTACAAGACAACTTGGCAGTTTTCTCTGTTGCCGCGGGCAGCGGTGGCCCCTCTCCCGCTGCGTTCTGTCGCTGCTTCCCTTGCCGCCCTGCCGGGCAACGAGGAGGAGAAAAAAAAGCTGCACAGTCCATTTATAAGTCGGAACCAATCAGTCGGCGTTACAGCCTGCCATTCCACCTCTGAAGGGAGAGAGAGACAGAAGAGAGACGGAGAAAGGGAGAGAGAGAGAGAGAGAGAGAGGGGGGGGGGCACAGTGTGCCCAGTTAAAGGCCACGAGAACCATATTTTTCACTACGTTTGACGAAAAATGTCATTTTAAAATACGCAGTAGCGAAAGGTGTGCGGGTTAGAGTTGGGGTTCAACAGGCGACCCCGCAGTCTGGGTGTTTGGCGCCCACTGAGCGCCCACCGAGAGGCGGGTAGGCAAGCCCGTAGAGCGGAGCTGATTGGCGGGCTTGTCTGCCATCAGGCGACCTTCCCTCTAATCACAGGAGAGAGAGAGAGAGAGAGAGAGAGAGAGAGAGAGAGAGAGAGAGAGAGAGAGAGAGAGAGAGAGAGAGAGAGAGAGAGAGAGAGAGAGAGAGAGAGAGAGAGAGAGAGAGAGAGAGAGAGAGAATGGGGGAGGGGGGGAGGGGGAGGATAGAGAGAAACAGACAGACACAGACATAGAACGCGAAGAAAAAAGCCGTTGAAGGAAGTGCGCTCCCTGGGCAGGGCGCTGAGAACGAAAAAGTCATGATCGGTGCTCAGTTTTGGGCGACAAGATTCTTGTAGAGGCTGCCTTTCGTTGTAGAATTGAGACCTGAGTTACGTTCAGTTTGGTCCAGGATTCCAAAATTGGGTCACATGATGTTTTTTGACGAAAAATGTTATAGGTATAAATTGGAGCAACGAACATCCTGATTTCTTATCAGAAATGTGATTCAATTTTTTGGCGATGTTCCCGATTTTTTTTTCTTTTTTCGGTCATACTAGAGTCTCAATTAGGGCCCTTTCCGGCCGAACCGATCAGCCTGCCTCGGTGAACCGTCGATGTGTGGCAATAATCACAGGGCCTGGAGCCTGGCGCCGACAGGCGCCTCCCCTGCCCAGCCGGCAGCTGATTACTGGCCCTACAATTCGTGCAGCCCTCAGCTGCAGCGGCCACGGCAATAAGTTCCCCACTGTGTCTCCCATTGGGACCATCCCGCGCCGGCAGGCCGTCAGGCAGGTGTCATTACCTCCGCGGTCCCCGCCCCGCCCCGCCCCGCCCCCTGCGGTCTCCGGCTGACAGCCCGGTCCAAGGCCCGGCCTCGTCCTCCCACGACCCACCAGCACCACCTGCGGCCGCGTCAGTTCAAAAACTCATTTCTCTACCCAGGCATTTCCGATGACGCTCGAAAACGGAAGTTTGGAGAGCAAAAATATATTTCAGAGCGAGGAAATAGGTTGTTCGCGAAATCGCAATTTCCGTTTTCGTCAGTCTCATCAGAAACGTCTATTGATTGAGTTTGAATGCGTCTGGCTGCGGTGAGGCGGTGGCCATGGCAGCAGAGAGACCGTCCGGGCCCAGGAAAGGGGGAAGAGTGCGGGGGAGCGGGGGGGGGGGATTCGGTCCTGCCGAGCGTTTGTGGCGTTTGCGGCTAAGCTAATCACCGGCCACAGAGAGGAGCTAAGGCTCGGCTTACCTTTTGATGGGCCAGGAGGGATGGGGTGGGTGGGGGAGGGGGAGGCTCGTCAGGCTGAGTGTCCCGGCAGGGGTGTAGGCGGCGGATGGGGGGGGGGGGGATGTACGCATTTGAAAATTTCGGTAGCTTTCAGAAGACGTTTAGTGAATTTCGGAAGAATATTGAAAATACGCGGAGGGTATAAAATAATGAGATACTTTCAGTCACTTTTCTGTCTCTCATCTCAGTTTTCAGATGGCGTTTTCCCCTCGGGAGGTACACTCACGCTCACATGGCAGAGTTGGATAATCCGACCCATCCCACTAACTGCTCCCTGCTCCGCCCGGCCGCCCGGCCTGCCTCGGCTCGCGCCGGCTGGAGCTTCCCTTTACGTCACCACATGGCGGTCGTGCCCCGTCGCTCCCTCTCCCCCAGCGCAGCTCCTCCCACATAAAAACTTGCCAACAGAATCCGGCGCTGCCTGATTAACAAAGTTTCAATCAACAGCCGTGTGCGCGCGGGACGGGCGCTCGTATGGTGTGTGGGTGCGAGTGTGTGTGTGTGTGTGTGTGTGTGTGGGTGTGTGTGGGTGTGTGTGTGTGTGGGTGTGTGGGTGTGAGTGGGTGTGAGTGTGTGTGGGTGTGGGTGTGAGTG
Source organism: Odontothrips loti (assembly GCA_038380765.1). Lineage (NCBI taxonomy): Eukaryota > Metazoa > Arthropoda > Insecta > Thysanoptera > Thripidae > Odontothrips > Odontothrips loti. The sequence goes on from CM076252.1 coordinate 8,699,113, forward strand.
CAGGAGGTGGCACGGCCGGGCGCGCCGCAGCGTGTGGCGGGGCTCACCGCACTTCTTGCACCTTCCCCTCTCTTTCTGTCTCTGTCACACTCCCGTCTCTCTCCAACTGCCCTCTCTCTCTGTCTCTCTCTCTGTCTCTCTCTCTGTCTCTGTCTCTCTCTCTCTCTCTCTCTCTCTCTCACTCTGTCTCTCTCTCTCTGTCTCTGTCTCTGTCTCTGTCTCTGTCTCTGTCTCTCTAACTTCTCCGCTTCATCTGCGCGTACTTTTGCCGCACGAGTCTTATTATTAGGCAAGTCTGCTGCAGAATACGCAATTTCCATCCGTGGTCACTTTTGCGTTCGCGCCAAACGCTCTTTCACATTTATTCTCTCATCCCCCTACCCTCTTTTATTTTTACATTTTTTTTAGCTCTCTCCTTGAAATATTAATATTCCGCGGCACAAAGTACTCTCTGAATCTGAATGGATCTCTGCCGCGGCGCTGTCTCCTCCCGAACCTCCACGTGACCGCGCCCCGCACACTATCCTGGGACAAAAAAAAAACAAAAAAAAACACCCCACTGTATTTTTTTTAAACTGGTGTTTTGCAATAGTGCTACAGTTTTTGGGAACCTTCATCCGCCGGGGTGGTTAGAAGCATCTCTCTTTCTCTCTCTCTCTCTCTCTCTCTCTCTCTCTCTCTCTCTCTCTCTCTCTCTCTCTCTCTCTCTCTCTCTCTCTCTCTAGCTCTCTTTCTGTGGTGTCAACGGACCCCACAGCATCCTCCACCCCCACCCCCTTATCGTTTTGGCACCGGGGACCCTCAGACCAAAGCCAGCTCTTTCTTAGGAGGGAAAAGGTGAAGGCAACCACCTGTCCGGCCGAGCAGTGGGCAGGTAGGCCACCCCGGGGGCCACCGAGGCGATAGGGCCACTGGCCCGGTCAGCCCTTGGGCAGGACAGAGCCGGGCCGGGGGCGGGTCGGTAAGGCCTTTTGAAATCTAATTAGCAGTTGATTGGCCCGAACGGGCAGGAGGCTAGTGGGCAGAGGCCCTGGTCAGCCCAGCTGTAGTGCCAGCGGGGACTTTGGCCCCTTATACCACCTCGCCTCCCTCCCTCTGCGTCATCGTAGAGGGGCCGAGTTCAAATCCGGCAACAACGGAAATGATTACCCACCCGGCACAAAAGGGTCCGAGGTCCTCACTCAGGGAGAGAAGGGCGTGCTCGGGGCGGAACCCTTCGGGCGGAGCCAGAGGGCGGAGCCGGGGCAGGGCGTAGGGCCGTCGGGCGGGGATTTAGGACAACGGTCAAGGTGTGCTGAGGCCTTCTGCATGGGCGTCCGTCTCCGATACAAAAGGCGGCAGGTGCCCGGCGGACAGCGCGCCCAGGACGGGAGGGACCCGGAGGACCCTCTCAGACCCTCACCGCCCGGTTTTCACTCCGCCGTCTCGTTTAAGAGAGTGCCGCCGCCAGAGCGCTGCCAACTGCCAGAGGTGTCGCACCGTCTTGTAGTGTAGAGGGCGCACGGGAGCTGAAGCACCCGCAACGGATGGAGTCGTGGAGAGATTCGGGAGAAAAGTCGTCCCTTGGTCGTGGTTCAGGGTGCAGGCAGATCGAAACTGAGGGTCAGTTCAGTTCGGGAGAGACACGGAGGAAAAAGATTAGTGGTTCGTTGCGGGCACTCAACAATTTTTTTTCTGCTATTTGCTCCTTCAGCGAACTTTCTGCGTTGGAGCAACGAACGTTTGCATTGGTGCAAACTTAAATTTAGTCACCCCAACAAAATTTTATTTCTCCGAACAAAAATCTACTGCTTGTCTGAAAATCAACTTAAAAATTTGTTGCGAGCACTAATCTTTTTTCTCCGTTGACATTCCTTACAGCTGTAGGGAAAGGCATCCACGAAACGTTGGGCTAAAAGCAATCAAGAAATATGTGCGTTAGCTTCCGTATGTACAATTGTGTGCGGAACTATGCACAAAATTGGACACAAGGATTTAGTGCGCCCGACCGCCCCAATAATTAAATGTGAGAATGCTTCCACTGCAGCGGTGACCGACCGGTCCGCTGGAGAAATAATTACGAAATCCTCTTCGCCCACGTCGCGTTGCCGGATCCCCACGCAGACCCGTGCGCCCGCGGCCCGCGCTGAGTAATCGCGAGGAAGACATCGTAAAACGTGAAGATGATACGCAGGGTGGTCCGCGCAGACAGACGGGACCCCCGCAGGACTTGCACCATTAATTACAACCCTACACAGCGCCCCCCACTCCCCCCTCTCCCTCCTTGCGCCTCCGGCGGGCTGCACTATATATACATATATATACCGGAAAAGTTGCGCCCCCGGTCTGCGAAAAGACGAGCGCTGGCCAGTCATTATTTCTCGCGCCGAAAATTCAATTATTTTTGGGCTGCTTTGAACTTGAATCTGCTGCAGGAACGCGGCCCCCTGATTAAACCGGCACGTCAGGTCCAGAGCCCGGAGCCTGTATCCTGGAGGCTGGAGTCCGGAGCCTGGAGCCCGCGGCGAAGAGAAGGCTGTGATCCAAGGACGTGCACTGTTAAAAATTTACTGATTATATGTTGTGCCAGTTCTTTTTTAAACTAGTTTCCTTGATAAATGATATCAATTTATTTCGTAACTAGAAAGTCACTGTTACAGTGAACTAAATTACTCAACTCGGCGACCTTTGAAGTCCCTGTAACGAATCTCAGGAATAAGGGAGCAAACGTAAAAGTTATTCCTAGCTGTCCGGACTGAACTTGCATGTTTCGGTGCGCATCCGTGTATCGGGGCTCTTTACCGCACCCTCAGAGCAGTTCCGTGCGCCGCCAAACGAGCCAACGGCAGACACGACGACACACACACTCGGAGTCCAGGTATAATGAGGGCTGTGCAGCGTGGAGCCCGCGGAACCGGGCCAGTAGACAAGACACACGGGGACGCCGGAGACGGGCTGCTGCGGTGCTTTATCCTCATCTGCATACGCGCGCCAGCAAAATAGGGTCGTTGCGAGGGGGTGGGGGCATCATTTGGGAAGAAAATATTTATTCTTCTAAAGACGGTATGGACATCAGAAAAAGCCAATCAGAAAAAGAAATTAAAAATGCAAAACTGTTTTTGAGAGAAAAGGCAAAACATTCCACGTAGTCAAAATGTAAAAAAGAAAGCCAAGTCAGGGATAAATGAAGAAGCCAAGTTCAGAGGCCGACACACATTCTCAAACCTGAGTTGAAAGTGGTGGTGTGGGTTCAAAGGTGGATATTTTTTGACACGCGTGCACGGCGGGCAGACAGACAACAGGCAGGAAGAAATCTCGCGGAAACGATCTCACAAAACTACGCGTGCCAACGACAGCCAGCTGGAAACAGTTTTATGCGTCCGTTTTACGGCCGCGACCGTGGGATTGGCGAGGTGTGTGACGGGGAGGGGGGAGGGGGACGGGGACGGGGAGCATGTGTCACAAAACGCTTCGTCATTCCGCGGGGTGTCGACGGCACTGACACCTTGGATGCTGCTGGCGTAGACCCCACACGTGCTGGGGCATGTACAGAAATTGCATAACGCCAACACCTCCACAAATTAGGTTACGCCGACCATATTTTTGTTGTACACTTCCACTTCATTTAATATTTGTCTTTCTGTGAATTAAACTGTTTGGGTTGACCGAGTTTTGGAGAAAACACAGTGTTACTACGAAATTATCTTTTTAGCTCGTCCTTCCGCCCCTGCACTGCATACTTCCTGGCCCTGAGGTAGTTGGGGATGCTACGTAGATTGTGCACGGCCCCGCACGGCCCCGCACGGCCCCGCAGGCACGGCGCGCCTTCGCCCCGTCACGCCCCACGCCCACACGCACGCTTATAAGACGCCCACGCCCACGTCGCATTACTCTCAGCAGCAGATGGATGGCTGGGGGAGCGAAGGGGACGTCCATCAATTACGCGAGAGCTCCCCTCGGGCCGTGTAAAACAAAAACAGTCAGTGAAGAAGGTGGGGCCCCAGAGGAAGGCAGGTATGCAGTAGTGTCCCCGGATTGCCTTGGTCGGATGTTTCAAGCACTTAAAAGGTACTCCGGACAGGCACTAGGCGCTACGTAAACGACGGGGATAAAGTTGAGGCAACTCGACCAGATTCCTTGAGCTGGCTTCTGGCATCATTACGAGTCGCTGCACGAAGTCTAGTGAAATCGCCACGACTTGGTCGGGTGCTTCAAGTTTCAAGTACTCATACGGTACTCCCGACGGGCTCCAGGCGCTACAATTTTAAGGACGAGGATAAAGTTGTGGCAACTCGACTAGATTTCTTGAGGTCGCTCCTAGCATCACTACCACTCGCTGAACGAAGTCTCGTGAAGTTGCCACAACTTGGTCGGGTATTTCAAGTACTTGAGAAACAACTAACTGACGAAAAAAATTGACGCCACCGGCAAGAATTGAACCACAGACCTGTCGATCACCCACCGATCCACCTAACCATGCGGCTGCTGAGCCACGCTGGTACTTGTGGAGCAGTGCGCGCACAGAGGCGAGTCAGCAGTTCTGCTCTGCGAGACGACAGTGGCTATCGAACCTAGTAATATAGCTAGAGCACACTGCCTGCATCCTGTCTGTCTGCACCGTGGCTCAGTAGCCGCACGGGTTAGCGGACCGATCGGAGACCGAGAGGTTTAGGGGTTCAACTCTTTGCTGGAGTCAAATATTGGAAGGACGTTGAGTAATTTTTTTTATTTTTCGAGTCATGGACCCCTCTGGGGGCACGGTAGATTTCGGACAGTTGTTGTTTGCGGTGGCGCTGAAGTTGTTTTTGATACCCCGGCCGCAGCCCCAGTGTAGCTGGCGGCTGCTTCGGCTGCTGCGAGGTTGCCAGCATCGGGGAAGCTGGGAAGCCCCCGCCCGCCGGCTCAAGCTAAAGGCCCTCCAAATCTTTTCCGTTTCAACTTTCCCGAAACTCCAGGCAGAGGAAAACAGACAGAAAAAGTTGGATGCGTGAGAGAGAGAGAGAGAGAGAGAGAGAGAGAGAGAGAGAGAGAGAGAGAGAGAGAGAGAGAGAGAGAGAGAGAGAGAGAGAGAGAGAGAGAGAGAGAGAGAGAGAGAGAGAGAGAGAGAGAGAGAGAGAGAGAAATTAGATGCAGGCGAGGGCTTTCACTCGGGCGCCGGTGGCGCAGCGTGGCGGAGCGGCGGCGGTACTTCTTGATTACCATTATATCCCCGCGCAGAGCGGGCGAAAGAGAGATTTGGGGCGGCAAAGTATGAGCCGTGTGACACGACGGCGAAACACACGGCACACCGGCGTAACGAGGTTTTAAAGACAGATATTACGCGCAGATCTTTTTTTCACTCCCGTAATTAAATAACAACGCCGTGCTTTGTGGTGACAAAAATAAGCCCATTCCCCATCTCTAAACCCAGTGCCCTGCGGGGCTGCAGAACTGGCCGGGGATGGATTTCGGTGATTGGACTATACGCAACTCTTATGACATGTAGGAGTTTGGTTGTCATGGCCGATGGGGCTCGTAAGCCTATGCCTGAATTTGATCGAGGACACACGTACCACTCAAAATTGGACGAAGTTACCGTTTTATTGTCTAACGTTAGTCCGCCGCCTTGGCCAATGATTACGACTTTTTCGTTTCTCATAGTGCCGTGTCGTGTACGCGTCGTCCAATCCAAATGAAGATTGGCACCGAGTTCATTACAGGCGTAGAAAAAAAAATGGAATCGGCTTGGCGTACCCTCCGTCTCCGTGCCAGCCAAGCGCAAACGTCGACAACACCAGTGAGCGCGCGCGCGCGCGAGAGAGAGAGAGAGATAATTGATAATTGATAATTTATTTGGTTTAAGGTTTTTTTGCAAAAGGACTATAAAGTCCCACTTCAGCAAAAAAACCGCTCTCAACAAATTAACAGGAATATAACATTAAGAAACAAAAACAGAAACAATGACGGAAATTGGATAAGTTAAGCACTTAGTGCAACAAAATAACAAAATAAATACAAAATAGCAAAAGTAACAATAGATATGAGATCCTCGACATAAACTTATGCAGATCAGGAAAAACTTAACATATATAGGGAGAAATGTTTCTTGAACAAGTTATCACTTAGCATACAGTAGTCATATAGTTTATGTTCATTCCATATTTTACAGGCAGTAACGATAAAGCTATATTTATATTTGTCAAGTCTGCTGTAGGGTATTTGGAGTATAAGCTCTGAGAAACGATTTTGGTGGGAATGAATGCTGGACATAAATGTAAAATTATTATATAAGTAGGGAGGGTTTTTACTCAGAATAATATTGCGAGTAAGTTTAGCAGTAGAGTAGATTTGTCGTTGAGTTATGTTAAGCCAACACAGCTCTTGATAGTATTTACTTACATGGTCATATTTCTTAATATCCAGAACAAATCTTACACATGAGTTAAGTATTCTTTGCAACTTAATTTGAGAGTGGACTGTAGCATCGGTAAATAGGACAGAACCATAATCTATTACTGGAATGACTAGAGCTTGAATAAGTTTCTTTCTTACACCTAGGGGTAGATAGCTGGAATTTCTCTTGAGCTGTGCAAGAGTTCCCAGGACTTTAGTGACAATAGAATTAATATGTTCAGTCCAGGATAATGTCTCATCAAAAATTACACCTAAGTTCCGAGCACAGGTAACATAGGGTATATTGGCACCATTTACAAGTAAGGGAGGTCTTACAGTTAACATGTTCAAGTACCGACGGGTGCCAACAATAATAGCTTGGGTTTTGGGTATATTAAGACATAAGTTATGATTAGTTAAGTACTCACTGAGACTATAAATATCAGAGCTGACACATTCCACGGCCTCCTGCATGTTATCTAATTTAAAGTGGTAATAGATTTGAGCATCATCAGCATAGAGGTGGTAATGACAATATTTAAGTACCTCATACATATCATTGATATATAGGCAAAATAATAGTGGTCCGAGGACACTGCCTTGTGGCACTCCAGTAAGAATGAGGCCCCAGTCTGAAAATTTATCAATATCAAATTGAACTCTTTGATATCTATTTGACAGGTATGAGGTAAACCACATTACAACTGAATCTGAGAAGTTGAAGAGTCTAAGTTTAGTAAGAAGGAGCTGATGGTGAACACAGTCAAACGCTTTGCTTTGGTCAAGTAAAATAAGCATTGTTAACATTCGTTGATCCATGGCTTTTCTAATATCATCATTAACTTTTAACAGAGCGGTAGTGGTAGAGTGATGTTTCCTGAAGCCGGACTGGAGAGGGCACAGCAGGTTATTTTTATCAAGGTAGTCAGTAACCTGAATATGAACAACTTTCTCCAGGCCTTTGCCCAGAAGAGATAGAATACTAATAGGTCTAAAGTCTTTACAATCTTTGGGATTTGCCACCTTAGGAACGGGGATAACATTTGCGTTTCTCCATTGGCTGGGAAAAGTTCCACTCTGAAGACTAAAATTATACAGAGCACATATTGCAGGCAAGAGAATATCTAGTCCCATTTTGATGAAATTTACTGAGAGAAGGTCGGGGCCCTTTGCTTTAGAGGTTATTTCCATGAGGCATTTTCTCACAGTATCAGGTGAAACATCACCGAAAAAAAATTTATCATTATTTGGTAATTTGGACTGCTTATGACTATAATGCTTAATGGTATCTGCAATAGTCTCCGATGGAGAGATGTTTCCTACATTTAGATAATGTTTATTTAGGCAGTTTGGCTCCACAGTTGAGTGGGGGTTATATTTATTAGCAGGATTTTTGTTGTTTATACCCATTGAACGTATTGCACTCCATAATGCCTTAGGTTCAGGATTTTTATCAAAAAGATTATGCAGATATCTCAATTTAGCATTCCTCATTTCTTGATTGGCACGGTTTCTGAGTTTGATAAACTCTTGCTTATCTGATTCAGCTTTAGATTTTAAGTGCTTTGCTCGTGCCTTGTCCCTTTCTTTTTGAATTTTTATAATCTGTGGGGTGCACCAGGGAGCTGAGAATTTTTTAGACTCTACAATTTTTAGAGGAATATGCTTATCAACAATATCCAACAAAAGCTTATTAAAACACTCCACCTTTGCATCAATATTTGTGAGACTTAACATACTATGCCAAGGCGCGTTGTAGAGATCTTCTTGATAGAGTGAGAGGTCAAAGTTTTTATAATTTCTAATCAAATGTTTGCGTTTTACATGTCTGGGTGTGGTAAGGTTTAGAACAACAAAGATCATGTCATGTTGGGAGAAACCAGGGGCAGATACTTGGCCATAGGCCTTCACACGACCTGTGAAGTTGAGGGCAATAACATCAAGTGTACTGTCACACTGAGAACTATGGAAGGTTGGTTGAAAAGGAATACATGTTAGGTTACACGCATTCAAGACAGATAATACAGTTTCAGCATCACCAGTATTACAGTTCACATCACCGCAGACCATAACATATTTAAAGTCTAAAATAAGTTTATACATGTCATCAAGAAATACATCAAGCTTATAAGTTTTTGGAGGTCGATAAATACAGGCCAACAAAATTTTAGCTTCTTTAAAAGTAACTGATAAGAAAATATAATCAGATGGGTGGCCTGAAGACATTTGTAATACTTGGGCGTTATGTTCCTGTTTCACATAGACCGCCACTCCACCACCAGGTCTCGTTACTCTATCATTTCTAAAGGTATTATAGCCAGATATGTCAGCAGTACTAGTTGACTTGAACCAGGTTTCACTCACAGTAATAATGTCAATATCACTATCAGAAAAGGTCGCAGAAAACTCCTCAAAATGATTTTCATTATGTAGGGATTGAGCATTTAAGTGAACAATTTTAGGTGAGTTTAGGTACTTAGTTGACAATACTTTAACGCAGTTATTAATGTTTCCCTCAAAGTAGTCGTTGACATAAGTATCAGAGTCCTTAACAGTAAAGTCTCTGTTTGGGTCGTCCAAGTGTCCAAAGAAATAATTATTTCTATTGTCTTCAATGTTATCCATTTGGATACAGAAAACGGAAAGAAGAACAGGCACAAGCACTAGACACTAGACCAATTTATGTAGGTCACTCTTGGTGAAGATATGCAGAAGGTTACGGTCAGCAACATTTTTCTTGGCAAGGATTCGGTTTTCTTTAAACCAAATCAGCTGGTATCCCAGTGGGCGGCCTTTTTGTTTGGCCTCCCAGAGAAGAGTGCGCCAGTGTTCAGCAAGGTGCCGGTTTATGTACACAGCACGATTTACACTAGCATCAGGTACAAGTTTCAATGAGGAGATGGACTGGTTTCTTTTCTCGAGCCAGCGCTCGCGAATTGTGCGGGAGGAGAACTGCACAATTATTTTGGGAGGGGCCCCTCGGCTCTTGGTGGGGACCCGGTGCATGACATCAATGTCACCTGGGTTGAGAGGGACTTGGATGTCAGCAGCGAGACTGGCCATTATCTTGTTTAGGTCTTCACCCTGTCTCTCTTCCACATTAACTATTTCAATGTTTCGGTTTCGGGCATATTGTTCACTGCTGACCATACGCATTTGCAGGTCAGCAATGAGTTTGTCCTTTTCAGCCATGTCTCTCTGAAGGTTTTGGATTGCAGTGTCGCTTTCAACTTGCTTGGTTTCCATGGCAACCAGTTTGGCACTAACCTCATCGAACTTATCACTTATAAACTGCACTGATTCTTCAAGCTTTTTCACGAGAGGAACTAATTTCTTGATTTCCTCCATCGACTTTGATAAGCCGGCCACAGTGTTCATAAAAGCTCTCATCTCTTCTGGACTCACAGCTTTTCTACACTCATGACATTTCCACTGCTTGTTTTTGCGGTAGCTGGTTTCTTGTATGCCAGCGCAGGAGAAGTGCAGCTTGCAGCCTTTTCCTGAACACAGCGCGTAATCAGTTTGAATGATTTCATTGCACGACGTACACAGCACTACGTCGTCTGCAGGCATCTTGTTTACACACAACCGGAGTTGCCAACCTCAGAGGATTTGAGGATTGCCAACCTCGTTTTGTTCAGAGCAGACGGTGGGCCCGGTGCACCCTAACCTCCAAACTTGGAGCACGGCTCAGACAGTCACAGTCAAAAACACTTTGCACGGCCTGACACGGTTACACCAGCATGTCCACAGACTCAGCAATGGTTGTTTTAGCCGTCACACAGTATCAAACTCTCTCCACCTATCGCTATCACGAAAGATACGATAGAAAATACGGAGGGCCTAGGCACTGTCCGTCACCTGTGCGCGAGAGAGAGAGAGAGAGAGAGAGAGAGAGAGAGACGCGAATGCCTTCTGTTTATTGACGCGAATTGCATGATTGCCGCGAGAGAGAGAGAGAGAGAGAGAGAGAGAGAGAGAGAGAGAGAGAGAGAGAGAGAGAGAGAGAGAGGGGGGGGGGGGGGGGGAGTGTGCGATGGAAAGGGGAAAGGGAATATAAAAACACGAAAAAATACGTCTTGTTTGGTGACAGGCCGTGCGATTTGTTGCTGACAGCTGAACAGGTGTAATACCCCGGCTGCCAGCCTCGCCTCACCTCCTACCATTCCCCTCCTCCGTGCTTTGCACGGCCCACGTTCTCACTTTTTCACTCCTGCTCTCCCCTGTTCCTCTTCCTTTTTCGTGTTTTACAATTTTTTCCCCACTGCTGCCTCAGCGGGCCCTCCGTGGGGCCCTCCATGGGGCGCTCCCCCCTGCCACACGATCCCCATATCTCAGTCCGACTCACAATTAAAGGTATAAAAACGAATTTTTATTGCTGACCCACGGCATGGCCCCAACTAACCAGCCCAAGGCACACGACAGCCACCTGTGACCAAAGTTTGACCGAAATTTTAAATCAGTTTTGCGTTATCCAGGTAAAAATTTTCTTTTCATTGATTTTTGTATTTGTGGCTGTGGGCTGGGGCAGTAGAAAGCTCATTCAGGATCAAACAGAGACCCCTCTAGCCTCGCTTCCTTACCTGAGGTGTGACAGCGTGAATTTTAAGTGTACACCGGGAGGGAAAAAATCGATCTGAAAATGAAGCGACTGTTATAGCGCCCTGCTGATTTGCATGAAATGAGGCGAGGGATTTCTTTCCTCCCCCCCCCCCCCTCCGCCACTTCCTTTTTTTGCGGTGTCCGGGGCTGGCCTGCAGAGCCCACTCAGACTGGCGTTGGCAAGGGCGTAGCGCACCCGATCGATGAGGGCGTAAATTTGACAGCTTTGTCACACACCTTGGTGGCGGACGGGGTGGGGGGATAGGGGGCATTGGCAGCAAGCCGAGAGAAAAAAAATATATATCAGGAAAAGAGGAGAGGCAGGGCCTTGTCATTAATGTGTATGAAGGTACATGGCACGAGGGGACAGGCGGGGACACCAGAGAAGAAGAAAAAAGAGGAAAAGAAAAATTGCCGATAAAATGAACCAGGGAATCAGGAAAAATGTCGTCTACGGGTGGCCGTCGAACCCTGTAAACGCATCACGTCCTGCGGCGTTCTGTGGCCTATTCCCGCGGCAGCTCGTCGGGCATATCTCTCTTTACTCGGCTCGAATTCGTCTCAATTAGCGCCGGGAAGCCCTCGGGGCCTCCGACACCTCACCAGGATGCTCCCCAAGCCAGCGTCGGGTTTTTCGGGGGACGAATATAACGCCTCCTTGAGATATGAAATAAGAGAGAAACTTGGTTCCCCCGCGATGTGTACCGTTCCGTTTCACTCAGCGCCTGCAACGGGCGGGGTAGGCAGTCCCGCCGCACAGCCGTGTCTCGTGAGTGCCTACCTCCCAGGCGCTCGCTCTCGACGTCTGCCGCAGCAGACCGCGTTTGGGATGACCCCCGGGAGACGCGGGTACGCGGGTACGCGGGTACGCGGGTACGCGGGTACGCGGGTACGCGGGTACGCGGGTACGCGGGTACGCGGGTACGCGGGTACGCGGGTACGCGGGTACGCGGGTACGCGGGTACGCGGGTACGCGGGTACGCGGGTACGCGGGTACGCACGCATGCCCTCACCACAACTTTTCCCGTTCGAGGGTGGCGGGAAAAGCCACGGCTACGCCCTCGCTAGGACCCTTTCGGAGCCGAACCGCGCGAGCCGCGCTCTACATACTACCCCCTTCCCCTTCCTCACCCCTCGCACCACCCCTCCCACGCCCCGAACCGCCACGCCACGCCCACCCCGACTGTGATATGAGCAACGGTTTTGCTTCACGCACGGTATGAATAGGTAAAGCAGACCCCCCCACCCTCCTCCTTCGGCCGTCGGCCCTTCGCGTTTTTCTTTTACCACAAACGTATCACCTCCCCCAGCCCCCCCCCCCTCTTTTCAGTTTGTTAAACTCGATAGTAGGTGCGGTGCAGAAACGAGTCTCACCGTCGTAGCTCTAGTATCTGCAATAAGTGTCGGAGGGGGCGGCGCTTCTCGCAAACCCACATCACAGTGGCGCCCTGGTACTTTTCTAAAAACTGCTATTCAATAACTGTAGATTCCAGTTGTACTTCAAAGCCGCTTCGAGCCATGTCTCTGAGGTTGCAAAATTTATTCAAAAAAAAATACAATCTCCATCGTGTACTCTCAAAATTTTGGTTACTATCATCAATACTATTGTGACGATCACCACCACAATGTCGCGATGCCACACGGTTTTTGCAGTTTTTGTTTTTGTGGTCAGAAAAACTGACAACAGTGCCGCATTGCTGTCGTCAGCGGTCGCGGCCCCTCCGGCACGAGTGCGACCGAGAGTAGAGTAAGCACACTCGGCCCGGGACACAAACACCCTCCTCGCCGGCCAGGCCGGGGCCTCGGCGGGGCCCGGCGGCAGTTCGCGCCACACTGCTGCAGTGCTGGTCCCCATTACTGGGCCTGCCTGGGCCACTCCCTTGCTTTAAAAGCATCATATTTCGTCGGCTCTGCACTTCACGCCGGGGCCGAGGCCGGGGCCGGGTCCTAGGCCTTCACCCCCCCCCCCTCCCCCACCCCCCGCCACACCGCCACACCGCCCACGCCGCCACGCCGTCTCCGCGGTCCGAACAGCCAGCCAGCAAGCGGCCATTCCTTGATTAATGGCATGCGAAACTTGGCCAACTTGCGCCGCACCTCTCAGATCAGTCGGGCCTCCACAAGTTTGACCTCCGGCGCGCCACGCCACGCCACGCCACGCCCAGCTGTGAGCGCTGCAGGCAAAACCACGAGACGGGACGGGACCGCCGAGGACGCGGGCCGTGGTGTGGTAAGGAGCTGCGTGGGCTGGGCAGGGCTGGGCTGGGCTGGGCCCCGTAACCCAACTCGGAGGGGACGTCGCCGGCGTGCGGCGCCAACCAAAGACCGACCCCCGTCCCGTCCCGACGCTGGGCGCGTCTCATGACTCCTCGGGTGCCAACGCCCCCCGTCGGCCTCTCGGCCTGGAGCAGGGCCTTCGAGGACTGACTTCAAGACATTAAAAAAAAAAATGAAACTGGGGAACGAATTTCTAGCAGCCTGTCCACTCGCTCAGTCGAAAAAGAAATTATTTGGATTTTAAGCTCTCTGTGCGACGCTAATCATTCTGTTATTTTCATGCTGCAGAAGTGGGCGCGGGTTGTGTTTAAATGGCTAGTAATTACCTGTCTGCGCTGCAGAAGGCAGGCCGGGACATCGGATCCGATGACTTTTGTGGTTCGGGGGTCAGGGCCCGATTGCTGTGGCCTGCGGCCGACTCATGTCAGGCGGCCGGCGGGGCGGGCGATGTGATTGGCTGGAGGGACATTACGGGACATTATGCTGTCAGAAGCGGAGCACAGCGGACCAGTCCGGCTGCTGCTGCTGCTACTGCTGCTGCTGCTGCTGCTGAAGGCGCTCTATTTACCCGTTCGTTGCTTCCTCTTCGACTACTATGACGTATAAGCACAAAAGAACGAGTATTTCGCTCGCCCTTTCAGTTAAGACCCCTATTCATCTCGAAGGCTACGTAGGCCGAACGGTAGGGATTCTGTTATGGGGGCGTTTTGGTTGGGCATTGATGTAGTATCAAAACAGATTTGTGAAAAAAATTTAAGCTACCGGCAAGAATCGAACCATGGACCTGCCGGTCGCCAATCGCTCGGCATAACCATGTAGCTGTTGAGCCACGATACCACTCGTGGAGCAGAGGGTGTGATAATTATACTTGACGTACATGTTTATATACGTATATACAGAAAGGGACGCGCGTATCTATGTGAGCTTGCGTGCGAGTGAGCTGGCAAAGCAAAGCGCGGCAATATGAAAAAAATTTGTGAAATGAGCTCTTGGACTATCGGTGTTCTGCTCTGCGGGGCGACAGTGGCTCAAGTACCGGGAAGCGCACTGTATTCATCATCGTGGCTAGGTAGCCGCAAGGGCAAGCCGACCGGTCGACGACTGACAGGGCCGTGGTTCAACTCTTGCCTGCGCCATCAAACTTTTTCTCGGTTTTCTACTTTGCTCCGCGGTTGCTAGTGTACCGGGAGCGCGCCGCTGTTGCCATCGTGACACAGTAGCCGCATGGGCAAGCGGACCGGTCGGCGACCGACAGGTCCCTGGTTCAATTCTTGCCGGTCGCTGAACTTTTTCTTGTGACACTGGAGGACAGCGGCTAAAGTATACTTCCGAACGTGGCATCGGTATGGCTGTCCAAGCGACCGTGCGGGCTAAGGCGCCGCCGGCACAAACCCCCGGTCCCGAGGGTCTAGGGTTCGATTCCCTAGATTCGAGGGTCCCGCCCGGGGGGGCGTTCTGTGCCTCGGGAGCAATCCCGGGGGGAGACTCGGGAGATGTGCAGAGCTTCTAGGGTTCGAAGCTTCTGTTTTCCTTCCTCCGAATCTGGCAGGTGCGGACATGCCGCTACTCGGTACGTAGCGAGTAGAGTACAGCGGCTTCGGCCGTGTACGAAGGGAACCTATGTCCCCCAAATCTTCGCAGGGGCGGACTCCCACGATGAGTGGGGCCAAACCAGACTGCGGTTGAAGGGCACTACAGTATGATGGAGTCCCGGAGGCCGTGGTTAGCGGAGGGGGCCTCGCGCAGTAGCGCGGGCTAGGGGTTGCCGGGAGATCCGTCCGGCGCAAGCCGGGTAGCGGGTTCTAGTGCTGTGTCCCGGGGCCAACTAGCAGCCGTAAAGCACCGGTTCCCGTAAGATCACCGAAGTTGAAGGCAGGGGTCCTGGCGGAAGCTGGGACGACATAGGTTTTGTCCCCAACGGTCAACAGCCCATCAGCCCGTCATTTCTGTAATCATAAATTGCGGTTTGAAAATAGCCAGCTCTCCATGGCCAGCTCGCGTGCCGGGGCTCACCCACCCCGATACTGCGCTACCAGCTGGTGGAATCTGTCAATCTACAAATCTAAAATTTGCTTAATTCTTCCCTGTACCATGTTCGTACTAACTTCAAAAATAAATTTTACTAGTACCACACACACTAGAAACTTATTTTCCCTCAATACTCAGAGAACGAGACTGTCCTGGAACGCGTTCTCCATGCCTGTCTTTTCAAGCTCTACAGAGGTGAGATTATGAAGACGAGTTGTTTTTGTAATTTTTTTAATCTACGAAATAGTTATCAATATGAGAGCGACAGCAGTGTTATTATTGCGCTGTATTTCCTCCTTTCTACTCGCGTGCCTTTTCCCCCCGCCACAGATTTATGTTTTGGCCGATTTTAGTGGAGACCCACGCGTGGGCTCTGGGAGCAAGATTAAAGGTGCATATAAACCTCCACAAAATGTTTCCTTCCTGGCATCTAACAGCATGCCGGGAAATAAACCCGCGGTCGCTACGTTTTGCGACCGAAAAGGTCGACCCCCGGTCCGACTTCGCTCTCGTAAAGAGGTGAAGGTAGTGGCGAGGCGCAACACGGAGCGACGGCGTGGCGTGGCGTGGCGTGGCGGTGCTGGAGGTACGAAGTGGGTACCCCGCACAATGGTCAGGGCCCGTTGCATAATCCAGAGCCAGGGCCGCCCTTCGACGTGATACAAACTGCAACGCCGCTGCCGCTTCCGCCGCGCCGCGCCTGGTCGAAAATAATTAAGAAGGCGGTGGGGTGGGAGGCGTCGTGGCGCCCTCTCACGGCAGCAGCGAAATCAGTGCCAGCCGTGGTGGCGTGGCCGCGCGCTCCGCCCCGAGGAGGAGGAGGAGGAGGAGGAGGAGGAAGGTACCAACGCCGAGGAGAACAATTCCCAGCAGCGATTTGTCTGCCAAGGAGATCGAGGGGGAAAAATGGCCTCTCTCAGCGAGGGAAGGGAAAGGTAACCTCTCGGAAAAGGGAGCCGTGGCCGCATTGGCATCGATCTGAATGAGTGTCTCGCGGAGCAAAGTTTGATGAGGCCAGGCCAGGCGCCACTGGAAACAGACAAAAATACAGACCACGACCTTTCTGTGTGCAAGTGGTGATAGTCATTTGTGATTTCGTAATTTTCGAACAGCCCCTCTAGGGCTGAGGGGTCCTGGCCTCCCGCAGGGGCCCCGCGCCGGGCCCCGCCGCGCTGGGGGCTGACTTCCTGGTGCAGGTTGCTAGTGGCGCCACGGCGGCGCCTAATGTCACCCCACCTTGCGATAAATCACATGCCCCTCCCTCCTCCGCCCCCTTCCCTCCTGCCCTGGAGCATGGGGGAGGGGGGGGGGGGTGCTCACGGCCACTACAAACGGCGGCGGGCGCGGTGCTCCACTCCGGACGGGGATCCACCAGGGTCGTCCTCCCGTGTGTGTGTGTGTGTGTGTGTGTGTGCATGGGAGGGGGGAGGGGGGGGAGAGACGAGCGCGTACGTATGCATTATGTTCAGACGGATGCGTAATGCGGCCTTGGGAGGAGGAGGAGGAGCCTCCTGCAAGTGAGGGTGTGTCGATGCGCCGACGTATTTGAATACGTGCGTGTAAGACAGAGACAGAGAGACGGAGAGAGAGAGAGAGAGAGAGAGAGAGAGAGAGAGAGAGAGAGAGAGAGAGAGAGAGAGAGAGAGAGAGAGAGAGAGAGAGAGAGAGAGAGAGAGAGAGAGAGAGAGAGAGAGAGAGAGAGAGAGAGAGAGAGAGAGAGAGAGAGAGAGAGAGAGAGAGAGAGAGAGAGAGAGAGAGAGAGAGAGAGAGACTGCATATAGCCCACTCCCAGGGCTCTTGAATATGAATACGGACCGCTCGCTCCTGGCAACCAAACCATCCAGGAGCACTTCCTTTCTCATTCTCCTCTGTCTCTGTCACTCTCTCACACACACACACACACACACATTCCCCTCCGCATACATCGGATAGCGACGAATGTCCCAGCCGCCGCTAAAAGCGCCACACGTGTAGTACATTGCCGCTGCATTGTCCGTCCCCGCCGGAGTATTAGTCTAATGGCACAAGCGCAGCGACTCCTCCGGATTCCGCGCGCGTGACACAGAAACCCCCTTTAGCTCTGCGGGCTCTGTGGCCTCCGTAACTGTGAGCCAGCCGAGGGCCAAAAACTATACTAGAATGAAAACGTCTCTTCCATGAAGCGTTCGCTGGCTCTATTTCGCCGCGAACCAATCATTTTTTTTTTTTTATTTTTTTTTAAAGGTGTGTACTCGGGCTCTTTTTCGCTCCGCGGCGCTGGTAGGGGTGCATTGTTCCCGCCGTGCTGCCCCAAATTGCACAGAGGTGCTTCTGCTTCACATGCAAGGCGTCTTCGGCGTCAGCAGGTGGGTCTTGGGCGGGGCGGGGCGGGGCGGGGCCATGCGGGCCTTCGGCCGTTGCCCTCAGCGAGGCCCTGAGCAGAGCCCGCAAGAGCCCCGACATAGCCTCTCTGGCAACAAGCCATATAGGTAAGTTGCTTGCCGATGTGAGCGGGACGCCGGGACCCCGTCAGCGCTCATCGGCGTGTATAAGGCACACACGTTACAGCGGCGCTGAGAGCGTGCGAGCGGACCCCCTGCCGGGGCTGGGGCCGTATGCGCGCTGCGGGGGGCGCGCGGAAACCAACCCGACTCACCGATAGCGGAACGGTTCACTTGGATTCGAGCGGGCAAGAAGCCCACACCGCACCATCGCTACCCCGCTACAACCCGCCACGCCCCATCACGCCCCCGCCACGCCCCGCCACGCCCCGCCACGCCACACCACACCAGACCGACTCCACGGCTCGGTCACTTCCATTGTTTAGTTTGGGCGAGCGCTTTTGAGCTGTCCATTTCACTCCTGCTTTGAGAACGCACCATGGCCCCGGCAACCCCATTCACTCCGACCTACTGCTCCTCTCCTTAACCCCCCCCCCCCCTCTCTCTCTCTCTCTCTCTCTCTCTCTCTCTCTCTCTCTCTCTCTCTCTCTCTCTCTCTCTCTCTCTCTCTCTCTCTCTCTCGCTTTGTCTCTTTCCCTATCCTTTTCCCTGCCGAGGCAGCGTCCCCCGCCCACTCCCCCCTTGCACGCCAGTTCACGCTCGGCCCCGCCAGGCCAGGACGAGCCGTGACCCGAGAGGATTCTGAGTTCTAAGGTTTCCCTTGACAATCCAGCTCCCCTGGGCCTGGCTCGGCTGCTGCCCCCCCCCCCCCCCCCCCCCCCCAAAGCGGTGTCCTGCTCTCGCCCACCCATTCACCCCTGTACTGCTCCTCCTCTTGCGTCCCCTTCGACAGCAAAACAACGCAAAAAGGAAAATCGTAAAGTTAAAAAGTTAGAACTGAATGCACATGTGCTAGTTTTAATGTAAACATTATTAAAATTTCGATGAATTTGGACTACGTTATATGTGCTAAAATTGAGATTGAATTTCACAAATTTTGACCAAACTCTATGATTTTCGAATGCAGTGTGGTAAAGAATTTCGTAATTTCCAAGTACAAAATCTCCATGGAGCTCTTTCGATATGTACCATTGTTTTAAAACGAAAAAACAATAATAGCGGAACGTTGAGTTGAGATAGAGCAAACACATAACCTGAAGAGAAAAGAGAAAACTCGATATTTCTGTAACACCAGCAGCAGACCAGAACACTCAAAACAGTCAGTCGGCAATCAATTTTTATCCCGGAGCAGCTTTCCCGGGGACGCACGCTGCTGGCGCGGAGATCGAAAACGTGTTGCTCCGCTCAGCGGAGCAATTCCATTTCTGGCGTCGCCGAGTCGAGTCGAACCGTCCCAGGGCTGTGCGCTGTTATTGCCAGCAAGTGCCGGGGCCGGGGACGGGGCACAGGCCCTCTCCTGCGGCCTGCGGGCTGCGGCCCTGCGGCCCCCTGGCCTCTCCCGCATCAGTCGTGGTTGGCCGCATTATCTACCAGATCAGCCCGGCCGGGACCGAGGTCCTGCGCCAGGTCCTGCCGCGGCTCCCGGCCGCCCTCCTGTTGCTGCCCAAGTGGCGGAAAGAGACGGTCGGGTCGAATCGACCAGACTCCGCGGGGCCGGGGAGGGGGGTCCCGGGGGTTCCGGGCGTTCCGGGTGCTCGGGGGCTCCGGGGGTTCCGGAGGCTCCAGGCTCTCCGGGAGCTCCGGAGGCTCCAGGGGCACCGGGTGCTCGGGGGCTCCGGGGGTTCCGGAGGCTCCAGGCTCTCCGGGAGCTCCGGGGGCTCCGGGGGCTCGGGGGCTCCGGGGGTTCCGGAGGCTCCAGGCTCTCCGGGAGCTCCGGAGGCTCCAGGGGCACCGGGTGCTCGGGGGCTCCGGGGGTTCCGGAGGCTCCAGGCTCTCCGGGAGCTCCGGAGGCTCCAGGGGCACCGGGTGCTCGGGGGCTCCGGGGGTTCCGGAGGCTCCAGGCTCTCCGGGAGCTCCGGAGGCTCCAGGGGCACCGGGTGCTCGGGGGCTCCGGGGGTTCCGGAGGCTCCAGGCTCTCCGGGAGCTCCGGAGGCTCCAGGGGCACCGGGGGCTCGGGGGCTCCGGGGGTTCCGGAGGCTCCAGGCTCTCCGGGAGCTCCGGGAGCTCCGGGGGCTCCGGGGGAGGAAGCAGCAGCAGCACTCGCCTATCGTACCACGACGCGGCTGGGTAGCTGGTCCCATTTGCCAGAGAGTAGATCTCTGGTCGGGCGAGACGACGACGCGGCCCCGTGGCCACACCCCCGGTTCGACCTAAGAGGGTATTCACTCTGGATTTCGGCGTACAGAGGCATTCGCCGGTCGCACAGCGTGGTATTACGCTGGAATTACGTGGGTGCGCGAGTGAATACACCCCCTCGGTCCGACTGGTCCACTGGCCGCACAGGCCGTGGTGGTGGCTAAGTGCGACCTGGATGGGCGACCCCAGGGGACAGGGGGCCGTGCCGCCGTGCCGCCGTGCCGTGCCCGGGCTGACAAGAAGCTGGAGGCACCGCGTGGCCTGTGGCTCCTACATCTCGACGTGTCTGCCCGGCTCACCCCAAACCGGTATCCAGAGGCGTCCCTGTGCTGGGAACTTCCACCATCAGATCAAAACTGACCCTCGTGACCCTCCTGTAAGATTATTCCAGTGAAAGCTAAACCGAAATGCACTCGAGAATCCATGAAATTTATGAAATTCAATCGGAATGCAAGAGAAACGGCGCCAAACCAACGTAATCGAAAACCATGCGAAATTCACACATTATTTTTATGAAAAAATCACCAATGTGTACACCGAATTTCATCATGTCTATTTCTCCCTGGCGCTGGGCTGACGACGGAGGCCTGTCATTGTGTCAGGTTTACAGGCAGCCTGGGCCTCGGGCTGGGCTGGCGTCGCCCGCTGTTCAAACTCGGGACGACTTGACAACTCGCGCCACATTTTGCCGCACCCAGTTGACTGCTGCCAGCCGTGTCCTGGCTCGGGTCGGGTCCGGTCCAAGTCTGCGGGACTGCGGGTGGGTGAGCTACTGGCCCGGCGAGCCCCCCGCCTGTCCCTTGGTCCCTGGGCCCCCGGACCCCGGCTCCCGGCCGCACGGCCTGGACCGCCTCGTTTCGGCCCCAGGGGACCCTACCCTAATCTCCTTATTAGCGACTCCCTAGGTGGGGGAGAGGGGTAGGAGAGGTGGGGGGGGGGGGGGGGTCTGGGGCAGGCGGACCCACAATCCCTTCCCGGGGCTGAGCCGGGCGTTGCCTAGCCGGGCGCGGTGGCCGCCCATGGCTGCTCGTGCACCTGCCAGCACCTGCCAGCACCTGCCCACCTGCGGGTGGAGGGAGTTCCGACGACTTTCGGGATGGACCAGCGCCGGCCGTGCTGTGCTCGAGTACACCGCCAACAAGCCGGTGTTCGCTGGGACGTGGTCCGGCGCGGCGGACTACCGCTCGACCACCACAGTAAAGACCAGCGTCTTAAAATAAAAATCGGCACAGTTTTCCCCTGTGGATTCCCAGCAGCAGAGCCAAACCGGGAATTTATTTTTTTCTTATCTGAGAACTCGTCGACTCCTGCACCCCCTCCCACCCACCCTCCTCCTCCTACTCCGCCACCACCCACATACAGGCCCCGATTCTCATATATCGGATCAGGAAGGTCTTTTTCGTCGTACGCCCGGTAGAAGAAAAGCCCAGCGTAACCTCGCATCTGGCAGGCGGGCAGCGGCCATCCCTGACGCGCCGCGCCCTGCGCCTCCTGGGGGAGAAGAGAAGGTCACTCCGGGCGGAACAGGAAGAGGAGGGAGAAAGAAAAGCGAATCGCGCACACGTACGTCCTCCGCCCTCACACGCCTAGCCCCCTCCCCCCACCCCCTCCGCTACGCAAACACCCCCCGCGCTCCCTCCCACCATCTGTCTGTCTGTCTGTCGGTCTGTCTGTCTTTCTGTCTGTCTTTCTCCACCTCATGCTCCAGCTGAGCTGAGAGAGGTCCGCACATCATGGACGATGTAGTAGTAGGCGCGTCACGTCGCTTTTTGCCGGCGGAACCAGCGAAAACGAGCCGGGGAGGGACAGAGAGAGAGAGAGAGAGAGAGAGAGAGAGAGAGAGAGAGAGAGAGAGAGAGAGAGAGAGAGAGAGAGAGAGAGAGAGAGAGAGAGAGAGAGAGAGAGAGAGTGCGCTGTCATCCGGTGCAGGCCGATCAAGCGTGTCACAGTCCTGCACAGGCCGATCTGAACGTGGACGTGGACGGATAACGTCATTTCTGTCAAAATACTTTAAAAAAAAAAACGAAAAGACTCATAAAATACGGAGGAACGGGGGTTGTCTGAGTCCCCTTCCCCTTGTCACGTCCTCTGCTACGAGCGCTTAAATAAAGAGATATGAAACTTGTTACAATTTAAATAACTGAAATATTGTTATTGTAGCATAATAAGTTCTTGAATATTTATTGATTAATCACAATCAAGCGAGCGAGCGACGCGAATTTTGAACCCCCTAAAGGACTAAAACTTCCACTACGAAACACGTGACACAAATTCGCCTGCGATTGGCCTTTGGGCAGCCCAGTAAAAACGATAAAACGTTGCGATAGTGTGAAAACTGTCATATTTTCAAAGACCGTGTTATGGTTGTATATACTAGCGTTGTTGGCTGGTCACAATGACGTCACAGGGGGGAAAAATATAAAAATGTCTCACGCAGCGGGGAGCGCTGACGCCCCAGAAGATCGAACGAAAGTCTTCGCCGGAGCGATACTGATGAAGGTGATTTATTGCCTTTTCCTTGGCCGCTCCTGCCAGTTTGTAAGGCGGCAAGGCTACCGGGGCGGCTGCCTTCTTCAGGGCACTGCCAGGCACTGCGAGCGGGAGGGAGGGAGTAGGGGCAGGGCCACGGCTCGGTCCTGTCAGCGCTGTAGTCCTCCGGAAACATGGGTAGCAGCGGCAGTGGTGGCGGCGGCAGCAGCTGGGGGTCTGCCGCTTCGCCACCGCCGCAGCCGCCGCAGCCGCCGCCAGCCCGTACAACAACACACCATCCCCCCTCCCCCGTGCAAAGCCAGTCTTATCCATATCAACACTTTATCATTGCCCCGGTCTCCATCCTTATCCCCTTGCTTGCTCGGTACATGTAACGATGCCGTTGGGCGTGCTCGCCTCTCCCGGCGCTCCCCCCCCCCCTCTCTCTCTCTCTCTCTCTCTCTCTCTCTCTCTCTCTCTCTCTCTCTCTCTCTCTCTCTCTCTCTCTCTCTCTCTCTCTCTCTCTCTCTCTCTCTCTCTCTCTCTCTCTATCTCTCTCTCTCTCTCTCTCTCTCTCACTCGCTCCCTGTGTCGAAGCCTTCGCTGTCCGTCCGCCTTGGCGTGTGCATGTTTGCTCGCTTCAAACGGGAGCTTGTTTGGAAAGAGAAGCGCATCCCACATTCAAAGCTAACGCGCTAGAGCCTTCCTACCCAGGGCCCAGGGCTGTGCCAGGCAGGGCTGTGCCAGGCAGGACCGGACAGCGCCCCCCCCCCCCCCCCCATCTCTCTCTCTCTCTCTCACACACACACACCACGTGCCATCCCATGGCATCTGTCAACCCTACGAGGTCGACGCAAACAAGCCCCACGGCCCCACAAAAAAAAAAAAAAAAAAAAAAAAAAAACCAGCCCCACCTAAGCATAGTCGGTATTTGAACCCACGGCACCATAAACGAATGTACATTCCCCGCCTTGAATCTTGAATTAAGCACGCGCGGTTCAGTCTGGAATATTCTTTTCTTTTAAGGTTCATTTTTGTGCGGTGCTTTTTGTGCGGCGCTTTTTTTGCGCCGAGTGCCTCCCAGGTGCTCGTCGACCTCACAGGCCGCAGGACTCGGCCGGACCCTGGCCCCGCCCCGGCACAGGGCCCTGCTAGCCCTGCTAGCCCTGCTAGCCCTGCTAGCCCTGCTAGCCCTGCTAGCCCTGCTAGCCCTGCTAGCCCTGCTAGCCCTGCTAGCCCTGCTAGCCCTGCTAGCCCTGCTAGCCCTGCTAGCCCTGCTAGCCCTGCTAGCCCTGCCCTGCTAGCCCTGCTAGCCCTGCTAGCCCTGCTAGCCCTGCTAGCCCTGCTAGCCCTGCTAGCCCTGCTAGCCCTGCTAGCCCTGCTGCTGGGGGAGGCCGCCGGGCCCCGCGCCCGCGATTAAAAAGTGTGCCAATTAACGCCTGCCCGCAGCCGCAGCCACAGCGCCGGGTGCGGTCAGGTGTTTCCCGGCCACTCGTCTCAAACGGCTGTCGCCAGCGGCCGGCGGAGGGGGAGGGGGCGGAAGGGAAGGGGAGGGGTGGCAGGGGAAAGGGGGGGGGGGAGTGGAGGAGGGGCAGAGCCTCATTTCAGCTACCAGCAGCCTCTCAACACCGCCACGTCTTTCAAAGTCGCGCCAACAATTAAGCAAAACTTCCCCCCAGGACGCGGTAAGAAAGCCGAGAGCACGAAGAAATGGAAAATAATAATAAAAATAAAAGAGGTTGGTGGGAGGAGAAAAGAGGAAGATAGAGACGGAGTGAGACAGAGGGGGGGGGAGGTGAACAACGGTGCTCATAACACGCGCCCGCCACTTTTGTCGCTGTCACTCTAATCACCGCGCGGCTTTGCCGGAAATCCGGCCTCGAGTCCGGAAGCGCTGGCGCGTGGCTGGCGCGTGGCATGCGCGTGGCTGGCGCGTGGCTGTCGGGGCCGTGCTCGACTCACCGTAGTGTGCGTATCCTTGGCTGCACCAAGCCACTTCCTGGGCGCCGACAAAACACACTTCACTGCACCGCACACTACGACTTGACAGCGCGCGGCCGACGCGTGGCCGACGCGTGTCGTGCACGGGACTAGTACCGGTCGCGTGCCGGTCGCGTGCCGGACGCGTGCCGCGCGTGCCGCCGGCTGGGCGACGAGCGTACTCTCGCGCCGCCGCTCGCGTCTGCGGGCGCGTCCGCGTGCTCGGCGGGGCTCTCCGCCGTGCTCAGGGTCCCCGGGCCGCGGGTGCACGATGGGGACGGGTCGACGCCGCGCAGGCGACTGCCGCCCCAGCGGCCCCCAACGGCACCGCCCCCCTCGGAGAGGCGAGGCCGGCGAGGCGCGCCCTGGGGGGAGGGGAGTGGCGCTACCCCCCGCAGGGCAGCGCGGCGATACCCCGTGCCCCGCCACACACCAGGTGTCGCAGGGCAATCCGTGCCCCCGAGCTTCTCTAGCCCTCTACCCCTCACCCCCGGGGAGGTACATCGGCCCCTTTCGGGACCCCCCCCCCCCCCCCCGGTCCCACTCTCTACACCCCTCACCTGAAACATACTGTCGGTGCTGGCATAAGTAGTGACATATCGTCAGCGAGAGCTAAGCCCCCGAAGCTCTGCGAGACGACTCCGCGTTCGCTCCGCGAACATTATTTCATGCATTGTTGCATGGGGTATCATCACGTACGGAGTGTACTGGGTATCGTCCGTGATAATGATGCACAAATGGGCGCCTGGTGGGTAGGCAATCTCGCGTGCCATGCGGGCTGGCCTACCCTAGCATTCGCAGGCGCCAGGCATCACCGTTTGCCGCTTTAGCTAGGAGAAAGTTCGTACGTACTTTATGGTCTACGTCCTATACGGCCGATTTTATTTTATTACAGAAAAAAAAAAGAAAAAAACCATACAAACAAACAGACCGACGCTGTTTGGTCCACTATCCAATGGCAACGCGCACGTACAACAGAAGCCATTCCTCTTGTGGAAGAGAGAGAGAGAGAGAGAGAGAGAGAGAGAGAGAGAGAGAGAGAGAGAGAGAGAGAGAGAGAGAGAGAGAGAGAGAGAGAGTAAGAGAGGGGCAGAGAGCGAGAGATGGGGAGGGGCGTCGTAACGTAACGTAATTTAGCGGCCAAAACCGATGGCGCCATCTATATTGGCCCGCACCAATTACCGGTCCGCTGGATTTATTTGCAGCGCTCATACGAGCCGGGCTATCCACCTATCGCCCCAGCGCACACATACACAAACCAAACACACAATCACTCAAGTGAAATCAGGCCCTCGCGGCTTCACGACGCCATGCCCATAGGGGAGGAGACTTTGATATACCTCTTCTGCTCATACTCCTCGCCAGGACCGGGGTGAGACCAGGGCTCAAGTGACATACATTTCGACAGCGCGGCTTAGAGGGTTAAAATTCCTCAACTACCTAAGCTAAACCTCACGCCAAACTGTGGATCCACGGTCGCTGCTCAGAGCAACTGAGGCTTTTCAAATCTCACCTATAGGTCTATATCAATTTAGTCAAAATTTGGAACTCAAATTTTTTTCTTATTTTTTCTTGGTGGCGGTCAACACCTGGTACACCGGTTCCCATCCAAACACCGAAGTAAGGCAGGAAGGATCTCGGAACGGAAGTCTGGGATGAGGTCGGACCAACACATTTTGTCAATTATTTTTCGGATCTGCAGGGGAGCACTTCCATGCGGAATACATAACAACATCTGCTTCCATGAAATTTCATAGAATAATTTTTAATAGCAAATTGCCTATCTTTAAGGCGGTGGGTGACAAAATCCGAATTACTATGAACATTATAAAGTAAGATTATAGGGTTGTGTACGAAGTATAGCCGAGTCGGTCCGCTCTCGAGGCAGCAGTGTCCATCACTGTGTGCAGCTGTGCAGCGGGCGCACGTCTGCCGAGCAAGGCAACACATGAGCGGCGGTGGGCGGAGTGCGGAGCGGTGAGTGCCAGCGCGGCTATATGAGAACCATCTATATTCCGTGCCGGCTTATTAAACGTGAGGCGGTGTGTGTTCGGGGCGCGGCAGCGGCGGCAGCGGCGTGGAGGGTATTTCGGGTGCGGCGAGGCGAAGCTTCCCCCGTCCGGTCCGGACCGGCGCTCTCTATGGGCGACTGCTGGCAAAGTTTCAACCAAAATTCCAGCGCAGTTTGACGCGGACGGGACGACACGACACTAGCGCCCCGCGGCGCCCCTGTGAGCTGCGCTTCATTATGCTAGAGTCCCGGGATGACTCATGCTACAGGCATTCCAACACCCACACGTCGTCTCGGCTGACTCCTTGTTCATGTTTCCGCTCCCGTCTCTCCGTGTCCCCGCACTGAGGATGAGTAGACCACGCCCCACATCTGCAGGCACGAGTGTCGTGCGGGCTGGCCTACCCTAGCGGGCGCAGGCGCTCGCTTAGGGGCCGTTCAGGAACCATATGACCAGTAATCGAGGGGCTTTGGTTATTGTTTGAACCCGTCAAAATCAGCGCGGGGAAGTGTGTGGGACCGTACGTGGGAATCGAACCCACCAGGCCTTTCCGGGCCCGCGCCAACGACAGTTTACTCCAACAACACTCGCCACGCGCTGCAATTAAAGGATCCGGGAAAAGGTTACGTGATTCGTGAACGCTCCCGAGGGCGAATACTCGGACGGAATTTTTGGAGACGGAGTGTTAACCAAGCAGTTTAAGTTCTTGTGGTACAGTTTACCCGGCGCCCTCGGTCAGTAAGGCTTCCCAGAAACATTTTGACTCCAGTAGGAGTTGAACCCCGGCTGACAGCAGTGCGCTCCCAAGACTGGTACTCTTGAATACAACATTCTAATACTTGAAGTACCTTATAGTATGTATAGTTCTTCATAATACCGTATAACACCTTACTATCCCTGGAGTACTTCAAATACAGTAAGCTCACGCGAGTTCACCCCCCCCCCCCCCCCCCCCGCCCTGTTCCAGGGAGGAAGGAGGGGAGAGTGATAGGCCATTCCGTGGCAGGGTGGCAGGGGCCAGGGGGGAGAATGGTCGTGTTGGGTGGATGCGGTGTCAGATAGAGGTGATTTGTCATGCGCAGATAAGACGAGCTAGCGCGCACCGCTCCCGCCCTGCCGGGGCCATGCTCTGCTAGGCGGCCCTGCCCTCGCGCACGACCGCCACAGTCCGCAACAAAGTGTTGTGTCGGTGGCCTGCCTGGCCGTTACACC
Source organism: Odontothrips loti (assembly GCA_038380765.1). Classification (NCBI taxonomy): domain Eukaryota; kingdom Metazoa; phylum Arthropoda; class Insecta; order Thysanoptera; family Thripidae; genus Odontothrips; species Odontothrips loti. The sequence goes on from CM076252.1 coordinate 8,726,720, forward strand.
CGCGATACTCCCCGCGCTTGGCCTCCTTTTTACCCCCCCCCCCCCCCCCCACAAAGGGGTCACGCGTGCGACGCATCGCGGTCCGGGCACATGATGCACTGGCCCTGCCTCCCTCCGGGGACATTGTCCGGGTAAGGGACGCGGGAGTCAGAACACACATGTCGCGCGCCCTGCCCTGTCAAAAACCACGCGTCTCAGATAGTCGATGCGAGAAGCCGCTCAGGCATGTGCAGAAACCGCGCAACTTCACAGACACGCTAAACAACCGCGTAAGCCACATTTTTCAAGATTTTTGTTTATAGTGAAAACGTGTGAAAACCTCTCTTTTCTCTATTAATTGGTAGTAAGCGTTTCATTTCAATAATTTTTTTTAAATTCAAAAGTATATTGAATCCTCAAGATTCAGAGCCTGCAAATAAAAAATACAACAACAACAAAAAACTGCAAAAATGGGTGGGTCCTACCTCGTCCCAGACTTCCGTCCGGAACCGTTCCTGCTTAACTTCGGTGTTCGGATGGGAACCGGTGTACCAGGAAGTTGACCGCCGCTAAGACACAGGCACGACGCAGCCACCTTGGTAGGCAGGCTTCCGCAACGGCCAACATCGCCCCTTCCGCTGACTAGATTTCAGGAGTCAGCCCCCTTCGACCAGCCAGTTGGTCTGTGGCCGTGAGGCCACTCCCTCGCGGATTGAGAGGGAGGTAGGATGCCCAGATCGTACACGGCCGAAGCCGATTGTACTCTACTCTTCTACGCCATGTATCCAAGTAGGTGTTGCCCGAATACTCCAGATTCCGAGGCCTTACGCTTGAAAAATGTAGAAGGCCGAACCCTAGGCCTCTACATTTAACTTCTGCCGAGTCTTGGCAAGCACCATTCCCCTGCTCGGGCGTCGAACCACTGTTCCTCAGCAGTGTATTCAACTCCGGGGAATGGCCGCGGCCCAACGTCCGCGGTCACTCAGACAACACACTTTGAACACGTTCTTTTGGTATATTTTACCCACCATCCTCGGTCGGCAGACTTCAGAAAAATATTTACTCCGGCAAAGAGTTGAACCTCGGACCTTGCGATCACCGTCCGGTCCGCTAGCCCACTACGCCACGGAACTATAGTGGAGGGGAGCAGCGCGCTACTGATACTTTAGCCACTGTTGTTGTCCCGCAGATAGCAGCACCGTTGGCTCCGAGAGATGGCGCTAGTGGTCAACGGCGTTTTCTGGCTCGCGCTGCTGTTATACATACAGCAAGTTTAGGGATGTCCGATCGAAACTCGAATATCGAATATATTCGAATACTACCTATCGAATGTTCGAAGAAGTCGATTCGAAGAGGAGCTATCGAATAATTCGATGAATTCGAATATTTGCGTCGAATATTCGAATTTTTAAATATTTTGGCGCACAACTGTACAACTATCTAGTTTCGGCTGAGGACTGATGAAGACTGCGGAGTGTGGCACGGCTACACAGCCAGCAGCGGCAGCGGTGCAGCCAGGGCAACAGGGGGAAGGGGGCGGGGGAGGTCACTCCCGGCCCTCCCCTGCCCCTGCCCTGCCGGCTGGTCGACTCTTGAGACCGAGTCTTGATCTCTGCCTGACGGTCAGACAAGCCGCTGCTAAACGTACATAAAAATAACACCCCATGCCTTTTCTTAGTCATCAATGAGTGCATATGCATGAAAATCAGTCCCTTTCGCAGAAAAAAAAATGTTTAGGAAACTAGAAGTTAACAAAATTCGACCATGTTTTGATATGTCATGCATTCCCACTGTCAGGCGTTTCCGCCTTCGAAAAAAACTAATGTGGTCATTTTTCGAATATATTCGAATAGTTCGAATACAGGTTTCGAATATCGACCTCAATTCGAACATCTCTTTCGATCTGAGTTCGAAATTCGATATTCGAATAATCGTTTCGATCGGACATCCCTACTGTAGAGGCCTAGGGTTCGGCCTTCTACATTTTTCAAGCGTAAGGCCTCGGAATCTGGAGTATTCGGGCAACACCTACTTGGATACATGGCGTAGAAGAGTAGAGTACAATCGGCTTCGGCCGTGTACGATCTGGGCATCCTACCTCCCTCTCAATCCGCGAGGGAGTGGCCTCACGGCCACAGACCAACTGGCTGGTCGAAGGGGGCTGACTCCTGAAATCTAGTCAGCGGAAGGGGCGATGTTGGCCGTTGCGGAAGCCTGCCTACCAAGGTGGCTGCGTCGTGCCTGTGTCTTAGCGGCGGTCAACTTCCTGGTACACCGGTTCCCATCCGAACACCGAAGTTAAGCAGGAACGGTTCCGGACGGAAGTCTGGGACGAGGTAGGACCCACCCATTTTTGCAGTTTTTTGTTGTTGTTGTATTTTTTATTTGCAGGCTCTGAATCTTGAGGATTCAATATACTTTTGAATTTAAAAAAAATTATTGAAATGAAACGCTTGGGGTGGGGTGGGGTGGGAAAAAAATGCGTTTGTATGAATTTCCCAGAATCTTTATTCCAGAGGCACTGTCAGTCAAACCGAAGCCAGCAGCAGCAGCAGTAACACACGCAGCAGAAGAGTCTCGGACGGCGGCCGCATGGTGGCGGTCACGTGTCGCCCGGGAGAGACGCCGGCGGCGGCGGTGACGGCGGCGGCGTGTCCGGGAACGAGCCTGGCGATGGAGGCGGCACCCACGGGGCCGATGATGTGGTAGCCGCGACGGCCAGCGCCGCTGCTTTGGCCACCACGACCGAGGAGCGCCGTCGGTGCCCCAGCTTGTTGGCGGCGGGGCGCTCGGGCTGGCGCTCGGCGAACGGCGTGGGTGGCCGGGGCTGGGGCCGCTCGGGCACGGCGTCTTCCTCGTCGGAGCCGTGCAGCAGAATGTACGTGCACGAGTCGTCCTCCAAGTCGTCATCGCCGGCCACGGCCACGGCGTCCACGCCCTCATCGTCGCCGTCCTCCAGGTCCCCCACGCCCAGGGCGGGGCCCCTGAGGCGCACCGGGCTGCCGAACAGCGAGCTGTGTCCGGTGCGGCCGCCCCTGCTACAGGCGAGGAGTAGAACACAGAAGGCTTCGGCATCGATCGAAGACGTTCCATTGCGTACCTGATCTCGGTGTCGTCCACGCAGATGTCCTCCAGGCCGTCGGCGACGCCTGAGCCTACATCGTCCACGGCCCCTCCGTCCACATCCCCGCCTCCATGATCGTCCTCGTCATCGTCGGGACTGGGAGTGGCGGGGGCTGCGTCCGGCGCCAGCTGCGTCGGGTACACGGACCCCCGCCGACAGCGCCCAGAGACGACGAGGTGCGCGTCGTACCCGCCCGACGTCGCCCCGCTCACGTCACTCCATGCTGAGATAGACGCACCACAGTGAGGAGGGCAATAACTTTCACTTTTGAGTGTGCGCCACTGCAGCGGAGCCATTGCCGCCATGCCTCCCGGCAGAGAGTTCGCTCACCGTTGCTCAGGTGTAGCACCTGGTCCTCCGGGATCCGAAGCTGCTGCCGCTCCTCCCTCACGGCCGGCGCACTCTCGGCGCGGTCCTCTCCTTTCCAGGGCAGCGACTTCCGCCTGAACGCCATGGAGGTCGTCACCAGCGACATCACCTTGGAGAAGACGGAGGCAGCGGACGGCGCAGGTTCGCCATCCTGGTGTACCTCCTGGTGGGAGCGAACGTGCAGCGGGGGACATGAAACGCTTTGCACTGCACGTTTCACTGTACAGCAGGTCGGAGGAGAGCGCCTGCCATCGGGTGGGTAGGCAATACGCCGTGCAGTCATGTCGAGGAGAGTTGGCTGTTGCCTACCAGCCGGGCGCTCGCTGGGGAAGACTCACCACCGCGGCCACCACCAGCTCCTGCTGTCCCCGCCGCTGCTCGGGCGAGGCGGACCAACTGGTACCGGTGGCCCAACTGACACGGCTGGTCCGCCGCTGACGCACTGCCGAGCCCGAGTGCATGCTGCCCCAGGCAGACACAGAGTTCAGCACTGACATATGACCAGCGAAGTGCAAGGAGATTTATTCACAGTGGGTCATGCAACGCCTTTTTTCAGGACAAAACTGTGTTTATAGGCCGGCCTGAGCGTTCTGCCCACCCCCCAAAAAAATAAAATAAAAAATCGTGCACATTTGGAAAATTGGAAAAGCCCGCATTACCTGATTTTTTTTTGCCCGAAAAAATGTTGAGCTCCAAATTTTGATTGAATATGATATATGATCGATAATCGATGCATGGTCTATAAATAAGCCCGTTTACCTGGGTCTCCTGGTGGAGCCACTGCCCGCGCGGCTGGGTGCCGTGAACGCCGAAGCCCCGCTCTCGCGGCGCCCCCATAGATGACCGCCGCTGCCGCCGCTGCCGCCGCTGCCGCCGCCGGCACAGTTGTCGAGCAGCTGCTCCCGCAGGGCGGACGGCAGGCTGCCCACGCTGGACCGGCGGCGCGGTCCCGGCTGGCAGCGGCGCCTGCAGCAGCCGATGCGGCCCGTCATGTTCTCGACAGTGAGTGCGAGGACGGCGATGGCGAAGCCGGCCCCCAGCAGCAGGAACATGCCCTGCGTGTCGTCCAGCGTGAGCACGCGCTCCTCGGGCGGCGGCAGGCGCAGGGACGAGCCCGAGCTCACTTGCAGCAGCGTACGGCCCGTCTTGACCTTGGTGCGCATCACGTCCCAGGCCACGTCGCGCCGCAGCTTCTCCGTGATGCCCGTCTGCATGGCCCGCATCAGCATCTGGTTGAAGCGCTGGCTGTACGTGGCGGCCTTGGGGAAGATGAGCGCCACCCAGAAGGGCACGAGGCACTCGCGCGCGATGTGCACCAGCGAACGCTTGCTCTCCGCCGTGTAGTTGGTGCGCACCACGTGCTCCAGGTAGAGGCGCGAGCCCAGGAACGAGTACGGCCTCCAGAAGTAGGCGTGCGTCATGTTCATCAGGCCTTCCCACACCGTCGGCACGGTGTCCATGTCCTTGAGCAGCTTGTCCGTCAAGGGGTCGGACGAATTCAGGAACCAGGTGGACCAGCCGTCAGTGCCTGCATCATAGGACAAGGCGGTTAAGAACCTCGGCGAGTACATGGTGAGGGACTCGGGGAGGGCCTTAGTGACGTCCTCGGTGACAATCTCGACGAGGACCTAGCCGTGAGGACGGCGGTAGGCGCTCACCCTTCACACTTACGTAGGGTGCCTATACGGTAGCGGCCGTCCAGCAGCTGATGGATGTGGTCGATGACGGCGGGGAAGACGGGGAAGGCGATGAAGGAGATGATGCAGCCCGTGTAGCACGCCGTGACGATGATGGAGAACACCCAGTACCATCCTGGGCGGCATAGAGGCATCAGCACGGGGTCAGGGACACCACCAGGTCTGGGACACCACCGGTGACGGCATCGGTTTCGAGCTCACCGATGATCATGCGGGTGGAGGTGCGCGCCGTGCCCGTCCACGAGTCGCGGCCCTTGAAGGAGAACAGGTTGGTGAAGGTGCCGAACACGTACCAGAACATGTTCTCGATCTGGCCGGGGTGCCGTAAGAGGATCCGCAGCGAGAAGGTGTGCGAGTAGACGAGCGGCAGGATGGCGAACATGTAGGTGAGCGTGAGCGCTAGCCACACGGTCCAGTGGAAGGGCCCCATGATGGCGCGGTAGCGCGGCAGCGCCACGGACGCCAGCGTGATGAAGGAGGCGCAGTCCTGGGTGTGGTAGAAGCTGATGTCCACCACGTCGATGCGGGGCTGCGTCACGAAGATGCCGCCCGCGCCCAGCTCCGACGAGCCCGACATCACGTTGGTGACCACGCGCACTGCGGAGCCACCGCCCCTGCGACCAGGCCGCGGCCGCGGGTTCAAGTACTCGGCTTGGATTGGCTCTATTTGCGCCCTCCGGGACCTGGACTTACGTCGGGGAGTCGTCATCGGCGGCCTCCCGAACGTTGATGGTGAAGTTGAGCCTCTCCGCCAGAAGCCGCAGCAGCCGGATCTCGATGCCGTCCCAGGTGAGGTCGCCGTCCGCGTTCAGCACCCTGGGCGAGAAACAGTATCAAACGGCATGAGGCCGCCGACGGCGGTCCACTATGGCGTGGCGGGGGGGGGGGGGCAGGGGGTGGCCGGGCTGCCGTACGCACGTCTTGTACAAGAACGGTGGCGAGTCGGACGCGGACACGGTGAACTGGTGCCCGGCGAACCCCTCCAGCATCTTGAGCGGGAACAGATCCACGTCCGGGCGGGTCAGGCGGTCGCAGCGCCACGACGTCAGCACCTGGGCCTCCGAGTAGCCCAGCGAGTCCATGAACAGCCGGTGCGTGTACAGGTCCATGTCCGGGTACCCGTACTCCTGCGAAGAGAAAGGGCGCAGGCGTGCATAAGGGAAGCCATTGGGTGTCCTCTTCGGGGTGTCCTCTACGGGGTGTTTTCTACGGGGTGTCCTCTCTCGTGTCCTGTACGGGGTGTCCCCATTGGTCCCCACGGGTCCACAACTGTAATCCAGTTAGTGACAATAAATCAAACTCAAACTCCTCACCGCCGAGCCGTGCCTCCAAGTACGGTCGTGGGCCACCAGCACGTTCCGGATGTTGCGGGCCATGGGGCTGGCCAGGTAGTCCCGGATGCGCCACTTGGGCGAGCGGGTCACGACGACGACCCGGGCCTCGCTCAGGTTGCCCAGCAGCACGCCCAGCGACATGATGTCGTCCACGATGGCCAGCACGTGGCGGCACTTGTCGCGCGGCGGCAGCACCTCCCGCCAGTGGCCGCGGCGCCGGCGAACGTCTGCGGCCAGAAAGGGAAAGTGCTGGCAGGTGGTGTTTGGTGGTCACAGTAAAACTGTTCTGTCGGGGCAGTAACACACAAGGCGGGATGGGGGGCTGCCGCGTCCAGGACGGCGCGGTGGTGATGGGGGTGCGCGCCAGCACGTAGGGCCTGGACAGCGCGGCCAGCACCTGTCGCAGCGTCTCCTCGCCGGCCGGCATAGAAGCGTCCCACAGCAGTGCGGGGTCGCACAGGCTGAGCTCGTGCTGCGACAGCCGCTCCACGAGCGCCGCCACCGGCACGGGCGCGCCCGGCTGCAGGAAGCAGCGCTGCTTCTCCACCGTCGCGGCCCAGATGGTGTCTGCGGGCATCACAGAGGGACGTAGCCACCGGAAACTTTCTCACGCCGAAATTATTTATGATTCACATAATTCAAGGGAATAAATTTTCGGTTTTGCAATCGAATTTGCAGGCAATTGACTCGAGAAATCATGAAGTTCGTTCAGAAATCGCAAAATCCCATGGAATTTCGCAAAATGCTCCCTATCACTAGCTGCCATCAACATACACCGAAGTTTAATTCAAATTCCTGAAATCCTACATTGAAAATCACGCCCGTCTCCTCGGCAGGCATGTTAACGAGGGTCGCCGCCGCCTACCTGGTGCTGCGGTGGCAGACAGCAGATTGCCGATGAGGTATTCGACCAGCGGCCTGAACACCTTGCCGTCAGCGGACCGCAGCCGCTTGGCAACAACGGAGGGCGTAGTGCTGCTCTCGGCGTCGACCACGGAGGAGGCGTTGGTGGGGCGGGCTCGCGCCGGCGCTGGCGCCCTCTGTGTCCACGGCGCGTGTGGCGATGCGGCGCGCCCGCAGCGGGCACCAGGACCACCGCCATGAGGGCAGCAGCGCGTCGTTCCCAGGACGCCGAGGAGGACCACCAACACGTAGAGGACCCCTTCATAGGAAGCAAATCAATAAAGATTCGAATTTTTTTCACTCCCTCAGCTTGCAAGAAAGTTGTGACCTTCCTGCTCCATTTTGTCGTTCTCATGCCACGTTTTTAGACTTTCACCCTGGTTTTTCTTATCCATTTTAAATGTAAAAATGTGAAGTATACCGTAAATAGGTGGTACGTTCATGACGGAGCAGAGGCCTGGTCAAGCGTTATTTTCTGCCAGAACGGTCATCGGAAGGCAGCAGGCAGCTCACGAAACCATCGCATCACTTTGGCACAGAGATCTGACACAATCTCGACGACTGCATCACTGGGACTGAGCTGGATTGTCTACACGACGTGTCCGCACCCCCCGCCTGGTCTGACCTGACCTGGCTCTTGATGAGAAATTTCATATTTCAGCCACTTGCTGCTTCCTTGCGGCGATGAGTAAACAAGCTGACTTCTGGAGAAGCAAACCCCCTCTGGACGGAAAGGTCGGAGACCAATCACGAAGACCAGTCACGCACGAGGACCGTGCATTTTTTACTGAATCCATCACACCTATGAAGACCCCTGATATTTCATGTATTTCATTCCATCTTTTTTTTTTTGTTGTTGTTGTTGTAGGCTTAGACTGGCTTAGATGGTCAGCTGTCCTGTGAGGTGATGGGTTAGGGATTTAGGTCAGAGATAACACAAGTTCTCTAATATAAATTTTCTTTTATTTCCTGCAGTTTTCTAATACTTATTTGTGCACAACACGTATTAAAACATTCAACATAACAATGAACAGGCTTCGCCCTGCTACTGGATGGATTCACTGGTACAGGTCTCGTACAGGAATATGTATGTACAAAATTTTCTTATGACAGAAGTAATAAGTGTTTAGGGTACAGTTGAAGCTCACATCACTTTTTCTCTGTATCTCTTTGGTTTGACAAGCAAAATCACTTGCAACACATGGATCTAACAGGCAAGTAATGAAAGATCTTTCAAATTGCTTTCTCAATTAAATTAGGAAAATTTTGTATGCTAACTATTACAGGACACGGAAAAATTTATTTGAGCACAGCTCTAGACAGTTAACAATAGGCCATTCCGACACAATAATTTTACAGTGCAATCTAAAAAATATGATACAATCCTTTATGCAAAATACTGTTCTGTTTGACAAAACAGTCACCAAAGCTATGAGCAGCCTGTGTGAGATTTTGAGAAAAGGCTAGTGTTAAAATCACAGGATGTTTTAAAAGTATAATGCAAATCATCACATCTGGAGCACGAAAAATATTTTATTTCTAACAAACCATGCAGAGCTGGCTAAAATTTAAGAGATGTCAAAAAAATTGCAAATAAAGTTTACCATAGAACAAAAAAAGTTACAAATGAATGGTCACAAATGTTGAGACATAAATCTACGATAAGCATAACAGCCTCATATCAAGTGAGATAAATAAATTAGAAAATGCTTGGCCAGCCGTTGGTAAAAGTCAAAAACAAAATTGATAGAAGCATACGCAACATAGATTAACAACAGTGAGCAAAACAGCACAAAGTACGATGTAAACAACAGAAATTACAAAAAGAACCATAACACTAAACCAACATTAAAGATGAAGCCAGCACTATATCACATATAAATTTATTTACATTCTACATGTCGAGTCCCACAATCACATACTTTGTACGTCCAAAACAAAACTGAGGTCAGCAGTTGAGCACAAAATATTGAGTGTTACATTTGTGTCTATCCTATGTTAAAATTGACACACAGAAAACTTTTTGAAAAACACATGAACTAAGGAAAACCTTAAATGATGCTGCATTTTAATTAAATACTGTAGCACCGCAAAAAAAAAAGGTGATGTGAATTTGTTTCTAAAGTGTTTTAGGTCATTGGTCAGTTTGTAAAAGGAAATCCAATATTTAATGTACCCTTTCAAAGGGTCGAATAGTCAAAAAAGAATTTCAGACAATAAAAAAGTCACATTGGCAAATGCAGATAGGTAAGGTACAATATGTCTTCAGGGGCAGTGATTATTACAAAGGGTACCTCTTGTTCCAGAAGTCAGAGGGCAGTGCAGCTTATAGTTTTGACACAATCATTGGAACAGTCAGACCTTTCCTAAGTCACATAACAAGAATTTGAATTTTCTACATAAGAAAAACCATGGTCCCTTGCAGTGTCTTGCAGGACAACAATGTCTGAAACAATCAAGTCTCTCAAAAATTGAAGTTTTTCCCTAATAAATATGGCTGCTATGCAAGAGTATCACATTAGAAATAATATATGCTCAACCTCCAACAAGATGTTATCACTTTGAGGCAAACTTTATCCAGTTTCAATAAATATTTTAAAATTATCCTACAACAACCATAAAAATTCCTACTTTCACAAAATTGATTACGAAAAAAGTTATGAAATCACAACTAAAAAGCTCTTTCTCATACCATGAAAGAGCAGATGTGATTCTGCTAGCCACATATGCGACACATTCACAAATTTTACAGGGAAATTGGTGAGGCATTACAATTACATTCACAAACCTACAGCCTCAGATGGCTCACAGGATTTGAATATCACACTATGTCTTAAAAATTTAAACAGCTTTCGAAGCTACGAACACATGTAAACACACAAAAGACATGCACTCACACATACACACAGACACATATTCGCACACATGCACACAGTCACAGAAACAACGAAAATGAGGATGACCAAGGACAGAACATCAGGTAAACAACTATCTCTCTCACACACACGCACACAAGCGAGCGCGCGCGCGTCAGACACGCGCGACACACATCACACAGAAACACACTCCCGTTCATTGCTGCACCCGCTTTGGCTGCCGATTGGAGGAGCTGCTGCTGTTGTTGCTGCTGCTTGATCCGAAGAGCCGGGAGAACAGACAGAACCCCAGCGTGGCTAAATGCTAGCAAATGATGCCCCGGTCCACTGTGATTTCGACGGGGGAGCTGGTCAGCATGGAGGTCAGCTGGTGCCTGCTGGACACAGACACCGGGACTGGAGAGGCCACCCCGACCCCGACCGTGACCGAGCTCACGCCAACGCCCACTCCGACTCCAACGGCCGCGGAGCCGCTGACGCTGACGGCGGAGGGCGAGCCCAGGCACGAGTTGATGAGCGGGTGGGACGACCGCCGACCGCACAGCGCCCCGTTGCTGCCCGTGGACGACGCCGGAGGTTGTGACCGACTGTATGTGGCGCTGAAAAAGACATCAACATCAATGAGGCAGATTGAAAACAGCTATAGAGTGAGTGCAGGTTAAAAGAAAAAAAATCACCACGGTAAAACAAATTAAAGAAGCAAAAGTACCTATAAAATGCCCACTTTATAGAAGAGCGTCAATTTTTTACCAGCCTGCGATTGTTCTCCCAGCATGATTTAGCAACCTGCATTTACCCTAAATAAATGAATGAAGCCTCACAAATGTGTGGCCATACTCTGTCCATAATGCAGAGTGTATGGTTATGAAACTACAAGCATTGATCTATTTAGAACAAAAATCTCCAAAACTAAAATTTTGCACCACTTGACGGTATTTAAACTGAATATGTCAATGAAGTAACCGTGCTATAATACAATCGTTTAAAATTTAAAGAAGGTGTATGTACAGATTTTCCAATAGATACCAACCTTGTGTGTGATAAGCTGCTAATTGGGGACGGGCTGGGGCTGGGACTCCCACTGCAACTACTACTGCTGGTCTCCATACTTGAAACCGAGTTGTCAGCTTGGCTCTCTCCATCTCTCTCTTCGCTGCCATCTTTGCTAAATACTCCAGACTCTGTACAGCTGTTTAAAATTGTCGGGCTCATTGAGTCAATGATGAAAGATTGCTTGAAGCTAAGCCAGGGATGCTCCAGACACTGACGGGCTGAGAGGCGGCACCTGAGAGTGACAATAAGCAGGATAAATTAATTTGTGATGAATAAATGTACTTCAATACATTTAAAATATTAGAAGAAAAAAAGAACCAGACAACAAAGTCACAATAATACTGCATACCCTGGATCTGTTTGCAGTGTTGTCCGGATGAAATCTCGAGCGGCTTCAGACACGCCTTCAAAGAGTTCATCAGGGAAGTTCAATGTGCACTGAGAAATATTGCAGAAAGTTTCTTGCTTTGTATCACCAGCAAATGGTGAGTATCCACTTAAGAGCACATATGCTAACACACCAACAGACCTGAAACACAGAAAAAGCTGATTAGAACACGATTCAAGAAGAATCGACATCTAATTGTGTTGTCCTGCATGAAAAAAAAAAAAGAGAAAAAAAAACCCACTCACCAAATATCTGTGGCTAGGCTGATAGGTTCATAACTCAGGACCTCAGGGGCTGTAATAAGAAAAAATTGTTATAAGGAAGTGAGTTTCTATGTAAAATTGAATTGCACAAAAATAAAAGCAGTTAACTTACCAACATAGTCAGGTGTTCCAAGAATCTCTCTCACTTCGATGCCGCTGCGTATTACCCTGGATATGCCAAAGTCACAAAGCTTGATGTCACAGTCGGGGTAGTTACCAGTGAGGAGCATATTTTGAGGCTGTAAAACCAAATCGTCATTGTTTTGTTAGCAATCAATTTTAACACACTGAGGTAACCAAAGACTGAAAGCATGCCCATTGGTTCTGCCTTTTTGTGAAATTTCTTCTCACCAAGTCAAATCCGTAAAAACACTTGCCTTGAGGTCTAGGTGAGCAATGTTGTGGTCGTGCAGAAAGATGAGCCCCTCCAGGATCTGGCGCATCACCTGCACTGCCTCCACCTCCTGTAGACCATCCTGCAAGTCCACGACACGCTGCAACTCGCCTCCAGCCGCCCTGCAAATAGTTAAAAACAGAAGGCTTAACAAAGTCATATAAGCTATTGGGGGAAATTATCTTGAATTTCTGGTTTAAGCTCTTGTGTATTTTGAATTAGCTTACAAAAGCGAAATTTTTTGTTTTTGTTTTATAAGAGTAAGCTTTAGAAATTTTTACATCTGAGTTTGAACGTTAAGTGAAGTTAGAATGAGTGTCTTAAAACTTGGCTAGAATCTGAATTGTTGGGAGGGCACCGAAAACCGGAGTTATTTCTACCCTCGCATCCAAGTCATGCCAACAAAGAAGTAACCTGAGACATTCACTCCTGGCTCGTTACAATCCCAAAAGGACGAAAATTCCTTGCGCAAGACGCTCTAGACTGGGTTTCAACGTACAGCTCGAGGACGATGGCGATCTCCTGTGGGGTCTCGTACACCTCGTGCAGGCGGACGATGCGGGCGGACTGGGTGCGCTCGGCCAGCCGCAGCACGGCCACCTCGTGCAGGATCTCCTGGCGCTGGTCCATGGAGCGGCGCCGCTTACGGATGAACTTGGCGGCGTACTCGACGTTGGTGACGCGGTGCGTGCACTTGCGCACGGCCGCGAACTTGCCCCTGGAACAAGGAAGAACACACACCGTCAGCGCACCGGAACAGCAGCAGCAGGACAGGGTTCGGCCGTGGCGTGCAACCAACACGTCCACGACGGCTGTGGTAACCCCTCCCCCCTTCCCACCCGAAATCCAATGGGACGACATGGAGAGCATGACACAGGAGGCAAGTGAGGGGCGGGGCGGCGGGGGGAGCGGGGGGAGTCGGGCACGACAGGTGCTTTCCATGCGGAAGCAAGCCATCGCTGTGCGGAGCCTGGTGGGGACAGGACAGCCCAGGAGAGGTGAGGGGTGTTCCCAGGAACGCCCTGGCGCAGCTCTACCGGGCGGGCGGCGGCGTTTGTTCTGTCGTCGTGAAAGGTCGAGTCCGCCCTCCGCGACTCAATCCAGCGTTGAATTTATCTTCCCACGCGGGGGGTAGACATGCTGGGCACGGAGGCTCTGCCGCTCTGCCGGCTCAGCCCCACTACGGCGCCGTCCAGAGTCGTCCGCGCAATTCGCAGAGATAGCAAGGCGTGAGTGCAAACACCGCGAGGGCGTCTCCTTTGCAGGGAGCTGATGCGGGGACCAAGGACGCCTCGCGGCTAGAGCGGAGAGCCCTCATGATAAAGCATAAAGCGCGCCATCAGCAAACAAAAAATTACGCCCAAACACGGGACGAACTATGAGATTCTCCCCCGTAACTTTTCTGCCTTAAAAAAAAAAGTCAAAGCGTGCACAGACCACGTTTTTAAAATCTCCAGTCGCCTCTTTTTTTTTCGGAGGGGGGGGGGGAGTCCACTGCTAACATCGCCCACTACGATCGACGTCAGGCCCGGCCTGCCGCGTCTCAGGCCCCGCAACCGCGTGGCGGTGGTTCCGCGTGCGCGTGGCGTGCGCGTGGCGTGCGCCCAGCATCCCGCCACAGGCCCGCTGAACTTGGACTTGGCCGGCACGCTCTGCCGCTCTGCTGGGCGTGGCGGCCGCCCTTGACGCACGGCTGCGGATCTGCAGCGCCAATCAAAGGCCAGCCCCGTGCGTGGCGGCACGGCCGTGCCGTGTCCTGCGTGGTGCTACCGCAAGGCCTCTAAGACCCGTGGCATGGAGAGGGCGGGGCGGGGGGCGGGGGTGGGGGCGGGGCCGGTCACTGTCGCCACTCACTGCCGCGCTGCCGCCCCCCGGCTGCTAAGAGCCGTGTGTCCACCGCACGCGTGCCTCTGCAAACATTTAACCCCCTCGGATCGCCGCGCCGCTGCGTGCGCTGCTGCGGCGCGTGCCGGCTACAGCGTGCCGCGCCAGAAATGAGCCCCCGCGCTCAGCTGCCGACGTGCTCCCGGCGTGCTCCCGACATGCCCGCACACACAAACACTAATTAAACCACGTCGGCATGCAGTCTGCGCTCCCAGGGCCGGGGCCCGGCCCGGGGCGCCAGGCACCGCATTCCTACCCCTAATCAGAGAGGGAGGCACTCGGCCTGCCGCTGTTGCAGGGACTCTGATGCGAGGGCGCGCGGGCGGGGCGGGGGGGCGCCACGGCCCAGCCGCTCACACAAGTGCCGTGCGTGTGCGAGACAAGTGCGGGAAAACAAATCACGCCGGACAATGAGCCCGGCAGGGTGGGCAGCTTCCCAGGGCACGGCAGGGGCAGGCCACGGCAGGGCACGACAGGGCACGGCAGGGCACGGCAGGCCACGGCAGGGCACGACAGGGCACGGCAGGGCCCCTCCGGCAAGGACGAGCGCGGGCAGCGGGGGCGGGGCGGCGCCGTACGGCAGCTGCGCCTACACGTCTTTTCGCGAAGCATCTCGGGCCAACCCGGGCCAACCCGGCCCCGCCGACGAAGGAGACAGAGCTCCACCAGTCGTCTCTCTCTCTCTCTCTCTCTCTCTCTCTCTCTCTCTCTCTCTCTCTCTCTCTCTCTCTCTCTCTCTCTCTATTTATCTCTCTCTTGTTGATTAAAGCGACAGCTGAGCTACCGTCGACATCGTACCGCACACAGACACTCCTACTCCCCCCCCCCCATCCTCCTGCTCCTCCTCCTCAAGGTCCCCCCCCCCAGCAAACAGTCATACAGCCAAAGAGTCTGACACGACAAAGCAGCGGCGGCAGCAGCGCCTTGGCGTCGCGACGCCACGATGAGAGGCGGGCGCCGCTGTGCTTCGACCCGCCGTCGCTGTCTGCACCCCGAGCGAAGGTGTTCATCACTCAAAACGTCTTAATTACACCGGGGCGCAGCCGCCCGCAGCCGTGCATCGACACCGCCGAGGCGCCCAAGGCCCACGCACACAGGGGGGGACCATAAAGCACGTACGACATAACTCCCAGCTGAGAGCAGCAGGTGGAGCGGGTCAGGCGGCCGGCGGGCGCCTGCGAACGCTAGGGTAGGCCAGCCCGCACGACACGCGTGCACGCACAGCGGAGGTGTTGCCTACCCACCAGGCGCCATACAGAAAACAAAAATGTCACGCGTCATGTCCAGTTGTGTTCGCACACTGCAAACCCTTGCAATATAACTGCGGCTTCGGGTTAAATCAACTCTGAGTTTATACGGCGCGCGCGTTTCCTCTCGCTCGCAATTCATATTCTGGAGCGGGTGAATGAACTCGCGGCCCGCACTTTGCGCTGTCATTCACACACGCACACAGCTCCTACGTCCATAAGTCCCTCGACTGTATTACACCCGAAAATAAACGCACTAGGGTGTGTTTCGCGGGTAGAATGTTACGTGCCTCAATAATGCTCTTGGCTTTTAACAGGCTGCCGGCCGCCGGCGCGCGCACGGCTAAGTAACGCTAAACCTTCTCTTCTGCTTCATTCATTTGATTTCTTTCTGCTTCTTCTTTTCCCCCCTCTTCCAGATCCTTTCAACATTTTTTCCCTGGCGTCAGTGGCCGATGCGGTGCGCACAGCCAACGACTCCCCCCCCCCCTCCCCAGCTCGCTAACCTCACATTGTTTGCATTTCGCAAGAGGCGTCGCGACGCCCCCCCCCCCGCCCCAAACAGCATTTTAGAAGGCTTACTGCTTCCGCGATGGCGTTTCCTCCCCGCCGTTACCATGCCAACGGCCACGACAGAGTTGAAGAACGTCATGTCCCCCGCAGGCTTCCCGTTTACAGTGACATTTTGTGCCGTCACCACGGCAATGTGTAACCCACATCGCCACGACACTATCACAGCCTCCTCCTCCTCCTCCTCTTCTCCCTTCATTTCTTCAGCCAGCTTCAGTGCATCACATCACACGCATTGCAGACGAATCGTGATAAAGGAGTGGAAACGTACCAGCGCCAGCAGCAGGCAGGGCAAGCCAGGCAGGCAGCCTCCTTGTCATGTTGTCTCGAGGCGAGTCAAAAGGAAGGTACACAGAGTCGAGAACATACGAGATTCCGTCCTGGCGTCATTGGCCTAAATTGGCCTTTTTAAGAAAAAATATTCGAACTTTGTGTTTATCTTGTTTGTTTTTTTACTTTCTCCTCATTTTTTTTTCAAACATTTCGTGTCACATATTTCGCTTTAAAAAAAAAAGAAATATCCAGTTTTCTTTCTCTCTCTTGCTTTTGTGTTCTCCCCCTCGTATGTCTCCCTCAGATTTCACTGACCCGAGCGTCGGCCGCAGACGGCTCACGCGCTCGTATCGCATCGCAGGTTCGAATACCACCACCTGCAGGACACAACGAAACGCGCACGGCGCCGCAGACGGCTCTTCCCCCCTCCCTTCTCTCGTTTTGTTTCTCCCTTTCCCTTTCGCTGGTCGAGTTGCATAGCAGCAGGCAGCTAGCCGCTAGAACTTGACTGAAGGAGGCGGAGCGGAGTGACCCTGTGGGCCCCTGTGGGCCCTGCGGTCTGCAGCGCCCGTCCTGTCCCCGTCCAGGCCCGTCCAACATGTGGCACCCGAGCCGGGCTGGCGGCCCCAGGCCCGGCCCGGCCTGGCCAGCAGCTCGAGGCTCAGCTGGGACCGGGCGGGAGAGGAGAGGAGCTTTCCCTTCGTCTTGGTCCCGCCAGCACCACCGCCACCGCCACCACCACTACCGCCGCCACACCGCTGGGTACCGCGACCAAACCGCAAACGGACTGTGCCGTATCGTACCCAGCAGGCCCGGCGGGGGCCGGCGGGGGCCGGCGGGGGCCGGCGGAGCGCGGGATGAGAGGCAGGCCGTGGCGAGTCAAGTGAAGAAAAGTGAAGTGGTCGTGGCGGTTGGGAAAGGGACAGCACAATCGAACGCACCGCGCACTGCTGCGGGGCCCAACTTCACTTTAAAAATTCGGTGCGTGCGCTTAGCTGAAACCGTCCAAAAGAAACCGTGGTCCGCTAACGTGTAACTCTACGATCTCCAGAGTTGTTGGGGTATCGTCTCCATGTTCTTATCGTTCATCTCTCTCTCTTCATCTCTCTCTCTCTCTCTCTCTCTCTCTCTCTCTCTCTCTCTCTCTCTCTCTCTCTCTCTCTCTCTCTCTCTCTCTCTCTCTCTCTCTCTCTCTCTCTCTCTCTCTCTCTCTCTCTCTCTCTCCAGGGATCGAACCAGAAGCGTCGATATCGGCACTCAGGGCCAGGACTGCTGCCGGCTGCCGCCCGCGCCGCGATACGACGCCCCCAACCGCCACGCAGCAGCCGACGCGCGCCGCGACGTCCCAGCTGACGCAACCGCGCCCTCCGCGGGGCCCAAAACATTCCAGCCAGCCGCGGTCTACGGGGAGCGCTGGAGTCACCGCTGGAGCCGCCGCTGGAGCCGCCAAAGCCAGTGGCGCTGCGCTCGCCGCCCTGCTCCAGCCGGCCCAGCTGGTCACGCCGCGGACACAGCGGGACGAAGAGGGCGAGGGGCGGCGGGAGGGAAGGGGAGGGGAGGTGAGGGAGGCGAGGCATCTCACTGTCTATTTCTCCCGGCCGCGCCGCGGTCCAGTCCGGTCACTCGCGGGGCGGGGCAGGCGGGGCGGGAGCAGAGCGTGGACCGACGGTCAGGGCGGCGGAGGAGCAGACACGGGGCTTCTCGGGCTTCCGCAGGAGCGCGCGAGGCGGACGAGACAAGTCCGTTGTGGCGGAAGAAAATTGGACAAACGTCCAAACGTCTCACACGTCCAAACGACAAGCACGGCTACGGCTGTGGGCGCCGCCAGGGGGCTCTATGGATACACCACCACGAAGGCCGACGCGCCCAGCCACAGCACTGCCGGCACTGCCCAACACGCACCGCTGCGGCCGCTTTTGGGTCCGGCCATGATGGATCAACTGACGGAAGCGACGGGGGATATCATCTTTCCAACGTTCTGTTTCAAAATAATGGCCGGCCAGCCCCCCCCCCCCCCCCCTCCGCGTTGTGTCGTGCGCCTCATGAGCGACGCCCAGCGAAAGCCGCGCGCAGCGCGCCACTCGACTACCCGACTGCCGAGCGGCACCAGAGCCGACGCGGGACGGTGCCATCCCGGACGGCAGAACCCACGGCGATGCTGTCGCTCACTCCCATTCGGCGGTGTTCAAGGAGATCAATCTGCATGGTCGATATCAGAAATACCGCTCAAACTGAGCGACGAATCTCGTTTTAAAACAGAGTGTTTTCCCGAAGGCTTCTTTATAGTGATGACACAGTGATAGCGCATTACTTTATCCAGAGGGAATCCACACACCGCGCCGATCTGGCGCCCCGGTTGCGGCACACATTCGCTGGAGCCGCGCTGGAGCCGCGCTGGAGCCGCGCTGGAGCCGAGCTGGAGCCGCGCTGGAGCCGAGCCGGAGGGGCCGCAGGGCCGGCAGCCTCCCAGAGGATAAGCAACGGACTCGTTTTCGAAAGCACCTGTCACGCGAGCAGCCGCAGCGCCGGCAGAGCAGTGGGGGACACAACACCACACACACTCTCTCCCTCTCTCTCTCCCACGTCGGAGGTGGGGGAGGGAGGAGATAGGAGAGAGTAGAGACAGAGACAGAGAGGGAGAGAGACAGAGAGACAGACAGACAGACAGAGACAGAGAGAGAGAGAGACAGACAGAGAGAGAGAGAGAGAGAGAGAGAGAGAGAGAGAGAGAGAGAGAGAGAGAGAGAGAGAGAGAGAGAGAGAGAGAGAGAGAGAGAGAGAGAGAGAGAGAGAGAGAGAGAGAGAGAGACGCTTGCTCGTTTGACACGTGCGTGACCAGAGTGCCATCTCTGCACTAAAGTCACTCAAAAAGCAGGCCATGCGTTGATGTGCCTTTCGTCCCCCACACACACACACACACACACACACACACACACACACACACACACACACACACACACACACACACACACACATAGAGATGCGCACCTGCCATCGACGGCTGGGTACGTATGTCGAACCCTGAATGATTTCACCCGGCGCGCTGCGGCGCGCTGCGGCTCGCGGAGGCTTTCGTCATGATAAAGAGTGGTTTGTAAAGTACCGTCAGGTGGTCCGCCGGCCGGCCGGTGTCCAAACAGGGACGGACGGCGCGGGGCTGAGGAGCGCACGGAGCGGGGCCGGCGGGGCCGGCGGGGCCGAGCGCGGCAGCGCGGCCCATTTCAGCGCCGCTTGGCACGATTTGAACCGCAAACAATGAGTCTTTGTATACCGCGCAAGACAACGCCGCCACCACCAACAACAACAACAAAACTTAATTACTCTGCAAAATGAGCACAGATTAACAGTAACAGAAACGTGCCCACAGTTCTGTCGGCCTCATTAAACCATTGCATGTCATGCGCACAAAGACAGGCGTGCATACCGACACAGCCCTTCTCCGTCCGAAAGCCGACACCCCACCACCACCATAGCGACTGCCTTTACAAAGCAATTCCACGGGTACCCGCTCCGGATTCTGAGTTTCAGATTTACTGTGCACAATATAATAACAAACACAGTCCGGCGCAGACGGAAACAACCTTGGAGCGCAGCCGTAACGAGGGCGGCGCTGTTGAAGAAATTCCCATTAAGTGCAATATAAATCAACAGAGCGGCGGCGGCGGGGAGGGCCTCGGCCAGCACTGCTGCGAAACCGCCGTGCTTTATTCCTCCCCGGATTAAAACAAAGCGAGCCGGCAAGATTAAGACAGAAAAAAAGAAACTATCACCAAGAAACGCGGGCCAACAAATCCTGCTCGCGGACCGCGCCGGCGCCTCCGGGCCTCCAGTAGTCCTCGTACACACTCGCCCGGAGATGCTAATCTCTTGAGAACGGGCGCGAGGAGTTTTCCCCGAACAAAACTGGGCGCACCAGACCGTTCTAGCGGGAAAACGGAACCGTCAAGTCCTGCCGCGGCGGACGGGGTCCTCCGGGTCCTCCGGGTCCTCCAGGTCCTCACTCCTCTCACTCCTCTGGGTCCTCACTCCTCCGGGTCCTCCGGGTCCTCCGGCACGCACAGCCGACGTGCGACGAGCTCCTCTCCCTCTCCTCCACAACCAAATTGTATTCACGTATGCGACTCTGTCGGGGCCGGATCCACCCGCCATTACCAGGTGCAACCCCAGTACGCTCAGCAAACGCCTCGAAAGTACTCCGAAAGTTATTCCCTCGGTGATGATTTAGAAAAAAAAAAAATATTTATTATTCGAAAAGATCAACATGTGCAATAACATCCAAATTCTTTATCAAATTGCACATGCGCAAAGAGTATTCCAAACGAAATTCAATCTTGGTAAAAAAAATTCAAGAGTTGCAGACCGTTTGCCCGCAACCTTGAGCTGCTGCTGCTGACGCTGCGGCTGCTGCAGCCCGGCTTCACCCACCCGTCCCGGCACCCGGCCTGCGGGCTCCTACCTAACTGGGTTGAGGACAGGTACCGGTACCGATACGTCCACGCGGGCGTGCGTGGGCGTGGCGGGGCGTGGCGGGGCGTGGCGGGGCGCAGGGCAACTCCATGTAGAACACGTTCCCCCGGCCCGGCCCAGCCCGGCCTGCACGCCGGCCACTCGGACACGCCGTCCGCACAATCATCACAAATCTAAACGCGTCGCAGAGAAAATCAAACGCAAAGTCGCGCACACTTTCGGCGCGTTTTGTGGGTCGGCGCACGCGGCTGTCCCGTCCTCCCGGCCCGCGGCCTCGCGGTGTGAGGGGGCCGAGGCACCGGGCCGCGCGCGGACGGGGAGAAAAAACCGAGACGGGTCGCGAGACAGTGAAAGTATGCGATAGAAAAGGAAGAAGAAACTTCGTTTCGGAAACAACACCAGAATTTTGTCCCCAATGCTGCTGGGCACACGTTGCGGGATCACATACGTCTTTAAGTGGAACTCTAATGGGATTTTTTTTTCTTCGGCTTCGGCGCGCTGGGTGACATGACCTCGGCCGAAGGGTCCCCGCTCGGCCACGCCCCGCCCCCGCTCTGCGCCTCGCCAGTTGATACCGGCAAGGCCAGTGGGTCGCCGCGCTGTCTCGGGCCGACCGCAATATCAATACGTCATTTCGTGAAAAGGCCGTAGCCGTTGCTGCTGCTGCTGCTGCTGCTGCTTGTCGCAGCGCGATTGGAGGGCCGCGACGTGGCTATCGCAGCCGTAAAGTCAAAGTGCCCCAATCCATTCCGCGCTGGCGCGTGCCCCGGCCCGTGCCTGCGACGCGTGGGGCGCCTGGGGGCGGCTAGGCAGTCCCGTCGGGCAGGAGTGTGAGGCGGGTCTGCCTACCCGTCGCCCCTTGGAGCGCCCGGCAGGATAGGCAGTCCCGTCGGGCAGGAGTGTGAGGCGGGTCTGCCTACCCGTCGCCCCTTGGAGCGCCCGGCAGGATAGGCAGTCCCGTCGGGCAGGAGTGTGAGGCGGGTCTGCCTACCCGTCGCCCCGTGGAGCGCCCGGCAGGATAGGCAGTCCCGTCGGGCAGTCGTGTCAGGCGGGTCTGCCTACCCTCCAGGCGCTCATCACGAGGCTCACCCGAGCGGAGCGGGGATACAACAAACGCCGCCGCTGCAGTGCGGCGGCAAAACCCCGCGCGGCGAAGCCTTGGAGACTCGCAGCCACGACACGACCGCATCGCCGCATGCTCCTCGCTGCGGCCACGGCCGTCGTGCGTGTGCCCCGACATAAGTCGTGCGCTAATCGGGGGCGCCAGGGCGTGCAGCGCGGCACTCTGTCAAGCGGCTGCCGGCGGATAAACAAAAAACATTCCGCCTGCCGGCGCCGTGCAGCCGAGCGCCTCAATGTGTTACTGTCGGGTAAACGAGTCCGCGCGCCTCACTGCCCGCCCCCGATGCACCGGCGTGTGTGTGACCCCAAGTGTGTACACACTTTCAATTTTCAATGACGTTTTCCAAGCCAAGTTTCCAGCCGCTGATCGCAGGGTCCCACGTCAGACTTATGGCGTCCGCATGGCGAGGAAGTCGATCGGGTTCTCCACCTCCTCCCGGCCATCAAGGTCCGCTCAGACTCCGGGAGATTACACCCATGTCGGATGTCACCGCATGGGTGTCCCGTGTCCCCCAACCTCAATGTCACCAGCACACGCAGTTCCTGCCGCCAGCACAGCCGCACACTGCACTTGCACCGCATTACCCAGAGACCTCGATTTAAACCGGCACACACACACACACACACACACACACACACACACACACACACACACAAAGGCCTGCCGCACCTGTCCGGCCCCCAGCCAAGGGCCGCACACACACACACCAGCACACCGCGCACTTCATAATTCAAATCTTTGACCTCGAATCCCTACGACGGCACGCGTGCGCCAGGCGAGCGGCAGCCAGCATCACCAGGTGCATCGCTTCGCAGCGGGCCCCTGTACGGCGTGGCGCGAGCTTCCTGGTGCACAAGGTATAAATATACTTTCTATTTCTACTCACTTTTGTGCACTCGGAATAATAGAGGCCAAACTGAATCCATCGAGTTAATGTACGAGTCAAAATTGAATCAAGTAAGATTCGCGCAACTAAAAGAAAGCCCTGAACTAACCTGAAGCGCAATGTCGTTCTACATATAGTGCGTAGCGATATTTGAGGGATCGAAATCCGCGAAACGAGCACTGCTTAAGGCGGCGCGGAGAGGAGTGGAACCGACCGTGCTCTTCCTCGCGCCACCCAATCGCAAAAGGAACATGAAAGGGAAACGAGAGCACGCGTAATAAAAGTGGGGAGGGGGGGCATTTGCTTGTACATGACACGCGTGTGCAGGCGAGAGCCTCAGCTATGCGTTTCGCGAACGCGCCCAACCGGGGCGCAGCAGGGCGTCTCGCTCGGGGGGGGGGGGGGGGGGGGGGAGGAGGGGGGCCCCCATGCCGCCACGGTCACGGGCACTCAGCCCGGCTGCGGCGCCCCATCCCTCCATTCAGGCCAGAAATAGAGAGTAAAAGTCACACCGGGAAGGAAGGAAGGAAGGTAGGAACGCATCGCGCCGCTCGCACAGCGGAAGACGAGACGGCCGCGACATGACTCATGCGCAAAATGCACAAGACGACCACTTCGTGAAAAAACAGCGAAAAAAAAAACAAGCTTGTCAAAATCGAGTCATTCAGTAAAAGACATTACGCAGGTGGTCCATATAATATGTACATTCCATGGTAATGGACAAAATCGAAGATTATCTACATTACACTTGAGTACAATTTTCCGTCTCGTGCATTTGAAGGCATAAGATTGGGTTCGTACGTATACTCGACGTATTACTCGCACATAATCCAGCGTCAGTGCAGATCCGAGTGCCAATTTGCAACGTACACAGAAGTGTCCACTTTGGCAGAGTTCGCGTGCGCCATTTTTCTCCCCGCCTCGAAATTGTGTCATCCCGACAGACAGACAAGAATGCGGGGCGGCGGCGGTATGCGCGGAGACGCCGGTGCAGCAGCCTCGATGGGCGTCCCGACGCGGTGTACCGCACACATTGCATCAGCGAGTGAGACAGACAACACAGAGAGCGAGCGAGCGAGCGAGAGAGACGGAGAGACAGAGGGGGCGCGCCCCGTCCCGCCTGTGTGTGTGTGTGGGGGGGGGGGGGGGGGTTGAAGACGAGCCAGCATGAGAGCGGCGTGCAGTGCGCCACGACCGCAACTGCGGGCGGGGACGCTACACCGGCTCAGGTGATGCGTGTCACGCGCCAAATTCCTGGCGTGCCGCGAGCCTCCCCTCTGCTGCCTGCGGCCGGCCGGGCACTAGCGGGCACTAGACCACCACGGTGAGAGCTAGCGGCCAGCGCGGCCAGCCCGGCCCCCGGCCCGGCCCGGCCCCCGACCAACGGCACGGGGGCTTTTTGGCGCCGACGCCGTCTTTAATTGCCATGCTGCACTGGCCGGCGCTGCCGCATCTAGGTTGCGGCGCGGTCACCGCTCACACGCACGCCGCCGGCCACCGGCCACACACACACACACACACACACACACACACACACCCACACACACACACACACACACACACACACGCCCCCTACATTTAGGGGCACCACCTATATGGTAAAATGCATGATTTGGACTCAGTTTGAGCCCCATCCGCACACGAATCGCCTCAAAGTTCGCGGGGCCGATTAGCGGTGGTCGATTACGCGGTGCCTCTCAGAAGAATAACTCGGAGTAAATGCGATTTTTCGTATTTAAAAATTATTTGCCTTGCTGAATAACCTTCATATCCGAACTGACAACCTAACCTAACCTACACTGTCATTTTTTTTTTTTTTTATTATTTTTTTTTTTAAGGCAGAAATCTTACCCTCTGCTATACGCAATTCGTGACTCACGACTCACCTGCAACAGCAGAGAAACACAAAATGTCAGTTCGGTATACGAAAAGCGCGCACTGCGCGCAATTTATAACCACCCTGCTTCCCCGACCGCGCCGGTCCGGGGGCGTGGCGGGGCCTGACGTGGCGCCGCGGCTCACAGCGTCTGCCCGCCCGCAGTGGCCTGCAGCCGCCGCTGGCACGGCTGGCACCGCCTGGCACCGCCTGGCACCGGCTGGCACGCAGCTCACACGGCGCCATCACCATCCCTCAGCAGCCGAGGTATGTCGGGGAGGGCGCCGCGTCCGTCATCACCCTGCAGAGGGACCCCGGCGGCCCGTCACCGGCACGCAGCGAAAGCGAGAGCATAAAGGCAAAAACGCCGGCCGCCTCTTATTCCTCTGCACGTCGCCGCTGCCGCCGCTGCCGCCGCTGCCGCCGCCAAGGTGGGCGACAAAAATACGACAACAAAAGCGTCGCTCATCGTCGCGCGGCCGGGACGACCCACCCCTCCAAAAATCCCCCAAAATCGTGTGAGCTGGATTCACCCGAAAATAAAAGTGGGGGGGTGGAAACAATCATCACGGTTCCCGCGAATCTAGACCGAGATTGGATCGCGAGAATTCACACTCGACCCAAACCCACTAATCTAATCTAATACTTAAGCACTAAGGTTCCCTCAATTCAGATATCGGTCCGGTTACTATCTCGAGGCGAGCAGTGCGAGTTACACCGCGGACTACGACAGGTTCCTCTGCGGACGCGTCCTGGCCGCGTCCACCACCGCGCCTTCAAAAGGGCACCCGTCACACCGCTGCCCCCCCCCCCCCCCGGTCCCTCCCTTCCCCGAGCCGGTTGAGTCGCAACGGAGAGCAGCACGGAAAAGAGCACCACACTCTGCAAAACCGCAGCCTCGCGGAAGCGCGACGCAACATGCGACAAAACCGCGAGTCGGGGCTCAGCTCGGCCGGCCTGCCTGCCTGCCTGCCTGCCTGCCTGCCTGCCTGCCCGGGCCCCGCCCGCCTTGCCTAACTAGTGGGTTTGTTGACGCCGCTGCCCCACCCCCCCCCCCGCCCCGCCCCGCCCCGCCCAGCCACCGCCCCAACGCAGTTTGCGAGCCGTGAGCAGTAACTGTCGGCCTCTGTCACCGCCGCCGCCGCCACCGCCACAACGGGCCGTCGCCATTCACAAATTTCCACCAGCGTGCGCTGCACTGCGCGACTCTGGCGCGTATTATTATTCTCATCGCCATCATCGCTGCACTGCGTGCGCGCGCACACACACACACACACACACACACAGACACACGCCGAGTCGGCCAATAAAGTGCGGGCGCCGCATGGAAACGACTCGGGAACGACAGACAAGAGGACATGAAGCGCTGGTGAGGGAGAGAGAGAGAGAGAGAGGGGGAGAGAGAGGGACAGATCGAGAGAGGGGGGGAGGGGGGCAGGCCTACTACCGCTGCCATAGCCGTGCAGCGCGGCGAGAGGCGTTCACGACGAAAGGGTTGTCCTTAAATTGCGTCCGACTACTCCCAACCACCCACAAACGCGCCAAGACGACGGCAAGCGCGCCTGCTAGAGTAGGCCAGCCCGCACCACACACACACACACACACACACACACACACGTGGGTGTCGAAGTTTGCCACCCAGTAGGGCGCTTCTTGCGCCCCGACGGCCCCGACTGTCCAAACTGAGTGCGACGGAGACAGGCAGACAAATTTGCTCGCCACCACCACCAGAACCCCCGGCACGGCACGGCACGGCACGGCACGGCACGGCACGGCACGGCACGGCACGGCACGGCACGGCACGGCACGGCACGGCACGGCACGGCACATACGCACCGTGGCTGTCCAGCCTGCCTGCCTGCGGCCGGGAGGCGAGGCTCTTCTGGTCCTCGCGACGTGAGCAACGACAACCCCAACATTTCCCATCTTGCACAGACAATCATTGTACGGAGAAGGCGGGCTCATCTGTACGAGTGTATGTATGTGGGCCCCGGGGAGGCCCGCGGTCACAGGCACGGAGTAAGCCCGGGGCAAACACAGGTGTGCGCGCGGGGCGGGGCCGGGGCGGGGCCGGCCAGACTGCCACGTGCACCTTCTTCCCAGCGTTCTCACCTCTCTCTCTCTCTCTCTCTCTCTCTCTCTCTCTCTCTCTCTCTCTCTCTCTCTCTCTCTCTCTCTCTCTCTCTCTCTCTCCCTCCCCCCCCCCCCCCAGTTGCACCTGCTGCATAGCAGGACACGCCAACCAGGCGAGAGGAAGTCCTTTGCACAGGGATTAGGTCCGCAAACGCTGCCAGCACAGAGACCCAGATAAGGGGCCGTGCACAAACCACGTGGTCAAGTTTTGTACCGAAATCAGAACCCCCATCTCCGCCATTGTGGTCAGCCTAACCTAGCCTTTCCTACTGTAGGGACGCGGGTTTTGGTCGTGTACCTGTCTCCTCCTCCATTGACCACGCGGCCTCTCAGCAGCAGCAAGAGGGCTTAAATTGACGAGAGTCAAAAGAAAAATATATCAAAATGATAATCATATCCTCTCCCGAATATCCAAGAGTGCTTGCAGCCAGTATTCGCACAGTGCACAGAGAGTACTTTGCACAGCGGAGAGGGGGGGGGGGACGTGTTGTACGTCGCTGCTGGCCAGTCCGCTTGCTAAAGCCCTGGCCGAGCCATTTGTCCCCGCGGTGAAGACCTGTCGGCTCGGCTCTGCACCGCTCTGCTCCCCTTCCGCGAGAGAGTCTTCCTTCCTCGTGGAGAGAGAGAGAGAGAGAGGTCAGTGAGCCCCGAGGCACCGCGGCACCGCCGGCCCCATCCGGTCACCCCGGCGCGACGCGATGCGGTCGCCAAACAAAACCGCACAGCCGCAACGCGCGCGCGGCTCTGCGGCAAGATGCACTCGCAAAAACGGAAACGGCGTTATTATTGCGCCCTTTTTTTCTTCAGGTGTATTACATTTTCTACAAAACTATAGGACTGACTTCGTGCGCTGACTGACTTTGGACGCTACCACGCGCTTTGCAAAGCGACCTCCTCTACGCGGAAAGCCATTCTCCGTGTGTGATATGAAGTTGAGTGTCGTAGCAAGCAAACAATCGTAGCTTTCGAGAATTTCGCATCGTGAAATTCCCAGCAAATTCAGCACTCACAAACTAAGTTTGCGCCAGGATCTAGGGGTACAGCAGGCAAACAAATAACACACGTCAAAAAAAAAAAAAAAAAAAAGGCAACCCAGCTAGTTTTTGATAAAACGACCCATCTTGAGAAGGACGTGACTTTTTCTCCCCTCTGCCGTCTTTTAGTAACCCTCACTTCACACTCCGCCGAGGAGAAATCCAGAGAAAAACCACGACATGCATTTCCCTTTCGAACAAGCAGAGCGGCCCACCGCCAAAAAGGAGGGCAGGGCGGAGACCTCCATAAAGCACTCTGGATGCGGGTCAATCCCGGCTCCCACCAGCAGCACCTGACTCATTGTACGGGGCGGGCCGGGCCGGCCTTGTCCGTCCACGCTGCCGGCCCGGACGAGGCGAAGAGGGTTCTGAGATGCAGCAGCAGCAGCAACAGCAGCAGCAGCAGCAGCAGCAGCAGCAGCAGCAGCAGCAGCAGCAGCAGCAGCAGCAGCAGCAGCAGCAGCATGCATGTGGCCCCGCCGCACTCTTCAGCGGCGGCACCCCGCGCTTAACGGGTCCCGGCAGAAGCCGCCTCCTCCTGCTTTGGCTCGCTCCGACATGACTGCCTCTGCCTCGCCTCGGGCTGCCCATCGGCTGCCCATCGGCCGCCCGCCCCGCCCCGCCCCGCCCCGCCCCGCCCGGGTTGGCTGGCTGGTTGTGGCCGGCAGGAGTGCTTAGACTCGTTTTCCGACTCGTTACCCCGCTCGCTGCTCCGGTTATCCCCCCCCCCCTCCCCGCCCACCAGCCCGGGACACGCCGAGGTGCATCCCGTTTCGAAAAGTACCCTCTTTTGCCGCTTGATTTGCCACCTCGTGAAAATGACACGGAATGGCGCTCGGGCAGACAGGCCTGGGCCTCGCCCTGGGCCTACCGCCGCCGCGGCAGCGCGACCCAGTTCCGCTGCTGCTGCCCCTGCTACTGCTGCTGCTGCTGCTGCTGCTGCTGCCGCTACGGCCCTGTCCAAGGCCAAACGTTCGAAGCCACAGAAATGATTGGCAGTGTTTTACTTTGATGGCCGGCGGCAGCGGGGCGAGTGGCCCATACCAGGCCGCCGGCCCCGGCACAGCCGGACGGGACGGGACGGGACGGCCGATCGATGAGATGGCACGGGTGGCGATCCGATTCAAAAGAAAACGCGGTCACCAGCCCGGCCCGGCCCGGCCGGAGGCGGAGTGCCGGAGCGGTAGACAGAGGAGCTCTCCGCGAGGGTGCAGCGTCGGCCCAACATTTGGGGCAATCGTCACGCTGCCCACACTGCGAACCAAGCTGGCCAAGCTGTTGTGGCGTCTGGGTCATTCACCACGACAAGGGCAGGAATTGAGTTTGCTGCTGCTGCTGCTGCTGCTGCTGCTGCTGCTGCTGCTGCTGCTGCTGCTGCTGCAGGGGCCGAGAGACCAGCGCCATGCCGTACCACACCACCCCCTGCTCAACCAAGCCCGAGCTCGGTTACTGGGTCAGGCCCCCGAATCCTCCCCATCCCACCCTGCTCCGCTCCGCTGCGGGGGTGGGCCGGGCCACCACCCCCAAGGGCTGCGATGGGCTGCGCTCCGCCGGCCCGAGCGCACTACAAACTTTACTAGACCACATCCCATCCCACTCACCACCCCCTAGGCCTCGCTCGCATTGTTCGGCACCGGAGAGATGTTCCCTCTATACCCTCCGGCGGCGCCTTCTGGCACCCCCCCCCCTCCTACCCCCTTCTTTATTAATCATTAATCGCAGACACCCGCAAAATGCCCGTACTGCACTGAGAGAAATTATAAATACAGAGCATCAACATTGTGTTCTATCCGTGCCGCATTT
Organism: Odontothrips loti; assembly: GCA_038380765.1. Lineage (NCBI taxonomy): Eukaryota > Metazoa > Arthropoda > Insecta > Thysanoptera > Thripidae > Odontothrips > Odontothrips loti. Next base: position 8,756,396 of record CM076252.1, read on the forward strand.
GGGCTGCCACCAAACTCTTTCGTTACTCATCCCAGAACTATAGACCGCATAAACAGAAACTTTGACTGCAGCGCTAAGTGGCACGGATAGAACACGCTTTCATGCCCGCACCCAGAATTTCGATCACCCAGTTCCAACCATTTTTCTCAGTGTGGGGTTAAACGCCTTCCTTTCTTGACTTCATGAAAAGACATGTGACATGTGGCTGGCCGTCCTACCTTCGGTGGAGGACATGACCCCCATGACATCCCCCCCCTCCCCCTCCAACCCCCCTCGTCACCTGCGAAGGCCCCCACCACCACCACCACAACTCCACCCGATAGCGTATCGGCGATGACGGACCTCTCGCAGTGAAATGGGTAAAAGAGAGAAAAAGTCCCCGTGGCGGCTGCCGACAACCGATGACCCGTTACCACGCACCGCGCCGCCTTACGTAAAGAGGCACCGATACAGATAGGCGGAGAGAAAAAGACCACGTGTACTGCATTGATGCCCGATAAAGAGAAAATGGAGGCGAGGCGAGTCGCGTCTCTCGCCCCCGGGGCGCACGTCAGCGCAAGCCGTCGTGCCGAGGGGCGGACGGGGGCTCCCGGGGGGGGGGGGGCCTTCGGACGGCCGGGACTTGGCGGGGGCTTCCTGGTATAGGACGGTCAGCGGCCGCAGGTCCCGATACTGTTTCAGGCCGGGCGGAACCGCCGCTGCGATCTCGGGGACCGGCCGCGGGGCCTGGCGGGGCCTGGCGGGGCCGGGATGTGCCCCCTCTCCACTTCCTGGACAAGAAGGGCCGCGGCCAGCCCGAAGGCTTGCTCGAGGCCGCTAAAGGCTGCTGCTAGGGGGGGGGGGGGGGGACCTGGAGGCTGCTGCTGCAGCGGACATGCAAACCGCGAGCGCTATCAGGGCCGCATCTGATTGGCCCGTGCGCCGTGCACCCGGGGAATCTGTGCCTTTCTCTCTCTCACACGCAGTGGGGCTGCCACACCAGTGTGGGAGGGGGAGAGGGAGAGAAAGAGAGAGATAAACACAGAAAGAGGGCGAGAGACAGAACAGCGTACGCAGCCTTGGCGCAGCGGCAGCGCCTCGAGCTACGGGCGTGGCGCGGCGCGGCCGACTGGACCCACAACAGGGCTGCATCGCAATTAGAGTCCGATAAGACGGCCTGGTCTATTGCGGCTGGAGGCCGGATGCCCCGCCGGTACCCGGTGGCGGTGCCAGGAGGAGAGGCCATCCGTCGGGTCAGCGCGGCTCCCGTCCTGCTCCACTATTTCTGCTCTGACGGACGGACGGACGCTCGCATGTGCCACTCACTAACGTCCTCACCGCTGCCCGCCCGATGCCCGCAGTGAAAACACGTAACGCGCGCTGTCTCTCTCACTCCTTCTCTCTCCGGGCTGCGATAGGGCGGGCGATGGCCGCGTGACCTCCTGACCTCTCCCTCGCGTCAACGCCCCCGCGCCACCCTCCCAGTGGGGGCAGTCGGGGGTCCCCACCCTCCCCGCCCACACTGCTGGCGCTGCTGACGAGGTGGCACTGGCCCCCGCACAGCCAGGCGTGGAGCCCCGATGAACGCGCGACGCCAAACGGAGCAGACGACGGCGACGGCGGCGGCGGCGCTGGCCGGGCGTCACTCTTCATTGCGACACCATCCGGCCCGGGCGCACCAAGGGCCCACGGGCTCGGGGGGCGTCCCTAAGTCATCCCGCCAGGGTATCCCCCCCCCCCCCCCCCCCCCCCCCCCGCCCGTCGGAAGGGGTCGACTCGGACCCCATCTCCTCGGCGCACATTACATAGGTACGGGAGCGAGTGAGCGAGCGCGCCCGGGTGCTCATCGCAAATTCGAATTGCCACACTCGAAATTGACGAAAGGGATAAGTGTGTGTGTGTGTGTGTGTGTGTGTGTGTGTGTGTGATGTGGCGACGAAACACTCATGACTTATGGATCGATACGGGGCGAGACGGTGGCCGCCGCGCGTCAGACATCGTGATGCAGCAGACGTCCCGGCCCATGGCCCGGCCCATGGCCCGGCCAGCGCGCGCCACACCCAGGCGGACAGCAGGTCCCGGACCCGCCGCCGCGACGCCGCACTCGATATTTACGGTGCCACCTGACCCAGCAGTGTGCACTGCCGTACTGCCGCGTCGCATGCTGCCTCTGGGCCCGCAGACCACATACAATCACCATAAATTCTAAAACAAAGTAGCAGCAGCAGCAGCAGCAGCTTTTCCTACCAACATCCCTCTCCCCGTTTCCCCCATGCCCCGCTCTGTCAATAGACACGACGTGTTTTAGTAAGCTCTACTTTACACATAACGCCCTGCACGACACAAAGACCAGCGACCCCCTCCAGTTACCGGAAAGTCGCCTTTATTCCGCAGAGAAATCCTCTCTCTCTCTCTCTCTCTCTCTCTCTCTCTCTCTCTCTCTCTCTCTCTCTCTCTCTCTCTCTCTCTCTCTCTCTCTCTCTCTCTCCCCTCCCTCCCTTCCCCTCTGTCCCTCCCACCCTCTTTCGGTATTTTATTACACCCCGCGCGGAGTGCGCGCGGCGCCCTGCGGAAGTTGAGCCCTCGGCCGGCGGCCCGGGCGGCCCGCCACACGTCTGTCCTTTGCGGGGCTTTACGAGCTTCCTTTCGCTGCGACCACTTCTATTTTCGGCGACACGCAACAACGAACGGGTACACGCTTTATGCAAAGCCCTCCCCCTGTATGTATGTGTGCGAGTAAGATCGTGTGTGTGTGTGTGTGTGTGTGCGCGCGCGCACCTCCCCCGGTCTATTCAATAGCGAGCGAGTATAGTACTTTAATGCGCGAATACTTACGCGGCGGTGTCCGAGTCCGCCCGCGGGGGCAGCAGCAGCAGCAGGAGCAGCGGCAGCACGCGGGGGGAGGGAAATGTCACGGCGATACAAAATGCAAAACCGACACTGACCCGGTCAACCGCTGGCTGCTACAGCTGCTACAGCTGCTACAGCTGCTACAGCTGCCACAGCCGCTGCAGCCGCCGCCGGACCGCGCCCCCTATCAGGCCTTAAGCCCCGCAGTGGAGCCGCACCCTGTGAGGCTGGCTCCTGGCCAGGCTTCCGCCGGAAGTAGCTCCTTGCAAGCTGATAGCACAATGGACGGCTGCAAGCGCGCACACACACACACACACACACACACACACACACACACGAACTGTGGGAAGCAAAGAAACACCTCCACGCCGCCGCCGCTGCTGCTGCTGCTGCTGCTGCTGCTGCTGCTGCAGCCGTCGCCGCCGCCCGTGCCGCACTGCACCTAGGGCATGGCGTAAGCGAAAGCCCTTTCAGCGTGATGTAACTGCAATTGAAAGGGGTGGGGGAGGGGGACTGCAAGGGCTGCGCCGTGCTGCGCCGTGCTGCGCCGTGCTGCGCCGTGCTGCGCCGTGCTGCGCCGTGCTGCGCCGTGCTGCGCCGTGCTGCGCCGTGCTGCGCCGTGCTGCGCCGTGCTGCGCCGTGCTGCGCCGCCACGGGCTCGGCCACAGGACGGGCCGCAGACTTGTGTTGTGTACATCATTACTGTCCCTCCTCTTCGCGCGGGACGCGAGACGGACATAGGGACCGCCGGGAACACGCGGGGACAACTTCATATAGGATCTCGTGTATAGAGTAACGCCCTTCCTTCCCGCAGCAAATTACATTCGCCCGTCACAAGCACGTGGCGAATTCTCCCCGCGCACTTTGAAAACGGCTCGCGAGGCCGCCGCGAGCGCCTGCGAGCACCGGGGTAGGCCAGCCCGCACGACACGCCTGCATGCACAGGCCGGGGCTGCCTACCCCACAGGCACCACGCTGTGTGCCCGCACGGGCGAGAATAACATTTTTGCTCTGGCTAGTACAATGTGGTGCAGACGGCCCCGTGTCAGATACATATATCAGTACCGACCGGAAGGCCACTGTCTGTTCCGTGCGCTACCTCGTGATGTCACCGCACACACGGCCGTCATGACGACGAATAGCAGAGGACACAACAAAAGCACCACGGAGAGTTTCCCTTTCCTGAGACGGCGCCCCGCCGTGGCGCCGCCGCCGTATAGCGCCGCCGTTCGTTGTGGGTCACACGCGCGCGACCGGCGGACCCGGCGGGCCAGAGGCGCCGGCCACGCTGGCCACCGGCCGGCCAGGAGGACGGCGGTGTGTGTGTGTGTGTGTGTGTGTGTGTGTGTGTGTGTGTGTGTGTGTGTGTGTGTGTGTGTATGTGTGTGTGTGTGTGTGTGTGTGTGTGTGTCCGCCTCGCGGCCCCGTGCGCTTTCTCATGGCGCACGCAGTACACACTGCCAAGGAGGTGCATTCCGGCACGGCAGCGGCCGTCCCCCTCCCCCACACACACACACACACACACACACACACACACACACACACACACACACACGACAAAGATAGCAACAGGGGCGCCTGTCTGCCTGCCTACCCGCCTGGTCCGCGCGATTCGCATTCAAATGGAAGCGCGGGAGTTTCCCATGCTTTGCAATATGGCCGAAAGGGCTGCCCCCCCCCCCCCTTTTTCTTTGCCCTCCCGAGCGTTGAAAATTATACAACTCGTGCGTCGCCCACGAAAGTACGCCGGAAATCCGTCCAAAATTAAATCGGAAAACAGCGACGCCTAGCGCCCGCGTAGGCCATCCTGCACGACACGCGCGTATGCACAGCTTGTGATCGCCTAGCCATCAGGCGCTAGTGCCAAGACCGGTACCGTACCGGTACCGTACCGTACCGGTACCGTACCGTACCGACCGGACAGTACCGTGAACCTACTTCATGGATGATCCCTAAAAGTCAGAATTTACTTCTTCATTTTCTTCTCCTCACCATGTACACAGACACGACAATCTCAAATCGATAAAAAAAGAACGAAAAAAAAACCAACGTTTTGTCATCGAGAAACAGCGATCGACGCGCTGCCTTTGTCTTCACGGGCCGCCACGACCCAATGGCCGCGGCCTCGTCGGTGTCCGATGATACAAATCAGACAGAGAGAGAGAGAGAGAGATGGACACAGCGAGGCGAGGGGGAGAGCGGCCGGCAGGCAGACAGAGAGAAAGGATGAAGAAAAGCGAGAGGCGATCCTCGGTTGCGGCAGCAAACGCTCCGCGCGGACACCTCCAGCCCAGCCACTCGGCGGCGGCGCCGCAACATCAAGTGACGCATTATTCCCCCGCTAGCCGCCGCTAGCCGCCGCTAGCCGCCCTCACCTCGCCTCACTCCAGATCTGGGCCGATCAGCGGCGTCCTTTCTTATCAGTGCGGCGGACTACAATGGAGGCCCTGAGGGGTCTCCCATTCTGTAGCCGTCCGCGGAGGGAAAGGTGTGTGTGTGTGTGTGTGGGACCGGCCATGTCAAGCGAGGACTGACACACACAAACACACACACACACACAAGGAGAGAGGGAGGCGCAGAGAGGTACAGGGGCAGGCGGGCACTGTTAATCACGTCTCATATAAGAAAACTCGCCAAATTAAGAATTGGCAACTTTCTATGCATCGCTCTGCCAAATTTTGATAAGCACACTCGATGATAGGCTACCGAATTCGAATGTAAAATTTTGGAGCAGCAAATGAAAAGAATCCGCGATGATGATCCAAAGGCGTCGTAGCGGTGTTTCAATCACAAAATCTGCGGACCGCTCGCGTGGCACGTCGCCGTACAACTTGCAACATTTCTGCGCCGACAAGGCGATACAAGTCGCGGAGTATACGACACCGGCATCCGATGACCGAGGCAAACCGATAAAGACGCCGGGCCCCGCTGCCGAGCCTGGCGGAGCCCCGGCCAAAATAGCTCTCGTTTCGGATGCGATTTATAGCGAGTGTGAAGCTCGCAGAAAACACATCAAAAAAAAGGAAATAAGACAGCTTGTCCGACATGACGCATACACGACAAATTAAATCGAAATTTCCCGATAAAATGAAATGCCGGCTTTTTTTTTTTTTTTTTTTTTTTGAGTGGATGGGGGAGAGACCATCACGAACCCGGTTTAATTCTACACGTGACAATTAACATGCCACCTCATTGTCCGAAAATGAGAAATAATTGCGGGATGGACGGGTGAAGCGAAATAACACCAAAGTCTAAGGAAAAATGTTAATGATATGTCGAGCCAGAGCCGTTTGGCCGAAAGTCAACCCGATGCGTGCACCCCACACCCCACGGCCCCTGCCGAAGCACCGCGAAGCGACGGCCCGCCGAGCCACGCACTAATTGACCGCCAATAATTACATTCTGCACGAGCCAAAAACGTTAATGGATCAATAAATTGGCATCATTTGCTCACTCGTCAGCCGGCTTTTATTCGATGCCCGCTTGGCGGTTCCTCTTGGCTCGCGGCCCCGCGCGTCGTCCGCAAGCCGGAGTAATACATTTCACACATTTTTCTCTTCGGGTAAAAACGGGGGAGAAAAAAAAATCTTATTCCGAAATTTTCATCCTCTCGCAGGGAACATTGCGCTTCGCACAAACAAAGGCGCGGGGGTCCTTGAACTGAGGTCTTTTTACTGCAGACGCGATGCTCCAGCAGCAGCGGCCGACACGGGCCGACACGGGCCGACACGGGCCGACATTCCCCAGGCACCCTCCGCTGCTCTGGGCCCTGTCCTGCCCGGCCAGCGGCCCCGGCCCAGGCCCGGCATTTCGCGAGAACCCAGACGCCCAGACCAACAAACCCGAGCCGCCGAGCCCCAAGAATCAAGGGCGACAGACCAATCACCCCCGTGAGAGCGAGTCCCGCTCGGAGCCCCCCCCCCCCCCTTCCCCCTCCCGTCCTGTCGAACTCCCCAGAGCGAGACTAGCGACGCAAGGCGATGCGGCGGTGGGGATCACTTTTCACATCGGGGATCTTATTGCCGGCGCGGCCAGGAGATATCGCCTCCACCACGGCCGGCAGCCACACATTCAAATCCACTTCTCAAACCTCCACAAACCCCTCCTCTTGCTTCCCTTCCTCTCTTCCCACAAGGCGTGCACAGGTGAGAAACCGAACCCATCAAAGTCGATTTACAAGAGAAAAAAAAAACGACAATTTTCGTTCCAAAAATTAGAGAACGACAAGCGAAGACTAGGCGGGAGCCGTTCACGAATTAAATTCCCAGCAGCTATGGATTTCCACCCAGCGCTCAAACCGAAAGGGGCGACGACGCCGCGCGCCTGCGAGAGCCGGGGTAGGCCAGCCCGCACGACACGCGCGCATGCAGGCTCTGCGATTGCCTACGCGGCAGGCGCCCTGTGCGCTTACACTGACCGGGGAAAAGAAAAGGCAACGGCACGTGCGACGTTGACGTAGTTTCCGCACTGATCCCCAAAGTCAAAATAATCTGGGCCAAGAGTGCGCAGAGCACAGGGGTGGCGCTCGAGCGCGGGGGCGTCCAACGGAATGCAGATGACGTGCCTCGGCCAACTGCCAGCCACGTGGGGGGCGGTATCACGTGATTTATGGGAGACCCCTCACTGGAAGTGTGTCTGGGCCGGGCCCGCGCCACCCATATCGGCAGGCCAAGGTGGGCCTACGGGCACCATTAACCATTACCTCTATTCAAGCCGTGGGAAACGCGCGGCACAGCAGCGCGAACACACACACACACACACACACACACACAGAGTTCTTCCGCGACAGGACCACGCACACGCCTTCCATCAACACAGGCTACGTCCATAGCTCACCAGCACTCCGCACACGACGGCGTGAACCTCGCGCTCCACAGAAAAAAAAAATGCAGTTCGAATATCGACACCGCGGTCCTCAGTTTCCAATTTTACAACGACCGTCACAAATTTGTGACGCAAATCTGATCCCGCACAGTGTCAAAAATCAATTCGAACTGCACCATATTTCCATTTTGCGAGCGTCATGCAGAAACAGCGTCCTCACCTAAAAAAAAAAAAAAAAAAAAAAAAAAACGAAAAAACATCGTTAGTAAAACTCGTGAGAAAAAGTCGCATTACCGCATGAAAAGTGAAGCCGCCGGTGCGGCACTGCTCATCTTTGTAATCCTCCGATTCAAATCTACACTAATTCCTAAGTGATTTTTTTTAAATTTTTTTTTCTCATCTTGACGATGACTATCCTGCCCTGTCCGCGTGCTCCGCGTGCTGGCTGCCTGCTATACCTCCAGTTTCGCTGCTGTGGGCGCGCAAGGCCGCCGCGCCACGCCCACACGCCTAGACCGGGCTGCCGTAGGCTGCCGCATGGCGCGCGCGCGCGCACACGCACACAGACAGCCGCGGAAAAAGGGGGTGGGGGACATAACATCCACACGACGAGACAAGCGTATCGCCTTTTTATACGCCGCCTAAATCGGCAAATCCGTCCCGCGTATACAAACAAACATCGCCAACTTGGGGAGGGGGGGGGGGGGGGCAACAAACCACGCCGCCAGTCATGTACCGTACAAAATCTTTCCCATTTCTTCATGATACATTTCTTATTATTTTTATTTTTTAATGATAACACTCCCACCATATGATTCAGGAGACGACGACGCCGGCTCCAGCCCTGTCGGCCTCCCACAGGCAGACTGCTCCGTGCAGTTGGCTTCCTGGTCGTGTCACAGCCGGTGTAAGCCTCCAACCAAACCGCGAGATATTGCGTTTCAAGGAGCCCTCCCCAGTCAGTGAGAGCCATCCGATTTGCCTTTTGCCTCTTCTGTCACCCAGGCAGGTCGGCTTCATCAGGTAGCCGCAGCAGCACGACTGATCCGGATTAGCCTGTCACACGACAAAACCGGACACCGCTGGAAAACAGCTCGCCCGCTGCTCCGGTAAAATCTGATACTAGTGCGGACTAACACACTTCTCAAACTGAGTAATGTGCACTTTTTAGTGCCCCCACCCTGAGCACAACCCGCACTCATCAGAATAATTTCGCTATTACTTGCACAAAAGGAGCGCATCTTGAGGTAAACACGGTGCGGCAGCAGCGGCAGCAGCGGCAGCAGCAGCAGCAGTCGCACACAGACCGCGCGGGGCGGCGGCTGCTCGGCGGCGCTCAATGAGGCAATTGGCTGCATATCCTAGACGATGATGACTCACCAGCCTCCTTATTTTTATTTTTCTTCTCCCATTGCGTCTTCGCCTCTCTCGTTCCGGAGCGATTATTCAACGAACAAAAGAATAACGAGCTTTACAAAGTCGACTCTCCGCGGCCGACTCTCGACGAGATTAGAAACAAAAGAGATTCGCGACCTTGTCTTCATAAACTCATAAACGACGGCCAATTTTTCGACACGGCCGTCCGTGCCCGGCGCTGTGCCTCGAGGCGCCTGCCGCGTCCTGGAGCATCCTGGAGCCAGCTGGGGCGCAACTCCTGCGTGACAATCAGCTCATCTCCGAGCGGGGCCCCCCAGCTGTACCACCCTGGTAGTGCCTGCAGCCCCCCCCCCCCCCCCCCGCCTCCCTCCGACAGCCAAATTTATTGCGCGGGCTGAGAGCAGGCCGGCCGATCACACTGACGGCGCATCCAGGCAGAAAACAAGAGAAAACGCCAAACTTGCTCTCGTCAAAGCAGCCGAGCCTGAGCGGCTGAGCCGAGTCGGACGGGTAGTCAAGCCTAGCCAGGCTGCTGCTGCTGCTGCTGCTGCTGCTGCGGCTGCGGCTGCCGCTGTTTGACTTTTCAGACTCGTCCGTGCCGTCCAATCCACATGCAGCCAAACGCCACAACAGAGAACCCGACGATGATGTATTAGAGAAATCTTCTCGGCCGGGCGGCCGGGACCCCCGGCTTAGGGAGGCCGGGTAGAGGGCCGGCAGTACCCCCGCGGCCTCCTTCATGCGGAAGAGGGGAAAGGAGGGGGGGGGGGGTCATGTCGCGACACTCCATATGCCAGTTCATGGACAGAGCCTTCGAGCCTTCCAACTGATGTTCCGGCCAGGATCGGGCGGGCGGGCAAGATGGCTGGCTGCATCTGCGCGGCCCCGCCGTCGTCCACGAAAACAAAAAAGTTACGAAAAAATTAGCGAAATGGAGGCAAACCAGCACTCCGAAAATGCTTCGAAGAGAACACCGGAATCGTTTTTCGCGGGTGATGCTTACCCGAATTACCCCGAACACCGCTTCCGACTGCCCAGATCCAAACAGTGGCGCTCCATGGCTGCTGCCGAAACGACCCGAGCACAGGGCAGGGCGCACATACCACTTTACCGCTTTCATTATAAAAACGACCCGAACGAATACATTTTCATTTCATTCTATAAGCAGATTAATGGACTTGGCAGCAGATCAATGTCCCTCTCCATGGGACAACGCCCAGCCGGCGCACACCTAGGAGACCCCCGGGGGCCGTCCGTAACCTGCGGCAACTTCAATTAGGGCGGCGCGCACTCACCGGCACGAGCCCCCGAGCCCGACCCGACGGCCAATCAGAGAAAAAATCGCTTTAAATTAGTCCGCTTCGCAGCTCTGGAAGCGCGCCTCGGCCCTGCTCCGGGCGGCTCAGTCGAGCCCCGCTAAAACGTAGGCTAATGCGAGTGAGTGTGTGCGCGTGTGCGTGCGTGCGTGCGTGTGTGTGTGCTCATTCACGCGTGTGTGCCTGGCCAAGGACAAGGCCCCCGCCACGCCGCGCCCCGGCTCCGGCCGCAGGGGTCCACGAACCGCCGCTCCGACACACACATACACACACGCAAACACGCGCACGCACGCACGCCGGGTGCGGTGGGCCCCCCCAGTGGGAGGTGTCAGCCCGCTCCTGCCGGCAGCGGCGGCGGCCTTCGAGCGGCGCACGCAGGATGTGGTGTATACAGTACGGCACCCATACCGCCGGACAGGCAGTTTCCTCCTTTCTGAAATGAGTCGCAGTAGGCATCACGCGCCGCCCAGCCGCGAGCCCGCAGGACACGCGTGCGCGCAGACGTCGGGGCTGCCTACCCACCACGCTGACCACACAGCGGCCCGAGCTGGCGACGACAACATTGTGGACGTACTCACTGGATGATCCCTCACAGGGGCCCCAACCACGGCCCCGCGTGGCGGGGGTGGTCGAGGCGTAAATCATCCGGCGACGGTGCCAATATCCCGCCCACATAGCAGCAGCAGCAGCAGCAGTAGCAGCAGCAGCAGCAGCAGCAGCAGCAGCAGCAGCAGCAGCAGCAGCAGCAGCAGTGATACCTTTTGCTTTCCCAAGGCAGTATAAAAGACGGAGCAGGAATTTCAGCAGCCGGGCCCGTTTGGCCGTAAAGTCCGGCCCACATAGCCGCGCACGCCCGCAGGTGCCCGCAGGTGCCCCAGGTGCCCGCAGGTGCCCGCAGGTGCCCGCAGGTGCCCACAGGTGCCCGCAGGTGCCCGCAGGTGCCCGCAGGTGCCCGCAGGCCAAAGCAGAGCAGCGGCGATAGTTCCTGGGACAAGACAGGACGGGCCGGGCCGCGGCTATAAAGGTTAAGCGGACCTCCGGCGGCCGAACCCCAGACTTCATTCCAGGAACGCGAGAATTCTCTGCGCCAAAGTCCGGCGGCGAGAGAGGAAGCGAGGCGTCCCACGGCCCACCCCGTCCACACGATACTGCCGCACGCGGCCAAGTACACGGCGCCTGATGGGTAGGCAACATCGACTCCCGAACGCACGCGTGTCGTGCGGGCTGGCCTACCCCGACATTCGCAGGCGCTCCACGTCGATCGTTCGTTCCCCGGCTCGGACAAGAGTTGAGACACTTTATTGCTATATTACGGACGACGACGTCGCAGCCGGAGTCTAGGCCCCCCCGAGTGCTGAGGGCGCAGTGCAAGTGCGGCTCGGCGCTTACTCAGAGATTCATTAGGAAGCCACTCGGAGCCATTGCACCCGTCCCCGCTCACACGCACAACACGACAGACTCCCCGAGGGCTCCCCGAGGACTCGCAGAGGGTTCCCAGAGGGTTCCCAGGGCAGCACGACGGCCGCCCTCGCCGACACCGGGAGGCCGCCGGCCGGACGGCACCGCGGGCACCACACTGCGCTGCTGATCGCCGAGCCAGATATGCGCCATTTAATTCAGCAACACGGACTGGACGCGCACCGCCGTGAGCCCCATAAGCGCGCGCGCGCGTACACACACACACACACACACACACACACACACACACACACACGTTGTCCGAGGCCACGACCAAGAGCACGCATGCGTGTTAACCGAGTGCACGTCGTTAACAGGGAGGGGAGAGGAGGAGAGGCGAGAGAGGGGACTTTCGTCCATCATCGCGCACAGCCGGCGGGAGCCTATAAGGGCACCGTGCGAGCGGTGGGGGGCCGGCGGGGGGGGGGGGGGGGGGGGGCGGAGAAGAGCTAGGCTTGACCTCCCCGCGGTGATGGACTCGGAGCACACGGTACACAGAGCAGCCGCATGCCGCTTACAGCAGCAGGGCGTGTCAAAACACACACGCACGCACACGGATGGCATCAGACTCTCTCTCTCTCTCTCTCTCTCTCTCTCTCTCTCTCTCTCTCTCTCTCTCTCTCTCTCTCTCTCTCTCTCTCTCTCTCTCTCTCTCTCTCCCCCCCCGCCCGCCGTTTCCCATAAACCAGAAACGTCTTTTCCTCCTCAAGTCGACGCGCTCGACTCGGACACTTCGCGCCCTCCCACTCCCTCCTCACTCCCTCTTTCTCCTCCTCAGTCACTCTCTTTGGCGAAAACAGCGCAATGACTTTGCAGACGCGGCGATCATGCCGCCGGAGCGCTAAAAGAGTTTTGCCGCGAGAAACATGATGCTGTCCGTCACTCCGTCGTCACTCCGTCGCCAGAATGGCAGGAAAGTAAAACCACCCGCGATCTCACCATTACCGACTTTCCATCAGCGAGAACCTCACCGCCATCTGTACAGACGCTTCAATTTTAAGGAAAAAGTGAAATTCAACTGAAAACGTTCATATTTACAAAAAAAAATCGTTTGTTCGTGAAATAGCCCATGACCGGTTAAAACTTTTCATTTTTCAACGAAAAAATTATTCTTCTACTGCATAGATCTCCGGCTTGCAGGAAGCACCCTCCTCCACCTCCCCATCCCCAGCCGGTCAGCTCCGCACCTGCAGATGGATGGACGGGACGGGTCAGTCAGTGCACCGAGTAGAGGGGGGGGGGGAGGTGGCAGTGAGTGAACTCCAAGGGCGACTCTGACATTGTAAACACACACACACACACATCGCACTTTGTGGGTGCAGATGGCCCGTAAGGTGTGCGCGAAAGAAGGCCGAAACGCCCCCCCCCCCCCCCCTCTTCCTTCTTTCCCCTCCATTCTGTGTGCTTGGAGGGTATGCAGTACATAGACCCACCCACAGGGACCCCGCAGAGACCCAATCCAGTCCAGTCCGCGAACAACCCGCGTCAGTCGGGCGCGCAGAGTCGATTCTCGCGTCATCTTGTCGCGCCGTTCGGGGCGTGGCCGGGCGTGGCGGAGGCACGGTAGAGGCGGGGGGGGGGGGGGGCTAACCTCAGCAGATTCCTCCGCGGTCGACTCGGCTATTCGTTCGCACGCACACAGGCTGGCAGGGCAGGGCGTTACCGACGGCCGCCGCGCGCCACAACAAGTCAGGCCGCTAGCAGCCGTGCCGTGCCGTGCCGTGCCGTGCCGTGCCGTGCCGTGCCGTGCCGTGCCGTGCCGTGCCGCGGAGGGAATTTCCACACACTTTTCTTCTTCGAAATATCCGGCACGACTTCCGCAGCAGGCTGTCACCGAGGGCCGCAGGGCCGCAGGGCCGCGGCGACGAGCTGTCATGTGAAACTGCCTCTGCCGCGTGTCCACGAGTGGTACCAGCGGTCGGTACCGCAAACTGGTGCACAATGAGTGCTGCAGATGACCCGCCGCCGTGCCGCGGCCGCCCTCGGCTCACACCCCGCGCCGATTATTTCGGCCCATCGTGAGACCGTGTTTATTAGTATCCAGACTCACAGCGGGCGCCGGGGTACAACATAGCGACCTTAGAAGAGGAGGTCGAAAGAGCGTTGGCGGCGGCAGCGGTGACAACGGGCGAGAGAAGGAGCTGCACTTCTGGGCTGGTGTCGGCAAGGGCGTTGGCCGCCGGGGCAAAACCTGGTACGCGCCGCGGAGCGGGTTCAAATACTCGCCAGAAAGCGCTGGCTGCCGCTTCTGCAGCTGCTGCTGCCGCTGCCGCTGCCGCTGCGCCGCCCCGCGGCCATCTCCCTCTCGTATGTAACACGCACTGCACCGCGGCGGCGATTATTTCAAACGCAACACGACGACGACATGAGATAATGAGCGCCCGCGACGAGAGCACCTGCAGCTGCAGACAGAGGAGGCGCCAAGGCGTCGCCGCGGAACACCTGCCGAGGCCGGACGGGGAGCCGCCGCCGCCGCCGCCATTCGACGAGGCGCATTTCAAATTTAGCGCGTTCCGCACGGCGCGCGCGAAAATGTAAAAAGGAAGTCGACGTCGAAAACGACCGCGACGCCGGAATGTCGACCAGCGGCGCCCCCCTCGCCTCGGTTCGTTATTTCGTCTCGCTCCGGTGAAATAAAACAAGCGGCAGCGGTTTGTTACCCGTGCGGGACTGTATAGCATGATTTGCTTTATAATGGCGGAAGGACTTTGGCATGTCGTCGCGGCAGCCAGTAAGAAAACGGAGGCAACAGCAGCAGCAGCAGCAGCAGCAGCAGCAGCAGCAGCGCCGCCTTCGGCCGCCAACACCGCCACCACCCTGTCCAGTCCGGGACCCTCTCGATACGCGCGCGCGAGACGAGAGCGCAGTCGTAAAAATGGGGCGCGCGACGTCCTTCCAGAGTGTCTCTCTACAGCAGCAGCAGCAGCAGCAGCAGCAGCAGCGCGCGAAACCGGAGCAAGTAAAAACGGCAGCCTCTTATAGCGAGGCAAGTGTGGCGACGCTCGGGGGACATTTGCATTTCAAACGGCATTCCCCGGACCAGATAATAATGCCGCGGCACTCCGCTGCTTGGCGCCCAGCTCCGGCCCGACTCCGGCCACAAACCCCGAGAGCGCACCCCGGCTGCCACTGGCTGCTGCCACTGGCTGCTGCCACTGGCTGCTGCACGCACACAACGGCTATGATTAGCACCGCCCAGCCCAGCAGCGCACAGGACCCGTGCCGCACGGCACCACCGGCCGCGCCTAACGCCAGTGCCGAACACTACATATTTTTGCCTACTTTACACAGGTGTTGTGTGGTTTACTTAGTTCCATTTTTATGTCGAATGCAGGAGCGAAAGCGGAGAGCGTTTTGGAAGCTCGGAAGCGAGTGCACTGTATAAATGAAACGATGATGACCATCACTATTTTGACTGCGATCATTATTCGTTTAAGCATGATGAGCAACGCCTGTCATGTCGATGTATTAGCACATGAGCACATGTGTCAGGTGATCACGAAAACGTGATGACTTTGCACTGGATGACGATCGTCACTCTTTCAGTCACGCCCACGATACAACACTACCGCTCGACCTGGCATCGAAGTCTCCACGTCCCTTACAGATCTCACAGGGGGTGTGGTCGGTTCCGCTTTTTAAAAAATAAAATAATTCTTGATGATGAATAATGATGAATGATAATGATGAATGATGATGAATGATCATGATGATGATGATGATGATGAATGATCATGATGAATGATGAATGATCATGATGATGAATGATGATGATAAATGATGATGATAAATGATGATGATGAATGATCATGATGAAAGATGATGATAGCTTAATAATAACAATAAACTGGTGACAAAATGAATGGAAGTTCTGGCAGAGTAGCGGAGGCCAAATTGGCTAGGTAGGCGCCATGAGGACACGGAACACGGCGGGACGGCGGGCCCAGGCCTACGGCCCGCTCCGGCGCCGTGCGTAACGCCCACGGGCCCAGCGCGAGGACGGCCGTGCCGGGACAGGGCGCGGCGCGACAAGCAGCCCGGCTGACGCCCGGATGACGCTAGACACTGACGCGGCGTCCTGCACTAAGAATGGAGGAGTCGAGATCACCGCCAGGCGATAAAGGGGCCTCACACCGACCGCGAATGGACAATTTAGTACACGGCCAATGAACAGACCCTGTGCACTACATCAGATATGCATACGAGCTCGTCGAGTGCGTTGCTGACGAGGCCGTTTCCAAAACTTGCAATTAATTACAATTCAGATTTGAGACCCAAAGAGTCCTACTATATCAACTTCCTCGGCTAACTTCTTTGAGTCCAGAAGAGAGAGAGAGAGAGAGAGGGGGGGGGGGAGGACTCCTAGAGCCGTGCCCCGTGCCCAGAGCTGGGCCCCAGGCGTGTGGATGCACTCACAGCCGACGCGGGGCCGGGCGGTGCCCTTTGGAGCGTCGAGAAAGTCGTGTGTGGCAGGACCAGCGTACCCGGCCGGCCCGGCCCGGCCCAGTGCCCGATCCGATCCGATCCGCCACGAGTCCGAAAATTTAAAGCAATTACAGGTCCGCCAAAGCGTCGTTGCATGCACCAAGTGCGGCCCCAAGTGTGCAGCGGAGCAGCGGAGCAGCGGGCGTGCACTATGATTGGCCAGCAGGCAGGCAGTAGAAAGCCAAAGAGTCGAAATGGCGATTGGAACAAACCAGTCACGAACGGGCAATTCAATAAGGGACACGGCGGCGGCGTGGCGGCGCGGAGCCCCGGCTGCTAAAGGCTGCCAAAGGCCCTCCCGGTCAAACCGGACACTCCTGCAGTTCCTGGCGGCGGGACACGCGGAGCCTGCGGAGGGAGGGAGGGAGGGAGGGAGGGAGGGAGGGAGGGAGGGAGGGAGGGAGGGAGGGAGGGAGGGAGGGAGGGAGGGAGGGCAGTGCACGCCGCACGCGACGCAACAACAGTACCCACCATCGCGTTCAGACGCCAACCACAATTCGTACAGCAAAGAAAGGGACGAAAGGCGCACGCATATTCGAGGCTATGCGGCAGTGCGGCGGCGCGGGCGTAAGCGAGGGAGCGTACTAGTCGGTTCGTTCCACCGACGACGCGTGTGCACTTACGTGTCGCGCGCCCAGGCTAGTGCGCGCGCACACGCGCACGCACACGCGGCGGAGTAGCCGCAGGCATACAGCAGCAGCGGCGCCAGCACAAGTGGGCGCCAGCATGATGGCATTGCAATCAGGAGCTTGTGATGGCGTGTCCGGCCTGCCATACAGATCCTGCCATGGGGGTGGGGGATCCCAGTCATGGGCGATCCGTGCCGTTGGGGGGGATCCCTGCCATGGGGGATCCTTGCCATGGGGGACCCCTGCCATGGGGGATCCCTGCCATGGGGGATCCCTGCCATGGGGGATCCCTGACATGGGGGATCCATGTCGGGGATCCTTGCCATGGGGGACCCCTGCCATGGGGGATCCCTGCCATGGGGGATCCCTGCCATGGGGGATCCCTGGGACGCCCGAGGTCAATCCGCTAGCGGATCCCCGCGACACGCCCGCGTCCGAGGGGGCAACCACTCATTAAAACTATGTACACAGATTTCAGGGTTTCGTCGGATTCCACCCCGTGGTTTTCGTTCATTTTAAGATTTTATTGCTTTTCTGGCTATTTCAGCCTATGTAGGTGCTATTTATCGGCATGACAATTTGTTCCAATTTGTTTTCAAAAATTCCAAGTATTTTGTGCATATGCCGCGTCTGCATCCGTCGAGCGCGAGCTACAGCAAAATTTAGGCGCGGGAGCTCGCCATGGGCGTGGGGCACTTTTCCGTGTCGTCGACGCGGACCGTCCTACAGGCGCAGTGCCACGGGCTAGGCGCGGCCACAGGCATCCGTCCCGGTGCAGGAACTGGTGTGGTGTGTGTGGTGGTGTGGTGCTGCCAGCCAGGCGTCGCGTCCCGTCGCGTCGCACTTTCACTACGGCTGACTAGAGAGGCACAACACGGGACGAGCCGAGGCGAGGCAGAGCCGGCAGGGCCGGCAGGGCAGCGGGAGAGGAGGGCGGACGTGTGCGAGGGAGGGAGTGACACCTCCAGAAGTCGGGAGGAGGTCCGGCAGGCTCGGGGGGCCGGCCGTAAACTGCCTTCTCTGTTACAGCGCCAGGCGGGCAGCGCGGAGGGAGAGAGGCGCGAAACATATGTGAAGTGACGCCGTGCGAGCGAGACGGGCTGTAGTGCGTGCGCGTGAGTGTGTGTGTGTGTGTGCAGCACGGCGAGGCGGAAAGCGAGAGGGCCAAAGAGACGGGAGGACAGGTGACGGATGATAACGGGACCAGAGGAGGCACCAGGTCCCGGTCCGGGCAGGGCAGGCCGGTCCTGCCACCGTTTCCACGCCACACACACACACACACACACACACACACACACCGTCACTTTCCTGGAAACCGAGAGGGCAAAGCCGGGCGGGATAGCTGGAGTTCGACACCCGCTCAGGAGGGCGCGCGCTAAATCTGCAGCGTAAATTGTACGGGCAAAACCAACCGACCCGCAATTTAACCAATTGCTTCCCCCACCCGAATTCCTGAATCGACACGAAATTGAAGTTTTAGCGTAGTCTGTCGCAGAGCAGGCGCGCTATACTGTCATGCGGCCTCCTCTATGCCGTTGGGCGCGCCGAGGCTCAATTGGCACGTTCTACATACTGATTGCCTCAACGCCCCCTTCAATGTCAGGCCGGGCTGAGGCACGCCAAAGCGGGCGGGCGCGCGCGGGCGCCTCAAGGAATTCAAATTGCACGCTTATGCACGACGCGTGGCCGGCGGTGCACACGGCTGCGCCGCGCTCATCCACGGGGCCCCGCGAGCCTCGAGCCTTTGCTTAGGGGCGATGCGATGGCCAGAGCTAACTGTTATGGAGAGCTGAGAGAGGGAAAGGGCGATGAAGCACAGCTTGGAATCAGACGGCGATGCGATGGCCAGACGGAAAAGTCATCGCTCTCCGAGCCGCAGTACTCCACTGCGCCGCAACGGGCTCACGCCACTCGCCACACACTCTGCTCTGGATCCGCCTGGCCTTGACCACCGCGCGCATCGACAGCCCGCGATGGATGCGTGCTGCTATTCAGGGCCGTGCCAGAAACCCCTCCGCCGCCGCCGCCGCTGCTGCTGCTGCTGCTGCTGCTGCTGCTGCATGCACTGCGCACCCACTCCTAACCATCCGCCCCCGCCGCGGCGGCGTGGAGGTAGTACAGTACATGACGCGGGAAAACCGAAACGCCAACACCAAACAATTTTTATTTTTCGTGCTCGAATTACTGTTGGTCGTCACAGGGTTATTCCCACTAATTTTCACATACGGTAGCATTTTCCATGACTTTCCGGGCAAAAATTTTACAATTTCCATGACCGTTCCCACATATATATATATATATTTTTGAATATCTATATGGTGGTCTCAAGATTTGTGATTATTTTTTTATAATGGGTAGATTTTTCAATTTTTCCATGACCACCCAAAGATTTCCATGACTTCCATGACCCTATTTTTTTCAATGACTTCGTTAATTTCCAGGTTTTCCAGGCTTGTAGGAACCCCGTCTCCTTTATTTTTCTCTCCAGCCGGGACTTTCGTCGGGCGCGAAAGTCTAAAAATCGTGTGTGCACGAGGCGTTGGATAAGAGCTACAGCTGCTATAGCTGCTACAGCACCCGCTCGACACAATATGACGTGACATTCCAGCCGCAAGGATCCGTCCCACCCCTCCGCGCTCGCTGTGTGCGAGAATCAATTTCTCGCGGGGCAACAAGGTTCAACGTTCGCACCGAACCACACACACGTACGCACGCACACGCACGCACACGCACGCACTCGTACGTCCGCATGTGCGTTGGGATGGCCAGTCGTCTCCCTGCCAGCTTAACTGCGTAGGCGTCCAGACCGCAAGCCGTTGCGCCCCCCTCCCGCGTCCCGTCGACACCATAAATTTACGTCATTTCGAATCGCCCCGGCCCGCTGCTGCCGGCCGCACGCGTGCTATTTGGATCTTCTTACATAGTATCATCCAATTGGGATCATCGCGCGTGGCCATCTTTGGAAGTCTGGCCGGAGTCCCAGCCCCATCTCCTGTGTTCGTGTGTGTCTGTCTATCAAATTGTCCGTACCTGGTATGAAATTATTTCCATTTTCTTTTTCAAAATAATTCAGATTTACGGGAAAAAAATGAGGAATTGCGGACTTTCCTCGAAAGTGCAGCGTATCTTTAACAACGGTAAAATCTCGATTTGATTTTTCCCCCTTCCCTCCTCGCTGTTATGTCGGGGCGTGAAACGGATAGCAGCTAGTGCTAGCACACGACAAGGTTTGGGTAATTGCCTGTCGCGGTGACGGCATCTTTTTTTTTTCCCCCTCGCTGCCGATGTCGCCGTCATGTCACGACGAATGGATGCTCTTTGGTCCACGACTTTTGAGCTCGCGAATCGCTTGCTTCGCTCAGCTCCGCCACGCCGCCGGCAGCGTTACGTAAGGGTTCAGGTGCCGCCGCTACTGCTGCGATGCAGCGGTTTCCTCCTCGCGGTACGGTGCTCCGAGTCGCTACCTCCCTCGCGGTACGGTGCTCCGAGACGCTACCTCCACTGCGCCGCCGCCGTATCAGCGCCAACGCTGAGAATGAAAGAGCCATGATCATAGCCCAAGTTTGCGGCGATGGGACTGGGAGAGGCTCGTGTTCTTTGAAAACTGAACACACTCTGACGGGGTGTGAAGCAAGTTTGTATTTGTCTTTGACCGACGATTTCATTTATTTTTTCCGTAGTCCGTCCTTGTCACCCCGCTCTTGCGTAAGCATTAAGTCCTGAGACTGGCCAGATTGGCCGCAATTGGCTCCTTGTAGGGTGGTCCGGCTGGTCTGCGCCGCGGTTTTATGCTTCATTTATTGATGCGTATCTTCCCGGCCGCCGAGCCCAAGGGAAACGGAACATTTCAAGGCTGCATGCGCCAACACCCAGCGAAAACTTTTCCTCCTCTCTGCCCATCCCAAACTACTGAACTGACACAAGTACCGCGGGTTTCTGTCTGTACTGCCGCTGTTAGGAAGTAATATTGTCACTGCGGGTCCCTAAAGGTGCCGCCTTTACGTGTGTCCCCTAGGCGCAACTTGTTGTTTGTGGTTCACAACGGAAAGCAGTTTTTCAGAAGACAACTTCCAACGGTCCCTCCGTTCTTCCCTCCTTTCTTACAGGGCGCAGCTGCCGTTTCTTTTATTCACTTATTTTTCAGAAGCGGATTCCGTTTAGGTTCCCTCTCATACCCCTTTTCCCAGCTTTCACGACGTCTAGGCGCTGTTATGTAAAATACCGTGGCAAAGCCCCTCCCTCCTCTCGGCCCCCGATCCAGCCTTCCTTCTTCCGTTCGCGACGCCGTGCGACGCTTCGATCCGATATCCATGCATGGTCCGAGATGTAGCAGCAGGTGACTCAGCCCCCTGTAGGCCCTGTACACAATAATGAGACACCCAAGCGTCCGCTCCCCACGGCACCCACGGCGTAACAAGCGTCGATGGCATGCCGTTGCCAGCAACCAGAGACGTGCCAAAATTCGACATGAAATTTTTAAAAAAATCCTAAATAGGCTAAATATTATATGCAAATAATTTGCTACTCATTTTGAAATCGACTGTTTTCCTCATAATGCCGATCGTTTTCATTCAGTTTTGTTGAATAATTCGAAAACGACTGACCATGAAAGATACAGCCATTTTTCAGCCTTGACCATTCTAACATTGAAGTTTACAAAGAGTTAGCACATGCAGTTTTATTTTCAACAGTGTAGGCACCATCTCGTTGCCATCTCGACACCTGTCGTGTTTGGGCTACTTTTGCCTACTTTCCTAGCAAAACACTAGCCGGAAGTCACAGCGAGAGGATACGGAACCCGGGAACCTGCTTCCACTTCGCGCAGCATATGGCAACAGCAGAGATAGTCCACGCAGAAGTAGCCCACGCAGCGTGTCCCGCGGCGACTCCTGGGGGCAATGCGATGTGTGCGCCCGCAGCGGCGTTACCCGTTAATAAGCCCCGCGCCGACAATGACCGCCATTTTTTACGTGACATTATTTCGCCATCAGGGCTTTGGCCGGCTTTGCGCACGCCCGTTTCGCATACCGTTGCGGCGGGCGCGCGGGCCGCCGGGCCACCAGGGGCCACTTCAATTTTCGATGGGTACCGAATGTTATTGGATGGACTCTCTCTCCGTGCTGTCTGCCTGCCTGTACATACAGTACACTCAGCGTACTGGGAGAAAAATATGTGCTGCTCTGCGCTTGTCTTTATGTCCTGTGTCTCTGTCCAAATAAAGACATCTGACGTTCGTCGTGGTTGTCATTCTTAAATTTAACCTCTTTGCACACCAGTTTCATACGGTTGTGAAGATCATGGAATATTTTTGTGAAAGTAATGACATTTTTCTATAATTTTTTTTTTCTGGAAATTCACTAAACACACATATTCACCACTTTGACAACAAAATTGTAGTTTCATTGAGACAACACGTGATTAACAGGCATTTAACCCAACCATATTGTCTGTTGTTTAATATTTCTATATGTTCGTTCTTTCTCTCTTTAGTAAATAAGCAACCTACTACTCGCTAAATTTAACAGTGCATTTTCAGCCGATGACGACAGGCAGAGCTAGGGCGTTAGGAGCCGAGGGCCCCCGTGGTATATAGTGGTGTCCATGACTCGCCCATGACAGTGCCGTGGACAAGGGCCAGCGACAACTGGGTGGTCCCCCCCCCCCTCCCCATGCCCCCCATTTCCCCCCTATCATGCTGGTCCATTGAGACCGCGCGCCACGCCAGCAGCCTCCAATAATAATGTTGCCCAACTGCGCTGCCAGGGTCCTCTCCTCTCCTCTCCACTGACTGTACCATCATCTGCATGTCCGTGGCGGCCCATGGCAGCCCATGGCACGCCTGTGTCGCACGTTATGGACATTCCAGCGCGCGGTTTTTGCTTTTATTGAACGCCGACGACGACGCGCGGAATGGAAAGATACGGGATGAACTCACCGCGCGCGACACGCGGCCGCTATTGGCAGGACGAACGACACCGAAAAGCAGCAAAAGTGCGGAACGGTGTCGCTGAGGATGTCCATACAGCTCGCCGTGCCCCGTGCCCCGCTCCGCGGGCCGGTTCTACACAGATGTAGCAAGGCGTGAGATGCTCCTCTTTCTGCCCGCGTCGTCCCCCTTTGCTGCGCTCGCCTCGCCGTCTTTTAATTAATTAGAGATAATGAGGCGTCTTGTTCGGCGCTGCTGGCCAGCGGCGCAGGCTCATCCACTTCCGCAGCAGCTGGAAGGTCCAGTCACTGTCAGAGAGCTCTTATCATTATTTTCCGATGATATATTTTTTTTTTGTTTTGTTTTATTCATGGAGGGAAAATGGAGTACATCTGGCGACTTCAACCGCCCCGAGCACAGTGGTACCAATGGGAAAAGTTTGTCATAACACAGGAGGCCTCCGGCCTGCGTACTCGGTAAGGGGGCCGTTCCTGGTGGAGAGACTCAGAGAGAGACTCTGAGGCTCTCTAGTGCCTTTTCTTTTGGCGCTGACTGTATGCAAAGACCATCCGCAGGGCATCCATCTCATGATCATCATATTTTACGACTTGCAGATCGAAGAGGCGAATGCGAACGCGCCGTGCCCCGCACCACGCTGCGTCAGGGTTAGCGAGGTTCGAACTCGGGGCCATCAAGGGGGGGAAAGAGAGTTTCCAGCAGCGATAATGCCATAGTTTTAGATCAGACCTGTTTTGTTTTTTGATTTTTCGCAGAGGAATAAACACAGGCAGGAAACACATAAAAACACGAAAATAGAAAACAGGAAAAAGAGGGAAAAAAATAAAAGCACTGTTTTCTTCTTTTGTTATTAATCCATTCAAAACACTAGAAAATTCTGCTTTCTGCCGCCCTAGACCTTTGAAACTGAGAAAGAGAGAGAGATAGAGAAAGAGAAAGAGAGACAGACAGACAGACAGACAGACAGACAGACAGGCAGACAGAAGGCGGGAGTGTCATGTGCCAGCCGTCCAGCCAGAAACGGGACAGGTGGAGGTCCTGGCGACGGGGCGGGGCAGTCCCGGGCAGTCCCGGCCGAGGTAAGCAGTAAGCGCCACCGACACCGCCCCTCCCCCTCCCCCTCCTCTTTCCCTTCAGCTTGACCCACGCGGCCGATGACCGTAAGACACCGTGGGGACGTTATGCACCCCACTTCACTCATACGGTAACGGCCAACAGTACACCTCGCAAAAATAAATCATGTCATAAAAGGAACACTTGAATTAAGGCCTTAAAACTGGACAGAAGGCCAGCCTGAAAAGTCCCAAAACTGGGTACACCAACACGTTTTCTCTATTACAATTTCGACGGCGATTTGCGATCCGAAATTCAATTCATAGAAAAGTGTTATCAATACGGCATATGTTGAACATACTTTACATATGCATGCAATACATTAGGTTTTGGCAGTGATAAGGCAGCAGACTTGATAATAATTTATACCAATAATGGGATGATTTTTTGGCACACACTAACAAAAAAGATTCTACGCGGCGAGAACTTTGACAGCAGACTGTACCGAACACATAACCTGACTGCGCGGCCGGACGTCAAGCAGTTCTGCTGGGAACTGGAGGCTTTACCTCGAAAACGTTAGAAAATGGACACTCACCTGGCAAACGGTGTCTGTTCCACATGGTAGTAGTTGGATATGGGCTCGTTCTTTACGAGTGAAGTCAGGAAATCATCCGAAATGCTGAGCAGACCGTTGTGATTGCTGTTCAATGCGATACCAGCACCGAAACTCATTTTTGCCATCTTGGAAAACTTGTCGAATTTCCGTCTTTATCCTGACAGGGGGAAGCACTTTTCCAGATCTGCGAGTCTCGGTCTGAGGACGGTTCACGCGTCCACCATGGCCTCAGCAGCCGTTACGGCTCCGGCTCCAACAGACGCCGCGGTAACCATGCACCACCACCACCAAACAAAGTGTCGGTGTCGGCACGGCGTTGGTTAGGAGGCACCGCGGACACACGCACACACTGCTGGCACACAGCCTCGGCCAGGCCTACGCGGGGGCACGGCTGGGCACGGCACACGCGAAACCACGACCTTTTCTCCGCCAATCACTCGGAAAAAGAAGATTCCACACATCCACCACACAACATAAACAAAGGGCCAGCAGACGTCTCCGCACTCGGCACAACCAGCGAGGTCGACCGCTACGATGTGACTGACTCATCCGAGACCGACAACACCCCCTCCCCCTCTCCCGCCCCCCTGTGCCCCTCCTCCTCACCCCCCACCACGACCACCTGCTCGCTCACCCGCTGCTGCGCGAAAACAGTTGATTTTGAAACTTGCGGCGCTGCCAACACTCGCCATCAAAACCATGTGGATTCAGAGGACTGGAAGTCATTAGAAATGTCGACAAAAGTCAAAGCGTAAATTCTGCATGTAGTTTTGTTCGTGTTTTACAGCTACAGCGATTTTTATGGTTCCGAAAGTCTTATAGAACGCTGACGTGCAAATGATACTTTACGGTTTCCAATGTTTTCAAGAATTGACGATCGAAATCAGGCATTCAAGCGCCAAAATTGTAGTGTTTTGACCAATGTCCAATCCAGTCCATTTTCTCATTAGGTTTCGTTCGAAAACCACTCATGACGAAGCTGTCTCTCCTCCCAAGAACTTAGATTTTAATGGGTTGTGTGAATTGCACATTCAGAAAACTGAATTAAGTATTATGTGATCCTATGGCATTTAATTTCTGATTCAGGAAGAGGGCAGGGGCAAAATAATTTGGAGTCAAGGTTTCTCTTGTAATGTTTACGTTTAATACAAACAAAAGTAAAAAAAGAACAAGAAACATATAGACATTGACAAAGCCAATGTTTGTCTGCGAAGACGGTGTAAATCCTCGAGACAATAAAGTGACTAGCATCTGTAAACAAAAATCACGCATCTAAAATTACTCAACAATAACACATTCTCTCTTATCAAACAGCTTAATGGACAAAGCCATGTCAAAATAAAGATAATTTCTGTCAACTAACTCAGGAATAGACTTTGCAAAACAAATGCAAACTCACTCTTAAGATAAAAACATAAACATTGGAGACATGAAAGGGAATTTTTATACATATTTACAACTCAAGGAAACTAAAAGCCACTGTGTACTGTTAAAAGTCTTGAACAGTTATAAATAAAATGAAGAGCAACCTAAAATTTTATATGTTCTTATCAAGACATATTTTCTTTCTTCTACCATACCCAGGCAGAAAGTTCTAGTTAACTCACTCTAATCACCCCACATGGTGAAAGACAAAGGTCTTCAGAAAAATTTCTTGACTGTTGTCAACACTGGAGGTAAAGCAATCTCAGAACTTCGACCTATGTAAACTACACACATAAACCCTGTAAGACAATTGTTCTGTTACATTTAATGACATAGAAACTGCTTTGATTTTGATTTCTTGTTAATCCATAGAAGCTAGAATATCTTTAACACATGTATAATATTTGTGCTATCCTGACACCTTACTGGCAATAATTTTAGGGAATGCTGAAATAAATTATAGTACTGCCCCCTTTTTTTTCACATTGTACAAGAAAAGTATGCAATAACATCAGTGTTACAGGAGTATAGATTACCAGGAAAAATTAATGACTACTTAAATTAAAAGTCTTGCTATCCAATCTATCAATTAACATCCAAAGATCTACAATGCTGAAAGTACATGAAGGTAAAGAATGGGACATACATTATCCACTGCAGGAATAAGGGAGACAGAATGAACAGATGTCTTTAAAAATTCCCTTGAATTTTAAGAGAAGAGACAAACAGTCAGAATAATTTGATTTCTCAATGAATAGAAAACAGACTTCAACATTGAAATTGCTCTAGATGAATCACCTCCCATGGACGGTATTTATAGAGCAAAAGCAAAAAGACACATGAAAATTACACTAAGGCAGATGCCCATTGGACTCCTCTAAATCATTAGGGAGGGAATAAAATAGTAAGCCAGCAACAGAATCAATTGTGAACTGTTGCTGCTTTAGAAGACAAGAAAACCAAATAAATTTCCATACACTATTACAAGTTTGTACACATTTCATCGATTTGAGACTAAAATTACTTATTGACTACAATTCTCTAAACAAACAGGCAGTCCATATCTTATTCCTAAGGTGAAGGTATATCTTGCTACTCACACATGTAGAGGAAGTAATGGCTGAGTATGGAGTATGACTTAGATAATACACTTCAATATCCTGCAAATTATGCAAGAGCACATTATATTTGGTCTGACACACTGGAATAAATAACAGAGTTTTACGACTTAAAAGCAAACATCACTTCAATTAGTAGCTGGTCTTGAAAGAACACAAGTGCATATCCACGCACAAATGACACTGGTTTAAATTTTCATGCACAAAACATATTTAAAAAAATTCAAGACATTGCAGGAATAATTAAAAACTTGAACTGTACAAGAAGGTCCAAAATGTTCCATATGACACAGCTTGAATTTAAAAGATAAATTTATGTGCTTCTATTATATTCAACTTTCAATTCATTTCATTTTATGCTCATGTTCTTACTTGCAAACTTAGTAGTGACTAGATTGAAAATAAATAAATTGTGCCTATTCTAGAAGCCAATTTAAATACATACAGTAATAATTCAATGTATAATAGGTAAATAAAATAGCAAGAGGTGTATTGCCAGTTAAATTACTGTTTTCTTTACAATTTTGCTGGTTTGGAAACTTGGCTTTTACAATATAATTATTTACAGGTTTCATCTAACAAAGACTTTTCCAAGTGAATTACTGTACTGCACTGTTACTGAACAAATTGAAAAGCTCTTGAGCATCACAAATATCATTATAGAGCCTCTCTGGAGTAAACGGAACAGAAAATTTATGCTGTTCTATGAGACTCTTAAAAGACAGACAGACTTCTAGCAACAAAGGACACAGTCACAGTTCTCATTTAACACAGCCAAAGAGTTTTTGGTATTACTGTACTTTTTCCTCTTCACAGCATCAATGTACCCATGAACCTCAGTTGAGTAGATACATTATTCTTCACATTTATTCAAACTTCTCAACTTATTCAATGCCGAAAGTATTAGTTTCTTCCACAGCAAGAAGGAGTTTCTCATAAAGTATTTCTGGGGTAGGATAAGGTGGCAGATCCAAACGGTTAAAGCACGTATGAGCTCTGTTAAAAGAGGGTGGGAAAAAACATGTGTTAAGGATAATCTTTTGATGAAATATTCCACCTAATTTAAAGCAATCAAACAATTGTAATCACCTTGGCAAACTATTGGGCTTTCCCCATTTCTCTATACAAAATTTCCTTGGTCCAGTGGAACCACGAAGAGCAGCAAATCCCTCATAAGGTATGCTTGAGGTTCCCGTTACAAATTGCAGCAACCTCAATCTCTGCTCATTACTGAAACGTTCAATTGCAGACCAGAACCACTGCATAACAGGGTGGTTGTCATGGTAACCTAAAAAGAAAATAAGAAATTTATGAAATGAACTTGAAAAAAGCTTCAGGTGCCGAGTACCATAAAAATGCTATTGAAAACATCTTAATGACAACTTACCAGATCTATATTCAGTATTTTTCCGCCAGTCAGCTAAATCTATTTCAGCTGTCCCAGCAATAACGAGTTCTAACTCCCGAGCATCAAATACAGATACAAGACGAGGATCAACAACCTCATAAAATCCCCGCACTAGTGAATCTATTTGTTCAGATACTCCTCGTTCTAATCGCCATCTTACTACTCTCTCCAAATAGTCCTAAAATTGAAATGAAAGAAAACGAAACATTAGATTTGTAAGGGACTACATTGAATAGTCTATAAAAGTAAACTGGCAGCAAAATTTACCTTTTTGTTCCCCTCACAAACCGTCACGTTACGACCCCCAGGTTTGAGTTCTCTTTCAACAACCTGTCCAAACACTTCCTCTGTTACAGCAAATGTTAAGTCCAGCACCTCGGCAGAGATGTCATTCTCTTTTATCCACAGCAAACTCTGATGAAATTCTGCATCTAATGACTCTAAATCACTCAGATTTACTGGTCTGAAATAAATAAAGGAGCAGTTAGTACAAAGTGGACAGAATGTGAAAGACAAGAAACATGAATTAAGTCATAAGCGACTACACTGGAAACAAACTTACAATCTAAGAAGGGCTTTGTAAAAAGGACGTGTGAAGAAAGCATCCAATAAATACTGATGAACCAATGCCAGACCCAAAACACGCCCACTGAATCGAAACCTGGAAATGAATAAATTAAGTTCAGTTACTGAAATGACATGATGACAGAAACAGCGCCAACGTCAAATGCATGCAAAAACTACATACCATTCATGGTGGTTGTCCACAAACGCAGACATGGGGGAGACTTGCACTGTGTAGGTGTCATTGGCAGAGTACTCAAACAGCCCATAGTACGGGTTGAAGAGCTCCCTTGACAGCAAGAAGAAGAACTCTCGCGACGGGCCGCCATAGTCGAGGCCCTCCTCGCGGTCATACGTTATGTACAGCTTGCACTTCTGGAGATCCTTCTTGGACGCGGCCATAATCTTGCTGAACGCATCTTCGAGGAGATGCTCCCGCCTGATGTGCAGCCTGCAATCACAAGTGACAAGACAGATTAGTCTGGTGTCGCCATGCGGCACACGGTGGGGTAGTGGCAGCAGTCACTGTTTCCTGTTTTGAAAAGTTAATCGCATAGGTTTTGTGGGATTTTTAGGGTTTCAAAATAAAACAAATAAAAATGCCGATCAGCACAGTTGTGTGATGATCGCCACAAAAATGTTGTCACGAGCATTGCAAAACTTTGTAGTAATTCCTTGCGAACTCAAAAACAGTGATGACGAGGGGACTTACTTGAGCTTGCCGGGGCCCTGGCCGAAGCCCTTGGACTCGAGCTTCCGGTAGAAGTTCCTCAGCTTGGCCTCAAAGTCCCGGCGGTAGGGGGCGGGCGCGCGGGCGTTGGCCCTCGACAGCCCGGGGCTAGCCTGCGGGGACAGCTGCGGCGACCCCGTGCGCGCGCTGGACGGCACGGACGGCACGTAGCTCATGATCTCCTGCTCGAACAGGCTGCAACACACAAACCAAACCGGTCAGAGATGGACGTAAAGGGACAGCACAGACACAAATCACAGCCCAGGCCCCCGTCACAGGCACACAGTCACCTCATGAGGACGCGCTGCCAGTCGCGCGCCCAGTACGTAGGCAACACATTCGACACGGCTGTCCAGCGGGCGCCAGTCCAGTCGGCGCTCCCGGCCCGCCTCTGGCTAGGCCGCCGGCAGCCGAGGGCGCCCAACGGGTAGGCCACCCATCGATCAGCCCGGGCACCGGGACCACCAGGCCGGGCCCGGGCGCACATCGTTCTGTAAATGTGCGCGAGTCGCAGTCGCCGAACGGAGGACATCGCATCGCACCGCTCCGCTCCACTACCCTGCCCCTGCCCTGCCCCTTCCCCTTCCCCGAAACAGACGGATGCCCGGTGCTCGCGGTGAACGAACGACGCGACAGGTGCACGGGCACGGGTTATACACACACACACACACACACACACACACACACACACACACACACACACACAGGACAGGTCGCACTGCCAGGAAGCTCATTACCCCAACGGCAAACACTAGGCAGCCAAGGACTTTGCCATGAGATTGACCGATGCGGTAACGCGGAGCTGACCGATGAGAACTGACCACTGGCTGACCAGGGGGCAGGGGTTGGTCGACGGCTCCAAATGACTTTTTAGTATCCATTTGTACTATAGACAACGTAAGTGGGCGTATCATTCAGTCCGTGCTCTCCAACGTGAGCGGTCTCGAAAAAGGTCCGCGTGGGCGTGGGCGGCGAAACGGGCAGGGCTCTTAGTACTTCCGGCTGTCGGGGAGGGGTCCCCTAGGATCGCCGGGGACCGGGGAACCCCGGGGAACCCCGGGGCCGGGGGGTCTGGTCTCCTCTGCCACTCACCGAGGCGCACCGAGGTCACCGAGCTCCACCTTATCGGCCAGCACAACGTATAGTAAGTACACGCCCCTCATTCTCTCTCTCTCTCTCTCTCTCTCTCTCTCTCTCTCTCTCTCTCTCTCTCTCTCTCTCTCTCTCTCTCTCTCTCTCTCTCTCTCTCTTACCCCCCACCCCCACCCCCTTCTCCTTCTCCTTGGTAGTTCCGCGACAGCGATTTGCGCCCACAGCAGCGCGCACCAGAAGGCCGGGGACCGCGGGGACCCACACAAAACAACGCTCCCGCCACGTAATTGATGGACGTCCCCGGTGTGTGTGTGTGTGTGTGTGTGTGTGTGTGTGTGTGTGTGTGTGTGACCTCCGTGCTCGCGACCCCCCTCCCCCTCCCCCAATGCCAAGGACACGTGCAGCTGCCTGGTGATGCGGGCCGGGCGTCGCATCCCAAGGACACGTCCATAGCCATCGGCGACCGCCTCACCGTGACACAGCTAATTTGTGCTCCAATAGCAACAGCAGAGGCCGAAATAATAAGCAAAGTACATGATGATGTATGTATATATTTTTGGCGGGTCGTGATTTGGCAGTGTCATCCGGGGACCGGGCCGGGGCTGGCCGGGGGCGAGCCGGGCTCCACAGTTGCCCCTCCCCGACTGCTCTGCACTCTATGAAAGGGTGGGTGAGGGTTAGACAAAGAGGGGAGACGAGGTAGCCAAGGCTGGGCCAAGGCTAGGCCAAGGCTGCAAGGGTCCGGCAGGCTCAGCAAGGCGAGGGTCTTTTGCAGCCATTCGACTTCGAAAAGCCAAAGGCCTCGAGCCGTGGCTGCACCCGCACCCCGCCCCTGGCCCGTTCGCGCAGCTCACACCCACGGCCAGACCGACCCAGCAGGGGCCCAGCAGGGCAGCACGGCCCGGGGGACTTCTTTTCCGCGCATTTGCGTGCAGATGAGGGGGTCGCCATCGCAGACGGAGTGCAAATCTGTAGGGAATCTGCAAACACCCTCCCCACCCGCTGAGGGCAAGGGCCCCGGCGGCAGCCAGACGCCGCACAACGGATCTCACGCCTTACCGAATAAATATTGACAGATAATTCAAGGCAGGGCCCCGACCCGGCCATGCCAACCAACCCTTTGAGTAGAAGCGGCGGCGGGGAAGCGGGGGCGCGACCTGCCCCCAATAAAACCGACCCGCACAAAATGAGGACGGAATGGTGCGTTTCCCCTCGACTCAGTGCAGCCGAAATCCCAGATCCCCAGTCCCCCGGGCAACGCACCGAATCACGGCTACCGTTTAGTACCAACACCGACGGGGGCGGGGGACGGGGCAGGACGCAGCCGGCAGTTAAAATATGGTCCGGGCGGACCGAGGGGCGAAGTGTAATAGCCGAAAAGCAAGGGCAGCAAGGGCAGGAGCACGGACAGTGAGTGCAGGAGCACGGACAGCAAGTGCAGGAGCACGGACAGCAAGTGCAGGAGCACGGACAGCAAGTGCAGGAGCAAGGACAGTGAGTGCAGGAGCACGGACAGTGAGTGCAGGAGCACGGACAGCAAGTGCGGGAGCACGACACACGGACAGCGACACGCCTCGCCCGGGCCGCGCACTGCAGCAGCAGCAGCAGCAGCAGCATCAGTGCCGGCTCGCCATCGGCCACGCGGCCAACGCGGCCGCGCCGTGGAAATAATTCAAAGGGCCAATAACCACATGCGTGTGTTCGTTGACACGGGGGGGGGGGGGGGGGCTGTCCGTAAGGAGCCTCACACTAAATCCTTCATGCATCCCGTGGAGTTTACGCACATGCTCATGGGCACCTAATGCAACATTTCTGCGGAACGAATATACGCGCAATAAGTGTGCGTTTGATTCGTGTGCTTCATTTTGTGAATAATTTTTTGCACAAAAATGTTCAAAAATGTGCATATGCAAAATGGTTCAGCGTGTGCCGCCTCCGCGCTCGGCGGCTCGGCAGGGGTCCCCCGCGTCCCCCGGGGACCAGGGGCCGCCGCCGGGGAAGGCGGATTATTTTGGGATGGAATTACTACAGTACAGCGCAACACGCATCGTCGTGCGGTGCGGTGCGGTCGGCGCCCCGCCAACGGTTCGGGTAGGTCAGTGCAGGGGGCGACGGAATGGCCCGCCCGTGGAGCCCCCATAGGGCGCTGCCATAGGGCGCTGCCATAGGGCGCTGCCATAGGGATTACTGACGCACAGCCATAGGGCGCCGACATGGGATGCCACAGGCGTGCTGCCAAGGGCGCTGCCATAGGGCGCTGCCATAGGGCGCTGCCATAGGGCGCTGCCATGCGGGGCTCCGCTGCCAGCTGTCAGCCAGCGCCTCACGCCGCGGAGTAAACAAACACACGCTGGCGCTGCCGCCGCTGCCGCCGCTGCCGCCGCTCCGCGCCGCCCCCCGGATTTCCTCTTCAGTTTCGGCTCGAAAACGTCAACGGCGCGTCGCCAATGCCATCATATGCTGGGCGCCCTCCTTTGACGTGCTTCTTTGGCCCTCGAGGGCGTGGCGGTGGGCGTCGTGGCGGTGGGCCGGGCGGTGGGCCGGGCGGTGCACGGAATGGCTGCGCTCCGCTTCCCAGCCGCCCCCTGCAGGGTAGGCAACCCCAGCCGGCGGTGCGCAGCGCTGCACTGGTGCTGCCTGCGCCAGGCTGGCGGGCGCTGCGGACTGGCCTGGGACCCCGAGGCCCTGGGACCCGAGTGTACTCGTGCATGTATCGTATCGGCCGGCGCCAGGCCCGGCGCCAGTCGTACCCGAGGCGCTAGAGCCCGGCCCGGCCCGGGCCCAGGCGAGCCCGGCACCCGGTCCGATAGTATGATGTGATATGATGTGATACGGCTTGTAGGCCGGGCCCTTGGCCTGCTAGGCCGGCTAGGCCGCTAGGCCAATCAAGTGGCACTACCAGCCACTTTGGAGCCGGCCCGGCTACACGGGGACTACACACACACACACACACACACACACACACACACACACACACACACACACACACACACACACACACACACACACACACACACACACACACACACACACACACACACACACACACACACACACACACACAGGACCAGGCGGTCGGCCGCACCCAAGGCGCACACTACCCCTACCACACCTTACTCCAGTCAGCAGACCGTGCGGAAATCGGCAGACGATTTACGCCGACTTTGGGGCAGCCCTGCAGCATGGCCTTGCGGCCCTCCAAGGGCGGCCGCCGTACCGATTAGTACCGGTCGGCGGGGCCCTGGCGGGGCCCTGGCGGGGCCCTGGCGGGGCCTAACCCTTAGCCCTCCCGCCCACGCCCCCGTCTGCTGCCCACCTGTCGCCGGCCGCAGTGCGCATCCTTTGCGGTCCTCGCCACATAGATCCTATTCATATCGCAGACTCTAGCAGACGTGGCCCCGGGAGGGGGAGAGGTGGTGGTGGTGGGGGGGGGGGCGTCTGCATCAGCACAGCAGCCGCCAGCTGCAAGGAATCTCCTTCCTGCCCGCCCCGCCGCTCCTAGCCCGCTCCTCCTCTTTCTCACTTGCAGTTTTTCACGCCTGCACTGCACCCCCCCTCCCTCCCTCTCACTCACTCTCCCTCTCCCCCCGACTGCTCACACCTCCAAAAGACGGAGAAGCAAAAGACGCGCCCTGCTGCTGTTACGGCAGCAGAGCTGCGCCCGTGCGGACTCTAACGGGACGCCCGCCCCACGACAGGCACCACCAGGTAGCATCTATAGCAGTACACGACGCACACGCGTGATGCGCACACCACGCACGGCAGCAGTCACAGCCTGCACAAAATAGGCACACGCACACACACACACACACACACACGCCAGCAGTAGCCGGGCTGAAACTGAAACGGCATGTGTGCATAATATACGTTCGCGTATCAACATGACAAAAGGGGTGCAAAAACGTTATAGGGTTTCGAACCCGGGAACATCGCGTCCATGCCGCTTTGTTTGTGTGTGTACACACACACACACACACACACTTTGTGGTTTTGTCGCGCCTTCCTTTCTCTCTCTAGGTCATCTCTCTGCTGTGCCGCATACCTCCACAATCTACATAGTACAGCACAAGTGGACCACATGCACTTATATCGCATGCTTGCGTGGTATTATGGTAGGTTATAACAGCGGATAGCACCGAGGTCCGAGAGGAGTGTGTGCGTGCGCGCGCGCGCGCGTGCAGAGGTGCGTACTGTGTAGCCTAGACTTTGCTCATCGCGGAGGAGGGGGCAGAGGGGGGAGGGGGTGAGTATCACATGTGAAGCTTACATTCAGAGGTTTTGTCGTGCGGGTTGCCTAATTAGACCCCATCTACCTACCGGTCATTTGGACCCCCCCCCCCCTCCCAATGGCTCAGCGCCTGTGTGTGTATGTCTGTGTGTGTGTGTGTGTGTGTCCTTCAAAGCGGCGTAATCCGCATGTAAATATCGAGTGCAGCGCCTGTGAGCTGCGATGAGAGACGCCTGTCCGTCGTCAACACAAAGGCCAGTTCAACGAGTCCACACGGAAATCTTTCATTTGCTGCATCAAAACACACACACACACACACACACACACACACACACACACGAACGGCATACTTTTTTCACGTTCCGCCTCGCACCCGACGCCGCAGAATATAAAATTGTATGGTAAATGAAAAACGGGAGAATGCGTAATCCACCTTGATTAAGGCAGGTTATTATTTTACTATCATTTCAGTGAGAATGGACACTCGCGAAAGAAATAATAGAGGGGGAGAAGAGACGAAAGATGACACGAAATGTGATGGCAAGTAGACACAACTCCCATTGCAGTCGAGTTTCAATGTGAAGCGATATTATTTCTCCTGTTTCCTCACAGCTTTGCGACGGCGTGCAGTGCCCGGCATGCTAAACAGAAAACGGGTGGCACTGCTTGTGCGTGTGTGTGCGTGTGAGAGAGAGAGAGTGTGTGTGTGTGTGTGTGTGTGTGTCGTGGCCGCAGGTCAAACTCCACTCGACCCTTCACTGGGGCGGAAAAGGGAAAAGAAAGGGAAGGCAGTGAAATGATAACTAAGCTAGCACACGCACGCACACACACACGCGCACAAAAAAAAAACGCTTTCTCGAAATTTAAAAATAAAACTACTCTCTGGATAAATTCATCCTAGAAAACGCCGCCGTTGGCGTTGTATTGGGTGCACGAGAAACATGGGGGGGAAAAAAAAACAAACAGAAACGTCGCCATTCATAAATTATGCACGAGCAAAGGGACAGGAACGCATCTCTCTGCTGCTAGCGTTCCGCATGCGCGCGGGTCATTTGAATGAAATTTCCCCGACGTCCACACAAGAAGAAGAAGTGTCTGCTGTGTATTTGACGCGGTCTAACGGGCGTGCAAGAACCGAACGCTACATTCCGCACGAAACGCCTACGCCACACACACCCCGATCGCCCCCGATCTGGGTCCAGAGCCCCACTGATGACATTTTTTGATTTATTTTTTATTTGAGTGTAATAGTATATATCTGCAAACCGAGGGCCACGGCCATGCCACCACGCAACAAAACAACGGCCAGCAGATTCCGCCGGCGGAGGGAGGGGGAGGGGAGGAGGGGGGGGGGGGAGGATTAGCGTTCACTTGAATGGACCAGGCCTCCTGGAACGCTCACAGAGCACATGTCTCCGCGCGTCATTCCCTGCACACACACACACACACACACACACAAGTGCAACGATGCGTCCTGCTGCGTGAGAACGTGATGAGGCGCGATGTGTGTGTAATAATGTCCTTCGCATCCCCCGCCGTCTTGTTGGGAGGGGGGGGGGGGACCACAAACGCCATGGTCGCGTGTTCGAGTACCGGCCGGGGTGCGCAGCAGAGCCGCCGCTGGCTGGCTGGCCCGCCGTAAGTAACGCGCGAAAATAATGGTGTTTTGCATTTGCTTCCCTTTGGAAAGAGGATTGGTCTTTCACTGCGGCGTGACGAGCATGGTGCCCGTCGCCTCAAGGACGACCCCGAGCCAACCCTATAATACGGCTCCACCCCCACCCGGGAAGGACAAACAATCGCCTTGTTGTAAATCAGTGGGACTCGACGTGGGGACGGCGACGCTGCGGTCCTTGTCAAAATGTCGAGCAGGCTAACTTGTGAACGCCCCCCTCCCCTCCCCCCTATTTTCCCTCGGCTGCTGTCAGTTCATTGCCTCCCTCCACACACCAAAAGCTTCGCCCCCTGTGCACGCTGCACTCAGTGACAATGTTCCCGTGCCATTTCAGCACTATTTTTCGAACGCAACGCGGGAAGGATAATCACTGTAAATGAAAGAGTAATGAACGTCACTAAACGGACAATCACCACATTTTTCAGGAAGCTCTAAGGTGTGCTGAT
Source organism: Odontothrips loti (assembly GCA_038380765.1). Classification (NCBI taxonomy): domain Eukaryota; kingdom Metazoa; phylum Arthropoda; class Insecta; order Thysanoptera; family Thripidae; genus Odontothrips; species Odontothrips loti. The sequence goes on from CM076252.1 coordinate 8,793,616, forward strand.
ATATACCAATATATCGACCTTTCTCATTCACAACGATACACTATACTAGTTCAACGTTTCGGACGATGCATCAACAGTGCGGCGGACCAACGCAGGCAAAAGTATCGACTTTCCGAGTGATAAGGTCCCGGGCCCGGGCAGGTGCGGCAGGTGCGGCAGGTGCAGCACGGATAAGCTCTTGAGCTCCGGCTGACATAGGCGCGGAAGGGACAAAAAAGGGCTCCCTTGTTGCCGCACGTGCTGCACTGTTCCAGGCAGTTTTGTGCCGATAAGTGCTACCCGGCGGTATGACCGGTGCACCATCACAAAGGAAGGACAAATTTCATCAACTCTGTATAGTCAATTTTTATAATTTTTATAATTTCTGCAAACAGAATTGGATCCCAGTCAGAGCTGACTACATTATTGCCGTTCTGGGGGACAAGTCGATATCGATTGGTCTCCGATCAAAAAATCAAAGGTCAAAATTTCGATCGAACTGAGGATGGCATCTGTCCGTCGACGGTGCGACACTTACAGGCTGAACACGATCCCGAACATCTTGGTGACAAATCCCATGGTGGCTGCGGCGCGGGGGCAGGACCAGCGGGGCTGGAAGCGGGGTCGGGCCATCACCGCGGAGGGGGGCGGGGCCGTCTGGCGGACACGCACACCAACACCAACACGACGATGTGCCACTACTACAAGTCGGCGGCGACCTGGCGCGCGAGGACCTCGTCGTCCGACAACGGGAAATCACGCACGCGAATAAGAGGACAGAAAACGTGGTATTCCGCGGGACGGCTGCGCTGTGCAGGCTGTGTGCTGTGCGCTGCTGCGACTGTGGCGACCCGACGGCACGGCACCACCTCGCTCGGCTCGGCGACAGCTTCTGACTGAGACTGAGGACTCGGCGGGCGCTGGCGGCGGACCGGGCCGGCGTAGAGCGAGTGCACCGGCACCGAGCCCCCCCGCCCCGCTGCCCCACCGTACCCCCGCCACGCCCGCCGCGCAGAACCCCCACCCCCGCCTCACCCCGCGTCCGGGACCGTCCGGAACCTCCAGCTCACGGCCACCCCGCCACCCCCCGGGTCCAGCAACAAGCACAGCCAGAAGGGGGTGGTTGGTTGCAAAAGGCAACGCACAACGGCCGCTGCTACCCACGACGACCCTTGCCCTGCTTGAGTGCGTGCGCGCGCTGTATTTGTGACGAGGGAGAGGGAGAGGGAGAGGGAGAGGGAGAGAGAGAGAGAGAGAGAGAGAGAGAGAGAGAGAGAGAGAGAGAGAGAGAGAGAGAGAGAGAGTGTGTGTGTGTGTGTGTGTGTGTGTGTGTGTGTGTGTGTGTGTGTGTGTGTGTGTGTGTGTGTGTGTGTGTGTGTGTGTGTGTGTGTGTGTGTAGGAGTGAGTGTGTGTGCGCGCATCCACTTTGCAAGTTGAGCGCGCACCGCCCGCCAGGTGTTTCCTCCGGCTTTTTGCAGGCCGTTCGCGTTGGACAACGGCGCTGCTTTTCCCCTCGCATGTCCGGAGGGGTCCGGCGGGGGTGTGCTGCGTAGGGTAGGGAGGGTACCACAGGGTACCACAGGGTACCACAGGGTTACGGGACGGGTTTCTGACACACGTCTGGCGTGCTTTTGAAAGGAAGAACCATGAAAACTGAAATGGTCTGAATTTACCAACTTCGAGTGTGTGTGTGTGTGTGTGTGTGTGTGTGTGTGTGTGAGAGAGAGAGAGAGAGAGAGAGAGAGAGAGAGAGAGAGAGAGAGAGAGAGAGAGAGAGAGAGAGAGAGAGAGAGAGAGAGAGAGAGAGAGAGAGAGAGAGAGAGAGAGAGAGAGAGAGAGAGAGAGAGAGAGAGAGAGAGAGAGAGAGAGAGAGAGAGTGAGTGAGTGAGTGAGTGAGTGAGTGGGTGGGTGGGTGAGTGGGTGGGTGGGTGAGTGGGTGAGTGAGTGAAGTGGGCGGAGTGTCGTGTGGGCTGGAGTCGCGGTGAGTGAGTGCGCGAGTGCGAACAGGCGCGTGTGAGCGTGTGCGCACACACACTCACCGTCGTTATGTGGTGCCATTTCACGGTGACCGGGTGATAAAAGGCTCAGGAAATGGGTTCGAATCTCGAAACGGGCACAAAAAAGAACGGCTCATCCGGTGCAAGCGCGGCCGCGCCCAAAAGACACACTCACACACACGCGCGCGCGCGCGCACCCGGAGCGCGATGTTCACTCGTTTCGGGGTGGGTGGTTGCTACCTCCCACCTCCCACGCGATACGAGGTCAGGGATGGGGGTGGGGGATGACATAACCTCCACACACTCACCCTCCCTCTAACCCCACTCACGGCTCAGCGACCTGTGGAGCCACTGCCAGCAACAGGCGGGCTGCGAACGCTGCGTGAACGCCTTGCTATACAGTGGGGGCCGCCTGGTCGCCTCCCGCCTCGGCCCGCATGGGATGATACGCGACCGCGATCGGCAGGCTGCCCTCCCGCCTGGACACACACACACACACACACACACACACACACACACACACACACACACACACACACACACACACACTCGCCAAAAGGGCTTCCGGGAGCCAGCCACACACCGCGCCAGGCCAACGAGTATACCAGCATTTCACACAATCTTGTCGTTCGCTGCCGCGATTGAAACAAGGGACAAAAATACGCGCGACACGCGACAGGATGATATCGGCTCGAATTTTAATCCGATTACACACGCTCCGTATGGAGCCAATCAGGTATGTAACCACACTTAAAGGGGGGGGGGGGTAATTATCACAGCGACACTGGCAGCGAGCAGAATGGGGAAGGGGGGGGGGGATCACTGTACGAGACAATAGCAGGTTCTGTGTTGTACGCGAGTGCGGCCATGGATGGCAAATTGTTCGAATCGGAAACCTCTATCAAATCGGAAAATACCGGGTCGCCTCTCCAATCCAAAAGTTCCGATGATTCAACAGTTAATTTGCACCGGATTCGTGCACCGTCGTGGAAGACGAGCAGCAGACCATTGAATCATCCACGTTTATCCTGACTAGGAAAAAATTGTGTACCTTCGACAGATGCGGACATATAGGGGACATAATCCATTCGCAACAGCACGCGAGAAATCGGAAACATTACTCCTTTTAGTATTTCACGAACGTTTATAGGAATGTACAGTATAATTTCTTTTGACGCGTGCAATCGGCCACATACTTTATACTACTAACAAAGTGTGACTACCGGTGCGGACTACCGCCGGCCGGACCATCCGGAAGGCCACACACAACCCCGGCGTCCGACTGCGATCGTAAAAAGATGACGAGGTAACGCCGAGCAAGGCCTGCCGGGGCCTGCCGGGGCCAGCCTGCCGCCGGTGACATCACGGAGTTATACTGGTGACATGACCGCCGCCGCATCGCCTTCCAGAGCGCGTGAGCCACTTTGGGTGCAGCCGCAGCAGACCCTGGACTTGAACTTGAACAGCACGCCTGGTGCAGTAGTGAGGGTGAGAACCACCCCTATCGGTCTTGCGGGGGGCGCGGGGCGCCATATGGGGCTCGCACACACACGCCCACCTCACTGACCTAACACACTCTGGGCCTCTGGGCTGGGCGCCCCACGGATACGAAAAGCAGCAGGGGTGATTGTTCGATAAAAAGACGTGTACGGCGTGTACGCGCCGATTGAGCCGAGCCACCCGGCGGGCGGTGAGTGGCCGGGGGGCGGACGAGCGCAGCGGCTGGTGCGTAGGTGCGCCTGCGGATTGTACAGTCACAGCCAACCACGCAATCCTAATAACGAAAAATTTCACAAATTCGCACACATCAGAACCTTTACGCATTGGGTCTGAATACCCGCAAGCTCTGCGGACACGCGAGCTTTACCGCTTCGTCGTCCGACGCGCGTTTTATACCAGGAAAGTTGTCAGGGAATTGGGGTGGTGATGATGTAAATTTTCAGGGGAAAAAATTAATTTAACAGAAAAATAATTGTCATTTCATATTTAAAATTTCAAGTACTTTAAAAACGCAGAAACCCTCAAATCTTTCCAAATTTTCATATTTTTTATATTCATTTTTCATATTATTCATCTCATCAGGAAGAAGCGCATCGCATCGCACGGCAGAGGCCGGCCGCGCCCTCACTTAATCTAATCAAAAGAGCAAGTTAAATTAATCCCCCCTGGCGATGGGGTGTGTGGTTTAGGCGGCGGCCGGGGAAAAGGTGCCGACAGTACAGTACAAGGACAAGACGCACCGTGGGCAGAACGCTGCGGATAATCTGAGTAATCCAGAAGGTAACGTAGATTATTCAAGTTAGCCAAATGGTAAAGTCGGCGCTGACGCCGCGATATATGAGGGCAGAGGAGTGATTTTTTTTTTTATTTTTTTTTTGGGGGGGGGGAGTACTGCTTGGAAAGGCAAGCGCTATGACATACTGGGCCAACAGGCCACGGCCGCGTAATGACACATAATCTACATACGTGTAATAACACAATAAAGACAAGCACAATACATGCTGAGTGTTTTTCCAGCAAAGGGAATGCTGGAGCCCAAGGTCCAGGCACGACAACTCAACAAACAGGAGTATCTAAGCTCCGTGTGGAAATTTCAGCCAACGACAACCTTCCTTTACGTCACTACACACAGCGAATTTCTATGAAACGTGGAAAGTGTTTACAGTGACGAGTAACGTATATTAGTATTAGTGCGAGTTCGCGTGTCGTGGGGCATGAGCCAATTACTGCGGTGGCAACACCACCATCCGTTCAACTCGTCACTAGTATTCGATGCGACCACGACAGTGCCGGCGGGGCGGGCACCACAGGCACCACAGGCGGGCACTTTCCAGGCCTGATGACGCGTAGGAGACACACCAAGTCGTTTTCGCGCTGGCGCTCGCTGTCCCCGGTAGGTCCGGCCTCCGGCCTCCGCACGCCGCGACTCGCGCTTTAAAAAATGCGCGACGACGCGTGCGTGCAAACTGCCTGCAAACCGCGTGCAAACGCCGCGGAGCTGCGAGCGCAGGGCGAAACAGAGCGCAAGACCTCTCTTCCGTGCGAACCCGGCCGAACAGAGAGGCAATCGTGAGTACGAGAGCACGTTTGATATGCGCACGGCGTTAGACGACGCGGACCTCTAATGTCAGTCCGGAGCACGGACCGCGCACGGACCGCGCACGGACCGCGCACGGACCGCGCAACGGACCACAGGTTGCTGTGCCCCGCAGAGTTCCCCTCCAACAAAACACAACAAACAACTCGCACACGCGCCCAAACAACCCCAGCAGCAGCAGCAGCCTATCTATCCGGCTGCGTATGGGACCACGGTGAGAACCAACTTCCTCTCAACCTATACAACTACAAATCGACTTCAATATAAATTAGTCTGTTGCCACATCGATATTCCAGGTGTCCCATTTGCCCCGTGACAAGGACAAGGTAGGCAAGCCTAGCTCCGTCTCTTTCTCGCTCATGCGTCCGGCCGAGATAGAAAGAGACGGGGCCAGTGCGATGCGGGCTTGCCTACGTTTTCCTTGTCACGGGGCGAATGGGACACCTGGTTATAAGGCACGGTGGCTACGTAATCCGAGGACAGCCCCTGCCCCCTACCCGCCCTCCCAGTAGTGTATATACGGAACACTCCCGAGTCCTACGTGTGCCGTACCTTCCGTCGTCCTGACCTCTGCGGACGAATACAACGAAAAAGGAAAACACAACGACTCGCCTGCCGAAAGCATTTTATAAATACACTTGTACACGTCGTAGTACTACATCGCGCGTGTCTGAGAGCGACGGCGTCTGCGAGAGGGAATACAAATCGGCGCCCCGAAACGTCACTGGCTGCTGCCCCCGACCCACGTCCCCCGTGCGTGTTATGTTCTGCGGCTCGGAGAAATGCCATTCGCGTTTCTGTAAATAATCATAAAAATGTGTATATATAACAAGGAAAAAGCGAGCGCGCCCGGGGCCGGGTGACTGCCGCCATGCAGGCCAACCCCACCTGCTGCGTATCATACGGACATAAGTCATGAGGTATGACGTAGCGCGCGCACACACACACACACACACACGGGTGCGTACACAAACTCCCGTTGCACTAGAGAAGAGCATTGGATATACCTGTGGGAAAAAGTGTCTAGTACATCGAGACGTGCAGCGAATCCACACGCCGACGACGAATTGCGGAAACTATTGCAGTAGGTAATAATTAGAAAGAGAGAGAGAGAGAGAGAGAGAGGGGCATTTGTACTGTAAGTATGCGCAACTTCAGAAGGAAGAGGAGAGCTTTGTGAAAAAGATCCCCCGCTCTCCCAGAGCGATCTTGTATGCCGATCTTGCATTCTTGAAAGATTTGCACGTAAACCATCTGCACGTTTGATATTAATAATGACACTTGAGGAGGGAACTGTCTCCAGCCAAAGTATATATTTTTTGACGTTTAAGGCGCTATTAAAATACTAATGCGCTTAAACTCTTGCGTACTTATACGATGCATCCATTGTTTTTGAACTGACTTTCTACTGATCCTTCCCTTCGTCATTCCCTCCCTTCCTTACACTGCTGGCGTTGTGGGGCACGACACCATCCCAATGCCCCCCGGTGATGTGTCCACGTGTCCTCCTCTATCGGTTACTCATCCTCCCCGTATCGCGATGCAACAAACAGCGGAGCAGCGCAGGAGGAAACGAGACGAGACGAGACGCGGCGCGGCGCGATTAGCAACATAATCACCCGATTCTTTCCCATACCATTCTATCCTGCATTCCCCTTGAGTAGTGTGTGTGTGCGTTTTTGTGTGTGGGTGTTTCGGTCCTCGAGCCGATCCTTGCTGAAAACACTCGCATTACCCACCCACCCGCTGCACGCACACTCCAACGGCCCGCCGCCTCCCTCCCACTCTGAATGTGAGGCATCAGGCACACTTGATCAGGGCAGGGAGGGCCCAAACGGCCAAGCGTTGCCGCGTGTGAAGCGCGCGCGTGTGTGTGTGTGTGTGTGTGTGTGTGTGTGTGTGTGTGTGTGTGTGTGTGTGTGTGTGTGTGTGTGTGTGTGTGTGTGACGGACCACATACTCATGAGGGGTGCGACAGCCAGAAAACGAGCTAAATCTCGAGTGCTTTCGTGCGAGCGGGTTCTCAAGTGCGGGAGTGAGGAGGTTTGGCGCTCGCTGTTGGCCTGCCAAGGGCCTCCCTCCCTCCTGCCAAACCCTCCGCCTGGGGTCTGGGCAGGTCTGGGTATGAGGGACAGGACACAGGCGCCACGGGCGCCACCCAGCACCGCTAACCAATGCCTTGTTGTGGCTGAGCACCGGGCTGCCGCTGCCACGGCAACGCCACACCCTTCCTGGAGACGAGACGAGGCCGGCCCGATCGCAAGCCTCGATATACGTACACCCAGCAGCAGCAGCAGCAGCAGCACACGGACCTTTGCTCTGCGCACCCAAGCACAATACATTCCTTATATTCCTAACCTTCCCCGAACACCGAGTGCACGCTTGCTGCATGCCCCAAACTGTAAACACGAAGGCCAGCCCTCATGAATCACACTAGAGTAAAACAGTAGGCACAGCCGTGCTGGGCTGTGTGTGTGTGTGTGGGGGGGGGGGGGGGGGGGCGGCACTCGAAGCCTGATGCTGTGACGGACGAAATGCAACACTTGGAAATCAGCGGTTTTCCGGCTCGGTCCGGGCCGGGGCCGGTAATGCGGCGCGCTGCAGGCGAGGCTGCGGGGCCTGCGCCACCACCAACACCACCACCACCACCACGACCCGCTCCAGTCCGGTCCATGAACCCCCCCGGACGCTCGACCGAAACACGACCGTCCGAAGTGCGCTCGGCGCTCGGAGGAGACCGGCGCGGCACGGCGCACGTCGTGGGGGTGTTGTCGAACGGGTCGAACCCGGGGGGCGGCGCCGGCGGTGAGGGGCCGGACTCGGTGACCGCCGCCCTGCACGCCTAGGGCTGGGCCGCTGGCCACGGCGGCACGCCTCTCGGTTCTGCCTCCTCGACAGAGCGCTTCTGTCAACACGCGCCGTACAAGGGCGGCAGGGCGGCCGGCGGCGACATCGGGAGGCAGCGGCGGGCGCCGACCAATCACCGGCGCCCGTGGCGGGCCGGGGACATGTCGGGGAGTGAGGCGCCCCCGGCCTTGTGTTAAAAGGCCGTGTCCGCGGAGGACGGGGGTGGTGGTGGTGGTGGGGCATCCAAAAATGATGTAGCAGGGCCGGGGCGTGGCGCACTCCGGCGCGGGTTGCCTCGGCGGTATCGTGGCGGCGGTCCCATGCCGGCCGCGCCCGCCCGGCTAGCGCTGCTCGTCCCCGCCGTCCAGTCCCAGTCCTGTCCACCGCCAGCGTGGTCGTGGCCGTGGAGGGCGGCGCCAAAGCTAATAGCAATTGAGCCCGCGTGTTGAGTGTTGCGGGCGCCGCGGACGCATTTGGGCATGTGTGCTGCTCCAGCTAGGGCTTTCTCCCCTCCCATCACCGTCAGCAGGACATAGAGGAGGAGGAGGAGGACAGCGCCACCTGCTGGTTGCCATGCCAGGCTGGCTGGATGGGGTAACCCGATTCACTAATGTAGGCCGCGCAACCGAGCAGAGAGGCCCAATATACTCCAACATTTTGGCGCCAACGCGCGCGGACACGCGGACACACCGGGCGGCAGGCGGGACTACGCACACCTCACACGGTGACGCCGGGACTCGACCGGAGCGGGGCGGTGCGGGGCGACGACGGGGGAGTCGGTTTCGCGGCCAGTCTGTTGGGGCGGGCACGGAGGCGGCGTTTTTCGAGGTCGCGGCGTCGCCGCCGGCGAGCGTTCTGCAGAGTCCTGTCACAGGACATCCGATACCCGGGGCCGGGCCGGGCCGGGCCGGGCCGCGCGCCCAGCGGGCTCCACAGTCTACAGTGTAGCGCACACTGCCGGGCCGGCCATGCAAATCGGCGCGTAAACGGCTGTATAGGACACTCACGGGGCGGCCGCTCCACCGAAGTGGTCGCCTCTGCTTAGAACGCTGCCAGGTGTCTCAGTAGTAGCCCCGGGCAGATTTGGTTTTAGGCAGCCCCGCAGCGCACTATCTCCGTCTCTTTCTGTCTCGGCCAGACGCGGGAGACAGAAAGAGACGGAGATTCTGTGGGCGCACTGTACAGCAAAGACGCGACGAAATAGAATAGAATACTGTAGGGCGAAAGAGGTTGGAGATGACGAGCGCGCGCTACCAACGTTGGCGCCGTAGGGCCAATGCTCTGACACTCTGTTGTGTGTGTGTGTGTGTGTGTGTGTGAGTGTGTGTGTGTGTGTGTGTGTGAGTGTGTGTGTGTGTGTGCGTAACGATATGACACAAGCCCGCGCCCGTCCGGCGCGTACGGTTTTAGGCGCACAGTTGTTAGTGCACCGGTTGGCTTTTGTGTCCCGCCTCGCGGACAGGACGGGACTGATTACCTGCGCGCGGCAAAGCACGGCAACAACGCGACGCGAACCCATCACCTGGGCCCCCAGCAGGGGGAGGCGGGGGCACCGGGTGTGGCGGGGCGTGGCTGGTTCCGCACGCCTTCCGGTTGGCAACGGGGACACCCCACGCCGACAGGGACTACAGGGACCCAGCGGGGGACTCGCCTTAGCACCTCCGCGATGGCGCGCACACGCACATGGGGGTCACCCCAAAACGCAGGTTCTAGAAAAATTTTGAAATACAAAAACGGGCCGAATTTGAGCCGCCTTCGGCTCCACGAGTGCTCCACGAGCATCGGCAAGACGTTTTGCACTACATCTGGACTTACACTTCCTGAAAATGTGCGACAAAGCCGCCGAACTTCTACAAAAGAAATACATGTAAGTGACTGTGATGTCGCTGACCCTTGCGGGACGCGCGTGGCGCACGGGACCATCACGGCCGGCCGCCGACCGCACCGCTGATGTCAGCGCTGGAATTTCAGTGCATAAATCATCTCGCTTCCTCCCCTTCTCGGCCGCGGACCGGACACAGCTGCTGGTGGTCACGGGCTCACTGACCAGCGGCCGGTGCCGGCGAGCAGCTGCCGCAGCTGTGAAGGGGTAGGGTGGCACCGCCCCCCCCCCCTACCCCACTCTCACATACGATATATGCCAGGACTAGAAGGGGTTATACGCGATGCGCCGTGTTGCGGACTGCGGACGGAGGCGAGGCAGGGCAGGTAAGCACCAGTTGGCGCCATGCCGCCCCGCCGCCGCCACCACCACCACAACAGCATCACGTCGACGCCAGCAGCAGCAGCAGCAGCACCCCTTTGCCGAAGTAAGTGCGGCTGCGTGCGCTGCGTGTGGCCACTGTGCTACACGGTATATACATATATACACAGCCAGCGATAACGCGGCACCTGTCGCACCTGTGCGGCTGTCGGCGGAGTACCTGCCGCCGTCCTGGCCGTCGCAGAAATGAGTGTGCTGGCCGCCAAAAACAACAACAAGAACCACTAGCGCAGCGGCCTGGCAGCGCACGGTCGTCGACGATTTCGACGCCCGGAACAGGGTGGCGTTATCTGATGGAGGCGAAGAAGCAACAAGCGTGGCGCCACCAAGACTCGCACTTTTGTTGAAAACAATTTGAAAAAAGTAAAATGTGGTGCATATACTGTTAGCAGGGTACTGCGTGCGCAGCTGAAACGCTTTCAGCAGGCATCGATAAGAGGGAAGGCCGTTTACTGCTCCTACGCAAAAAAAAAGTGCAAAAAGTTACCCATATTTTTCTTTGAGAAAAAATAAAAATAACAAGAAGACCAACAAAAGGGCTGCGAGCAGCGGCGTTTTATTCTTCATTTATTTTTTGTCCTTTTCGTAACCGGTAGTTATCAGGCTTCGAAGTAAAACGGATGACAAGCAATTTCACCCTCCATACGAATCGTAAAAGGGGGTGGTGGTGGTGGTGGTGGTATACTACAATGACAAAAAAGTTGGGTCGCGTTCTTTGCGCGACACAATGCGTTAGTGTCGTGGCCCTGTACCTGAGTGAGCGCCATCCCTTTAGGTACCTTTACCTAGGGGAGGGGGGGGGGGCACGGCTGGAGGACACTGTCCTTCCGACCAGGGACCGTCCACACATTACGTCCCACTTCTGGGGTAAGGGGGAGGGGGGGGGTCTTGGTCAAGTGTGACGACAGCCCTCTGCATGGATGCATGGGAGGTTACGTTGGTCCCGCGATAACAGAGGAGGCTGCATCGCTCTAGTCCTGTATCGATGAGGTGGTCATAGGGAGCAGGCGGGCCGAGGCCGCCGGAGGGTCCTCCCTGGTCCTCCCCCACAATTGCCGCGCTGTCGCCGACAACGACGGGGACGCAAGCAAAACACGCGAACGCGGCACATTTGCACGACGCCACACACAGAGACCGGCGGGGGATACGTGGATACGTGCGTCTCAAAACCAAGACACGTAATCAGACTCCGTCCCCCCCCCCCGCCCACCCCGCCCCACCTCACGCACTCACAGCACTCACAGCCAGAGGCCCACACGTCCGATCCGATTTCAGCGCCCGTCTCGGTGGGATAATCGCCTCTCGCGCCTCGCCGGTAGCCGAGCCCGAGCCGGCCGCGGCAGGCGGCAAAACGGCATCTGATCAGGCTGGCAGGATCAGGACCAGGGCGACAGGAAGCAGCGCGGATGGGGGCGGGACGGCAAGGCTCGGCCCAGCCACTGCAGCCTCCAGCCTCTCCAGCTCCGCGCTCCGCTTCCAGCAGCGCGGGCTCCAGTTTCCAGGAGAGCACGGTCCGCGGCCCTCAGCGCCGCAGGACTGCCGTCCCGTCAGCAGGACACCAGCAGGACCAAGGACGACTCGGCCTGACCTCTGGGCTCAGCGACGGCAGGGGAGGCCGGAGGAGTTGTTGTACCGTATTGTGAGTAAAAACAGCCGCGCCGCCGCCCCCTCCCTCCCCCTCTACAAGGCCTACCCGGAACACGGACCCCTCCGGGACCACTATCTGCGGCCTCTGGAACCCCTCTGGAACCCCTCTGGAACTCCCCTGGAACCCCTGCAGGCACAGCGCCCTGCCCAGGCACCAGACGCGGCGGGGGTCGACCCGACGACTCGACTCGGAGAAAGCTCTGCCCTCCTCTGTCCACTCCGACACTCCGCTCTCCGGGTGCGCGTGCTCTGTGCCGCGTGGAGCGTGCCGTGCCGTGTCGACCCCGTGCCGTGCCCGTGCCGTGCCAGGGGTCAGCATAGGACGGCCGAGGCCGGACCAGGCTGCCCCTAAATCAGCATGACCGTCAAAACAAAACCATTGAGCGCCGAACAAAACGCCCTTCCTTCTACTCCCCTTCTTGCGCCACGCCCGGCCACGCCACGCTATCGCCGGCCGGACTAACGGAACGCGACCATGACGGGGTGGTTGCCCTCGGCTCGCCTCTCCGCCCTCACCTTGCCTGCAGGCCGTGCCGTGCCGTGCCTCGCTTTCCCTTTGCCTCCCCTTCCCCGACCAATCGGATAACAAGACAATCTCCTCCCAAACAAACGACAAGCGGTCCGGGCCGGCGGCCACGTGACCGACCCCTGCCACAAATTTGAATAAATAAAGAGCCGCCAGTTCTAAATTTTCTAGGGAATGAACGCCTTTGACCGTGGTAGTTCTGCAGCCACGAGAGCTCACAGGCTACAGTGGCTCCTTTAGTGCACTGGGGGAAGCGGGGGAGGGGGGGGGGGGGGGGCACAGGACAGAACCACCCCCCCCTCCCGCCGGCTCCAAGCCCCATGCCTGATGGGTGGCCTACTCTCCCGGCGGAAGGGAGCGCCCGCCGTGCTGAATGGGTGGCCTGCCTGCCGGGCGCCAAACAGCGCCTGAGCTCGGCGGGGTGCGGCGGGGCCGGACTGGGAGCGGCTGGGACTCACCTGAGCAGGATGGTGAGGTGGATGTCGTCGCTCATGCGGTCCAGGGCCGGGGTGCCTTCGACGCGGACGGCGTTCACCTTGTCGCGCAGCGCCTGGCTGGAGCCGACGAGCGAGTGCCGCTCGCGGAGGATGTCCATGATGTTGGGCTGTCGCAGGAAGGCCACCACCTTCTCGTTGTAGGCCGTGGGGATGTCCGGCTGGCAGTGCGGCTGGGCGTGCCGGGCTAACGCCACGGCAGCGTGCCCCAGGGTCGGCCGCGGTGGAGGGACGGGCGCCTGCAAACACATTCCAAGACATGGGTGGGTGGGCACAATGTGGACACGGTGAAGCATTGTAGAAGGGATCGTAACTATCATGTTTAGGTGTACACAGTTGTGAATTTGAATTTAAATTTAACGCAAATTCTTTCATATTTTTAATAACTTATTAAACTTATTAAATAACGCTAATATTTTAATAACTATAGGTAAATTTTAAGTTCCTTGTTTTTTTTTTTTTTTTAATTTGGTTGAATCTGAGTTTTTATTGTACACTTAGAAGCAGAGTTACTTCTCCCTCAGCAATAGAATGTGTGTAGAAGGGAACAGGCATCACAAGGCGCAGCAAAATACAACTCGAACTACAGACTACAGGTAATCTCCAACAATAAAAAGGGGTGTATTGATAAATTGGAAATCATTGCACAGCTCAATACTAAAAATATCTACCACAGAGCAAATTAACAGAAAGCCAGTGTTAAATCTCTAAAAGAAAAATGCACATATATCTACAAACAAACTCTCATACAAGTGATGCTATCCTATAGCCTACTATCACATCCAAACATCCAAACTCACTCTCACTCGATTCAGCTCTTCCTCGCCAGCTGATCGACTTCTTCGCCTTGCACCCATTAATAGAAACTTATGCAGTTCAGTAGGAACGCGTGGATCCATGAATGTTGTTGTCTTAGTTTTGTGATCAACGAAGAATTGCTGATGGAATAGGGATGCAAGGAGAAGGAGAAAAAGAGAAAGAGGACACATGAGACACACTGAGGAACAAGGACACAGGAATGACTCTGGACAACCACAGGAAAATGAGACCACACCAACCCCAAGATATGTTAGAAGGGGAAACTGAGGAACACTGAATTTGACTCGTATTGGATGAAGTATGAGGGACACACGAACTGGAAAAGTTTACATTCAGTTTTTTTTTTCTCTTACCTTTCCATAGCGGTCAAATTTGGTTTCCCACCCTCTTGGCAGTTCACGAAGAGTATCGGTGAACAAATTGACTAGTTGAACCAGGTCCCGGTTGTGCTGATAACGTTCAAACCAGGTGGGGTCCCTTCTAATTTTGGAGATCATGTGTTTCAGGGACCCGTTTCTATTGTACAGGGCTAGGGCCTCCTGCAAGACAAATAAAAATAATTAAAAGATGATGATGACTATTTTTTTTTAAAGATTATTCCGAAGAACACTCACGTGGTTCATGTGCAGGAGGGTGAAGAAGTCTGCTCGACAGATGAACTTGACACCGGGTGTGAAGTTGAAGCTGTCCCTGTCGACGGCCCCCGTGGGGCCCATGCTTTGCACCATGCTGCTGGTGCCGGGCACCCAGGCTCCGAGAGGCGCCCCGTTCTGCAGCATGATGCCGTTGCTGGTACTGGCCACGGGCGCAGTCATGGGCGCTGTCAAAGGTGCTGTCAATGGTGCTGTCAACGGCGCCGTCAAGGGCGCTGTCAAAGGCGCTGTCACAGGCGCCGTCAAAGGCGCCGTCAAGGGAGCTGTCATCGGGGGCATACAGGACGCGGGGACGGTACCGCCGCTGTTGCTGCGGCTGCTGCTGCCGCTGTTGGGGTTGCTGCTGCAGGTGCCGCTGCTGCCGCCGCCAGTGACGGACTCGAACGAAGGCGCCGCCGTGTCCGCAGACACGCCCGTGCCCACGCCGCCGACCGCGCCCTCCTCCTCGTCCAGCTGCCTGGACGTGATGGTGCGGCGGATGCTCTGGTACCGCCGGTCCAGCTGCTGGCGCTGCAGCTCGTTGCTGATGGGCCGCGGAGACCTGCTGGCGTTGGCCGCGGGCCGCGTCCACGTCGTGGTCCTCGTCACGTGGTCGATGTAGAAGATGCGGCCGTGGCTGTCGATGCGCGCCTCCCAGTCTGCAGCAGATGCATGAGTAAATCCGTGAGTATTCCCTGAAGCCCGCATGCCATTCATAAGGTATTCCCGAAGTGCATTCTCGCGAGGAAATAACATTGGTGGTAAGCGAAGATTTGGATGTCGCCTTGGGGAAGAACAGGCGTTGGGTCGAGCGGTACCCGGTACTCACAGGCTGGCAGCGGTTCCGGCAGGGCGTTGCTCACGTCCATGCGTTGCGCCTTCCTCTCGGGGATGGACGGAAGTCGCGTGGCGGGGACGTGCCTCAGCGGCAGCGGCAGCGGGGCGGCGGGGGCCGCGGAAGCCGCGGGGGCCGCGGGGGCGGACGAGGTGGCGGCCCCCGAGGCGGAGGACGGGGCCGGCGGCGGGGACGTGGAAGGCAGTGTCACCTCCTCGAATACGTTGTCCGAGTCGCAGGCCGCGTCTCCGTTCATCACCGACGACTCCCTGCAAAGCGATGAACTGTGTTAGGTTTAAAGGGTTTTCTTCACAGGAAGATCGACAAGACTGGACGAGGAGTTTCCACGCCCCAGTCCCGGGCCTGACCTGGTCGGGCTGTCCTGGCCGGAGCTGCCGTGGCCGTGGGGGCCGTGGGGGTCTGGGTCGTGCAGGTTGCCCATGGCGCTCCTGGACGTGACCATGGAGCCCCGGCCGGAGGCGCCGGCAGAGTCCGCGTCCTGCCCCGAGCCCTGCGCGCCCTGCCCCTGGCCCTGCCTGGCCTTGGCGTGGTGCGTGGGGGTGGGCGGGCACTGGGGCAGCGGCGTGGAGCTGCCCATGGGGAAGCCGCCCACGGAGCTCAGGGTGCCGGCCGGGCCGTGGACGCGGCTCAGCAGCCTGCGGCCAACGGGAACACTCAGGACTCGTCGCCCGGCTCTACACACCATAGCACCTGAGCCTGAGCTCTACCGGAGACTTACCTGTGCAGTCTTGGGGAGAGGTACTTGGGCTCCGCGTTGGCGGCGCTGGCAGAGGACGGGCCGACGAGGGTCGCCGCGACCGGCGGGTGGCTCACCTGCCGCGACAGCACCTTGTGCAGCCGGACCACGTCGGCGGGGGCGGGCGGCGGCGGCGCCTCCTCCGACAGGCTCAGCACGTCCCGGCGGAGCAGTCGCGTGCAGCCGCCGGTGCTGGCGGGGTGGTGCTGGGGCGGAGGCACGTGAGGCACGTGAGGCACCTCGGGGCTGGCACTCGCGGCCACCTGATGGATATGAAAGAGAGAAGTTTGGTGACGGTGACCGAGTGCGAAGAGTTGCCTAGCCGCCGGCTCGTGGGCGCTTCCGTGGCGCGCCTGCCAAGCCGAGGGTAGGCAACCCAATCGACAGGGGAGCCGGGGACTGGAGCACAGCCTACCTGCACGGTGTCCGGCGAAGTCCCCCTGCCGATGGACTCGGAGCTGGAGCGGCCCACGTTGGAGGCGGCCGTGCTCGAGCTGGCAGTGGCCGGGACGACGCCCGAGTCCGACGTGGGCGTCGTGGACGACGAGTTGGATGAGTCCGGGACGGCGGGGATTGTGAGGAAGCACGACGACGCCGTGATGTCAACGGACGTCTGGCGGGAGGCGGTCGGCGTGCTCGTGCTGTACTCGTCCAGCGAGCTGGTCGCCACGGCGCCCCTGGCAGGAACGACGGCATCGCCCTCGGTGTCTACGTCGGCGTCCATGTCAGCGTCGAGGGCGTTCATGCACTCGTGGTGGTGGGCATCGTCCAGCAGGTTCTCGAAGGAGGAGCCACCTTCAGGGGTAGCGAGGGGCGCGGCGCTGCACTGGCAGGCGGGGGCGGCGACGACGACGCCCTGCTGGGGTACGCGCCGACACTCGTCCGCGTCCGCCTGGTAAGGTCTCCGCGGGCGTGGGGGCAGCGCGGGCACCTTGTGGCGCGGCGCGGGCGGCGGGGGCACGGCGGGGGGCACGGGGGCCGACGCGGACAGGTGGACGGCGCGCGTCCTCTCCAGAGGCCGGTGCTGGTGGTGGTGGCCTCTATGGGCGCGCGGTGGTAGTGGCGGCGGGGGAGGCTCGGCCTCGGCGGCCTCGACGGCCTCAGCCTCGGCCGGGTACAGGGTCTCGTACAGGCGGCGGCTCACTTCAGCGGGCCGCGGGGGCGCGGGGCCCGGGGGCGCTGCCTCCAGGGGGGCGTGGCCGTTGCCGGATGCCGGCGTGTCCCACCGGCTGCTGGGCCAGATGGGGTAGTAGTTGGCGTCCAGCGGGTTGAGGTTTTGCTCCTCGCACAGGCCGAGGTCCAGGGTGCGCTGGGCCGTCTCGTGCGAGTTCCAGGTGGGCAGCTCCACGCTGGCGGAGCTCTGCTGACTCTGCTTGTGCTCGCAGTGTTCGGGCTCGGGGGCAGCGGCGAGCCTCGGCCGGGCTCTGCCATCGCTGCAAACAGATGCAAAGCCATGAGCGGACGCGGATTTCAAAATATCCGATTTGCCAGCTCGGCTGGTTAAAACCCGTGAGATCGGCGAAAGCCGACATGCCGATGTCGGCGCGAAAGCCGGCAGGGTGATAAAACAAAGGGGTTGCTCCACAGCGTAAACCGGGCGGCCATTCACCTGCCTGCAGCGCGTCTGAGCGCGTAATCACAGGCAGCGAGCGGGGGCTAAGCAGCGAAGCAGCGGAGGCGGTGCGGCCACGGCAGCGGGAGGCGAGGCGCGCACCGTGCACTACGGTAGTGTGCGCACAGCCCTGCACTCCCTGCACTCCCTGCACGCCCTGCACTCCCTGCACGCCCTGCACTCCCTGCACTCCCTGCACTCCCAGCCACGTCCGCCCGCCGATCCGAATGCGGGCTTGGCCTCATTTACCGTAGGGGGACGGACATCCATAAATTGCGTCATGGTATGGAACGTCAGCCGCCAGTGATGTAAATTTTAAAATAATAATATTAAAATATTAAAATATAATATAAGAAAAATGGAGGGGGGGGGGATTTTTCCAGCAGCGACCTACTCCTCTGAAAATTAATTGCAATTTTTCAAATTAAGGATGAAACTATGCACCCGACCTTCCCAGCGGACGATGGAGCCCGCCCAAACAGCCATGGTGTCTTACCCGTGGTCCTTGTTGACGTCGAGCTCGGCGAAGCCGTTGACGATCTTCCGGGTGTCCGCCTTGTCGGACTTGGCCGCCTTCTTCTTGTGCAGCCGCCAGCTCTTCTGCTTGCGCTGCTTGGAGGACGTCTCCGCGTCCAGGTCCGAGTCGCTGTCCGTGCTGCCGCCGCGTCCGCGGTGCGCGCTCTTGGCCGCGCGGCCGCGCAGCCGCTGCGCCTGCACCTGCGCCTGCACCTGCTGCTGCACCTGCCACTCGACGGGGGACAGCTGCGGGGGCAGGCTGAGGGGCTCGGACTGGGCCAGGCAGCTAAGGTTGAGGCCGCTGTAGTACCGGAAGCACAGCAGTTTGGCGCATTCTGAAACAGGAGCAGATCCGGAGTCAGACTGCGTTCCATTCCGTTCCGTTCACGCAGACAAAAAAACAGATTCACTGTCACAACTAATATCTTCGTTTACCTCATGTCAAGAAAATTAGCATAAAAGTCGTTTAATAGGTCCCACAAAACGACGCATAACTACAACATTTAGTTCCCCCAAATATGCTGCTGGTCACAAAATTGACTAAGAAAGTCGTTGTGACGACGACTCATTATCCTGCGTGTTCCGTGTGCACCTGGTGCCTGGCGCCCACGGTGGCCGCGTCAGGATGACGCATCCGATGAATAAGCAGCTGAGCAGATAGCACCCTTCGGGTCGGGACGGGGCGTCGGTATTCGAACCCGGGACCCCCAGAAATGTCATCCGGCCGAGGCGCATGCTATCCGCGTATCCGCCCCGCCCTACCTTCGGACGTACAGCCGTGCAAAGAGAACCGGTGCATCCAGCGGGAGAACACGCCCCTCCGCCGCCGCGCGGACGCCGGCGGGTAGGGGTTGGGGAGGGGCGCCGGCGACGAGGGCGGCGACGAGGGCGGCGCCGGGGGCGGCACTGCGGGGGCCGCGGCCACGGGCATGGTGTCGGCGCGGTGCCGGGGGCTGCCGGGGGCTGCCGGGGGCTGCCGGGGGCTGCCGGGGGCTGCCGGGGGCTGCCGGGGGCTGCCGGGGGCTGCCGGGGGCTGCCGGGGGCTGCCGGGGGCTGCCGGGGGCTGCCGGGGGCTGCCGGGGGCTGCCGGGGACGGCCGCGAACTCACTGCCGATCGCTATAACGGCCGCGGTGCGAGTCACGTCTTATGCGGCGGATACGGGACGACCGCGACCGCGAATGTGGCAAACGGCAAGGCCTCGGTGATAAGATACAGACAGGCAGACCCCCCCCCCCCCCATCGCGATACCCCGCACACACGAATCGTATACATCCGAAATCTCTGGGAGATCCCCACACGACAAAGACGGCAGCGGCGCGGGATGCTGCTGTATGTACTCACTGTATACGTGCTCGATCAGCCGCCAACCTCCTGGCGACCTTCGTGCTTACCTTGCTGGGTGAGAGCCCGTGCCGATTGGGGTAGGTCTAGCAGCCACATCGTGTCCCCTGACTGCGAGCCCAGGACGCCGGCCCCAAGACTCGCAAGGGACTTGGACGAGTCCGTCTCATCTGAAACACATGAGGGGCGGGCGCGTTATGACAAACCGCGTAACATTCCCACACACTTCATACTTCCGTCACTCTCATACAAATCAATTCAAATCGACCACAATTAGTGACCAAAAATGCTGGCACAAATTTTCGACACTAATTTTGTTTGAAATGGCCAAGACGTGTGGTCACACTGACTTAAAATTCTAACCGCATTTTTTCTTGTTTATTTCTTATTTTCATTTTTCCGCGCCCTCCGGAGAGCGCGATGATGATGGACACCTTGCTCTAAATTGGTCAACGTCGTGCCTGCAGCGCCGGCAGCGCCCGCTCTGGGTGACATCAGACAGACACAACTCGAGTGTCGCCGACCGAGATTATGTCAGATATCCATCCATCGGCCCGGCCCGCTGGTTCTGTCCCGTCCGCCTCCTTCTGAGTCACGGAAGACGTAACGCGGCTGCACAGCACAGCCATTGTCATCGCGGCCGAACGCCGCAACCAAATTGGCCGCCGTTGCCCATAATTACGCCATACGATACGCGGGCGGGGAAATAACTGCGGGTGAAGCAAAGCAAGTAAGGCATGCCTTCGGAGGCATTCGGCTCGGCACTCGGGAGTTAGTTGTACAGCGCCGTGACGCCGTCGGCTGCCACACAGGCGCCACAGGCGCCGCCGGACCAGCGTTCTGCGGAGCGAAAACATGAAAACATATTTCCGCTTGACGCGCCTCCGCACACTTTCCGGTGTTCAGCGCGGCGGGGGGCGGTAGGCGGCGTTGCCCCCCCCCCTCCCCCTCCCCCCGAGGGCCGTGACAATCTGAATACCTATATTCTGCCTTATTCTGCCTGCGAATGATAACACGAGTGAGGAACACCTTGGCCGCGGCGCCACACTACGTATCACCCCCGACACCACCTGTTGCACGTGATTCATCACACAGCACGGCCTCCCTGCCCTGACTCACTGAGGGAGGGGTCCGGGGAGTCCGGGTAGTAAAGGGGGGGGGGGGGGTGCAGCGGGCAGGCGCATGGGGCCAGAGGACCTCCAGCCCCGGGCCGGGCTAATGTCAGCCGGCAGGCCTGTAGGCTGTACACTAACATACCACGCGCGGTGCACGCGTCCGGTTCATAGGTCACACACACACACACACACACACACACACACACACACACACACACACACACAGGCCCCATCGCCCCTTCGGCTAGAGGTTGATTGGTCAAACGCGTGCGGACCGTCGCTGGCAATCGACTACTATACTAAACTGACCCATTGATGGCATGGCTGCCCTCTGCGCTCGCCACGCTCTCGGCCACGGTGGAGAGTGCTCCGTGTTCTCGGCCCTCCCGAGCCAGAGGACGGCGATCTGTCCTCCCCGGAATCCCGAATCCCAGACTAATATAACCTCCCATCCGTACCGGAGGCGGCAGCGGCACTCCGGCCCATCCATTTGTCTCATTGTGGTTCGTTATTAGCAGAGTGAGTGACAGGCCGGGCCACATGTGTGTCGCCAGAGAGGGCCCGCGGCTGGAGGGAGGGAGGGAGGGAGGGGGGGGGGGAAGGAACGTGACTGGGGAGAATGGCCGTCGTCCGGTGCACTCCGGTGCCACTCGGCTCGCGCGGATTCAGCAACTTCTCGGCCGGAAGGCGGATTCCGAGAACTGCTTTTAATCTCATCCAGCCCAGCCGAACTCTCGGCTAGCGGAATCGACCTGGCCGGGGCCGGGTCCAGGGCCTCCGAGGCCATATGCCGGAGGCTCCGGACAGGACACCGGGGCCCGGAAAGGTTCCGGACAAAACCCTTACGCATTAGGCGGCAGCAGCAGCAGCAGCAGCAGCAGCAGCAGCAGCAGCACATGTGCGTCCCTTTATCGGGGGTCACGCACAGCACTTCTCCGGCCCGGCCCCGAGGCCCCCGGCCCGGCCCCGTCGTCCGCGTGTCCTTTGGGAAAGTCACGTCCGGGACCGTCCGGGACGGACGGGGGCCCTTCGTCAATGACGAGGAGGCACTCGGCGTGACACGTTCGGTTTGTCTGGAGGAGGGCTCGGCCCCAGTCCTAGAGTGGGTCCTCTAGGACTCTAGCTGTTACGAGGAACCATGGCCCCTACCATGGCCCCTCTCTCTTCCACGCGATCTAGCGCGCGCGCCGTCCGCCGGGTGAACAAGGGTGGCCAATAGAAACGTACCTGTCGTATACATCTAATGGCCAGCAGTACGCGGCGAGAGGCAGGACCAGCACCAGGACACCAACGCATCAACGGGTCCTGAGATCCCCCTGCCCTGGCCAGCCCTGGCCCTCCGACACCTGGCCCGGCCCCGTCCGGCCCCGCCCAGCCAGGCCACACCGGTATTTACCGCCCCCTCCCCCTCCCCTGCTTCCTTCCTTCCGGCTTCCGGATATCCTTATCCGGCCCGGCGTGCCACCGGCATAGCGAGAGCCGTGGGGAGCCGCACCCCGCAGCCACGGGCCGGGCTACACTGTGCCGGGCCGTAGTATGCCGCTGAGCATCGCCAAAGTCGTCTTCGCGACAAGACTACGACGCGTAGCGCCGCGCTCCGGGAGGAACCTGCTACACCGAGCTCGAGCGCCCGACGGCGGGGCGTGGCGTTCGAGCGCGGGGTATCTCCCGCAATGCTATTTGCCGGCACCTCTCAGGCGGCCCCATAATGAACGCGGTATTCGCCCAGCCTCGGCAGGAGCCGGGCGGTGCGGCACGTGCCGCCGGCGCACCGGACGCGCTCCATACGCGTGTGGCGCGTGCCCGTCGCGTGCCTGTCGCGCGCGTGACGTCACCGTGAGTCACCTCAAAAGGCTTCATTCATTTCCCGCTGAATGGATTCGGCAGGGACCCCCCCCCCCTCCATTACCACCGCACCCCGTTGGAAAGCGGAAGAAGCAGACCCTTAGAAGGGCTTCCGCCCTACGGGCACTCCCCCCCTCCCCCCCCCCTCGTTCCCTCCTTTACCCCACCCCGCACTTCCGACTTGTCGTGACTGTTCGGGCCCCGTGGCCAGGGCTAGCAGCGGAAGCGGCGGCAGTAGCGGCGGCAGTAGCGGCGGCAGTAGCGGCTGGAGCCGCGTACGCATCCTTTTCATTGCCGCCAGTTTTAGGGCTCATCCCCTCATCTCCCGTCGCCGCACAGAGCCCCCGCGGCCCCCGCGGTGCGATCAGCCCCGCAGTAAGCCGGACTTGGAGAGGGAGGCGGGGGGGGGGGGGACGTCTAACTCACACAGTGGCGGATCTAGGAGCAGCTTCAAGGGAGGGGGAGGGGGGGGGGCAATGTCCCGCTTATTGCCTACTTACGGGCGGAAAAGTTATGCCGGACATTTCCGGCAAAACGGGATCCCCCCCCCCCCCTCCCCAAATCCGCCACTGAACTCGCGCAGGTCTTCAATATTTACCGTAAGGCCAAGGTTCTCAAAACAAGAGCGTCAATTATTCAAGCGCCCCTGTTAACTTATTTCTGCCGGGCCTGCCGAGTTCCGCCGCCGGGTGCTGCCTCTAGCCGGGTGCTGCCTCTAGCCGGGTGCTGCCTCTAGCCGGGTGCTGCCTCTAGCCGGGTGCTGCCTCTAGCCGGGTGCTGCCTCTAGCCGGGACGGGTCTGTCCGCAGGGTCCACAGGTACCACAGGTGCGCTGCGGACAGGAAGTAGTAAACCCCGCGGCGCGGCACCGCCGTCCCAGGCCAGCCAGACCCGGCCAGACCCGGCAGCATCCTCGGCTTGTCTCGTCCTCCGATCGCGGAATGTTACTGCTTGCCGCTGTTGTTTCTGCCGTGCGCGCGCGCGGCAGGGTAAAGAGTCTTGTCACTGTTATTGCGCAACTAAAACAACAACAACAACAACATCCGCGCGCGGCAGTTGTATCCTTGACATTCGCCAGATAGACGTCACGCCCGCCGCCGCAACCGAAACGGCAGCGGCAGCAGCAGCAGCAGCAGCAGCAGCAGCAGCGGATGAGCAAATAACGCGCGCGCGTGTTGTGCAGCGCGGACACAAATACAAATACTACGGCGGAGGCAGCCTCAGGATATCCTCAGGATATCCTTCAGAGGAACCTCAGCATATCCTTCAGAGGAACCTCAGCATATCCTCAGGATATCCTTCAGAGGAACCTCAGCATATCCTTCAGAGGAACCTCAGCATATCCTCAGGATATCCTTTAGAGGAACCTCAGCATATCCTCAGGATATCCTTCAGAGGAACCTCAGCATATCCTTCAGAGGAACCTCAGCATATCCTCAGGATATCCTTCAGAGGAACCTCAGCATGTCCTTCAGAGGAACCTCAGCATATCCTTCAGAGGAACCTCAGCATATCCTTCAGAGGAACCTCAGCATATCCTCAGGATATCCTTCAGAGGAACCTCAGCATATCCTCAGGATATCCTTCAGAGGAACCTCAGCATATCCTTCAGAGGAACCTCAGCATATCCTCAGGATATCCTTCAGAGGAACCTCAGCATATCCTTCAGAGGAACCTCAGCATATCCTCAGGATATCCTTTAGAGGAACCTCAGCATATCCTCAGGATATCCTTCAGAGGAACCTCAGCATATCCTTTAGAGGAACCTCAGCATATCCTCAGGATATCCTTCAGAGGAACCTCAGCATATCCTTTAGAGGAAACGCAGCATATCCCCACGGCCGGAGGATGATCGCGGAGACGACGACCAGCGGGTCCCCCCCCCCCCCCACACACACGCTCCGCCCATACAGCATCCCGTGGCTGTTCTGCCCATAAAGAAACAGACAGTTAATTAAGAGGGAAGCTCTAAGGGAGCGGGGATATGGGATGACGTTGCCAACGGCGGCAGCGGTGCACGTAATAAGGGCCAAAGCCACGCCGGGGCGGGACACGAGCAACGACACCTGGCGGCACACGGGCGGGCCACGCGCAGCCACGCGCACGGGGGCGGGCCGGGCCACACCGGGGACGCCCACGCCGCGCTGCGCTACGCCACAAATAAAGTACACACACGCACAGGCGGGCGCGCGTACGGTCGGAATCGGCCCCCCTGTGAATGACGGCCACACCGCGACCATTTCCAAAGTGTGTACGCACACACGTCGCGCAGCAAAGCTCCTCGCACACGAATGTACGCACGGCGCATCGTGCGGGAATACGTGAGGGCAATAAATAAACGGCATTCCACTTTATCCCGATTGTCGGGTAGCCGCCGTAGCCCGTCCAGCCCGGCCTCCGGTTGTGGTGCAGAGGGGCCAGAGAGGGGGGGGGGGGGGGGTATGTACGAACCCGAGCCCTGTCAGTTCGAAAGCGTGTACCACTTTTTCTGGGTGCAACACTTGCGCTTTATCACAGCGAAACGCGTTCTACATAGGTTTATCACACTAGGGATTTTGTTTGGCGAAACGCGTGAAACACTTGACATTGTGAGCGCCGAAAGAAGTGAGCGTCTGAGGAAACTGCTGCAACTGCAGCACCGACCGACACAAGGATCCGATGGTATCGGCGCACCGACCACGGCAGGTTCGTGTGTCGCGGAGATTGCAAGCCGGGCATAGAGCCGAGAGCCGGGGCGGGGCGGGGCGGGGCGGGGCGGAGCAGCGCGGCCTTGCCCACAGACCTTGCCCGCCTTGCCCCTGCCCTGCCCTTCCCTTTCATCCGCGATGAGCCGGTCCCCCTCCCCCCCCCCCCCCCCGCCCAGTAGGGGGCCCGCCGTCAGCGGACGCGGAGGCGCGGGAAGCGCGGGGGCGATGCGATGCGCCGCCGTGTCGTACGCCGCGGCCAACGAAAAGAGAACTTCCGTCGTCTTTACGAGCGCGTCCCGTCAACGAAACGGTGACCGTCCGAGACCGCCAAGCCGAGAGGGCGGGGGCGCGCAGGCCCGGCCCCGGCTGCACAGGAAAGGCGAGGCGAGGCAAGGCGAGGGGGTCCCAACTAGCCTCAAAGGTGTGCAAAGATTTCAAGTCAAAAGACTCTTTTTGAATTTTTTGACTTTGTTGACTTGCGCGTTAAAGATTGACTTCTTAGATTTTCTTGAGACTTTTCTGCCTTTTTTTTTTGTAATTCTGTGACTCTATTGACTTTTTTCGACTTCATTGTATGTTCAAATTACGAATTTTCCTTCTATTTTTAACTTTTTTTTAGCGACTGTTTCGACCGCTACTGACTTTGGTCGATTTTTTTGACGTTTTTTTTATTTTTTGGACTATTTTTGACTTTTTAGGACTGATTTTGACTTTTTATGACTTTTCGACTTTTATTTATTTTAGCGACTGTTTCGACCGCTACTGACTTTGGTCGATTTTTTTGACGTTTTTTTTATTTTTTGGGACTATTTTTGACTTTTTTGACTTTTTTGACTATTTTTGACTGATTTTGACTTTTTTGACTGATTCTGACTTGTTTGACATTTTTTGACTTTCCGTGCCTTTTTTTTTTTTTACTTTGTCGGCCTTGTACAATGACTTTTCGAAGTTGTAACCCCTTCGAGGCAAGGACTTCTCCGGCCCGGCCAGGAACCGACGCACACCCCTCCGGTGCGTAACCGCGTTAGCACCCCGACCCGAGCCGCAATAAGTATTTACCCCGGCCGAACCCGAAGGGGTCGTTGACTTCGTCAAGATGCCGGGGGACCCAGTACAGTATAAATCATCTGACTCGGGCCGGGCGGGAACTTCTACGAACGCCGCCAAAACGCCACGCCGCCGCCCCCATACGCCCCGCTCCGCCCCGCCCCGCCCCGGCCATACCGTGCCTCCGCCCGATCCAACGTGAAAGCGTTGCAACGTGCGGCGGCGTTCATGCGGACCCAACGGGGGCCCGGCGGCCCGGCGGCCGCGCCTCCGATCCCATGCGAAGAAGGTTATTCGCGGCCTTCGTCGGGGTGGTCCGATCCAATAATGGTCCAATCCCATCTCGTCCAAAATAATGCGCCGGTCCGTCCCGCCCGGCCCGGCCCGCCTCGGATGTCCTCCTCATCCTGTCTGCCTACAGTCCACTTTAGCCTTATGCGGGCCGGCCGGGGCCGGGCAGCGCGGTGACGCCCCCGCGTCAGAGGCCAGGCCGGGCCGGGCCCCAGCCCGCCTTCAGCCGACAGCACAAACGGGATCGTCTATAAACTACGTGATGTCACACCGCTCCGGACACGTCTGCAACAGAATTTCGGTCGATACCCCGCGGGCGAGGCGCTCGAGCGCGGGGTATGTATACCCCCCGTGTGGTCCAAAATGCTCAATTTGGCCTCGCCGGAGGACTCCGGGGGCGGGTGACGCGACGTCGACGGGCGGTACGTGATACGTGAACGGACCCGGCATGGCGCAGCGCCCACCACCACCCGCTCCAAACTGTCTCTCTGGACCACGCGGCGGCTCGGGTGTAGGCTCCGTACCGCGTGAGCGCCGGGACCAGCCGGGACCGCCCGCCCCCGGCTTTCCGCAGTCAACTATGGCCCAGCCCAGCCCAGCCAGCCCCCGATATACCACTGCGTCGTCTCTGCAGAGACGGTGGGAGAGTGACGCAACGGCAACTTATACATGTGGGTGCAGCAGCGGCAGAGGCAGCGGCAGCGGCAGCGCGCACCGCGCCGGCTCGATTATTCCCAATTCAAACATCCCGCCCCTGTCCTGCCCACAGCCCCTGTCACCTGCCGGCCCTATCACAGTCGGCATGACTACGTTTTGGCGGCTGGGCTGCCCTTTCCCCTCTCCCTCGCACTCACAGCACACACGACACCCTCTGATGTGCGACGTACGTCCCGAATGTGTCTTACGGTTTCTGCTGCGACACTGCAGCAGCAGCGACGGCGGCGCGGGCGGCGCGTGTCGTGGCCGCGGGGCGGTGTGTCCTGTGTGCCCTGGTCCCCGCCGGCCGTGACGACACAACCTGCACTGCGGCCCCGGCCCACGGCCCTGGCCTGCCGGGCCTGCCTCGTGTCGTCCGCTTTATGTCAGCCACCCCTGCCTCTTCCTCTGCTGCCGCCTGCCTGCGGGCTGGCCGTAAAACTGGGCGTGTCTCCTATCCGCCCCGCGGCCCCCGCAGCCCCCGCGGCCCCCGCGGCCCCGCATGGTGTGCGAGTGTGACGTCAGACCGTCACACGTCGGCGCTGCGGAGGCCGCGCCGCGCCAGAGGCGTCCACAGGCAGCCAGAGGCCGGGCGCCGCCGGCCGTGGCGACAACCCGTCCTTGGGATCGTCCACAAATTATGTAGCAGCGCCGGACCTGCCCAGGCTGCAAAATGGCAATCCGCGGTCGATACACAATAGATAAGTCTACACGTTGACTCTGTCACTCTGCACGACACACTTGCCTTTGGAACGGCGGCCCCCTGCGGCCCCCTGCGGCCCCCTGCGCCCCCTGCGGCCCCCTGCGGCCCCCTGCGGCCCCCTGCGGCCCCCGACGGCCCCCGTGCAGCCGAGCTGGGCACCACAAGCAGGGCAGCCCAGCAGCCCACCCCCGGCAATGTCACCCAAAGGACGCGCGATGCGATGCGATACGATGGTATAGCCTGTCCGCCCAGCCCAGCCTGCCGCAGCCCACACGCGGCCTCCTCGCTGTGTCCCCTGTCCTCGTTCGGTGACGAGGTACTCTTCCCCAAACCCGGCAGGGACGCCACCTCGTGCTTCCGCCGATCCTGGAGGCGAGACGACGCACCCGAACGCCTACTGGGGCCCCCCGCGGGCCCCGCCGGCCCCGCCCACTTACACACACGGTATATGTTGTCGGGGAAGGAATTCCGTCCTGCCGGCGGCACGCCGCCGCCGTCCCCGCTGCCGCATCCCGTCTGGACTCTCCGCTCCACATACGGAAACTTCATCATCATAACGACGCGCGCGCGCGCCGCCGGCACAAGCCTTTGCATGGGGCAGAGGAGCCGCCGCCGGGGGCAGCGGGGGCCGCGGGGGCCGCGGGGGCGCAGCGAGGGCCCTCGTTTGTTGTCTCATACCTCAATCCTGTCTCCTCAAACCATCTAACACTGCTTGGGCGGAGCAAGGGAGACGCCGGCTGCAGCAGCGGGGCGCAGGCTGTAGGCATATCTAGACGTGGGACGGCCACGGCGCCCACCTCAGGGAACCTGCCGCCGTCCGCCGTCCGCCCGCCCAGCCTCCACAGGTCCAGAGGCCTGCGCCGCTGCAAGCAAGAGTTTTGCCCACCACATGTGTACAACCCAACTTTTCGGAGTCGCAGCGGAGCGGCAGTCGTGAAATGTCGGCTGGCGAGTGGGGTGTCGCTGACTTTGCTGACTGCATGGCGTACGCCAGCGGATGCTAACCACTTCCTCTCCCCCCCCTCTCCCTCCACCTCCCCGCGGCCCATGCGGGCCCTGGGCCCTGGGCCCGTGGGTAGCGTTGGGGCCGTGCCTGGAGAGGGGTGGGCGGTAGCGGCGGCGGCGGGGCGGAAGGCAAGGCGAGGACCCGCTGTGCCCCGCTGTGCTGCATCATTATGTATACACATACGGCTACTTGACGCAGTACACTGCCCACACCGCCAAAGTGCAGAAAACTGGTGACCGCCGCTGATGTTGCGCCCGCGTACTCGTGATATACTGTTCTCCGGAACCGTATCTAAAAACTAAACTCTCGTGCGCTGCACAGTGTGCGGACGGCCGCGCACACCGTGGCGCCACGCGTGCTGTGTGTGTGTGTGTGTGTGTGTGTGTGTGTGTGTGTGTGTGTGTGTGTGTGTGTGTGTGTTTTGGACGGCGGTTTGGCGAAGGGAGGAAGTAGTACTGAGGATAGGATGGTCCTAGGGCCGAAACGGACCGAGACGAGACTCTTGTTTATTTACCTTCCCGTTCCGCCGAGCAGCGCAGGGCTGCGGACTGGGGAGGCTGGTTGGGCCGGCGGGGGCGGTCGGGGGT
The DNA here is from genome assembly GCA_038380765.1 of Odontothrips loti. NCBI lineage: Eukaryota > Metazoa > Arthropoda > Insecta > Thysanoptera > Thripidae > Odontothrips > Odontothrips loti. The sequence goes on from CM076252.1 coordinate 8,822,954, forward strand.
TGCGGGGGCGGCGGGGGCAGCGGGGGCCGCCGGGCCCGTCATCGCGATTCCACCCTATCCCCCCCCCCCCTCCCTCCCCCGCCAAGCGTGCGCGGTCAGTGCAGTAGTACAGTGGTGGTGGTGCACAAGACTTCCGGCGCTAGGCCCGCTAGGCCCCGCGGCTGATGTCGGCCCTCTGGGCATTTATAATGTGCCCGAGCGAGCAGCAGCAGTGTCCGATGTGGCCGGCCCCGGCCCCGAGCTGTACTGTTGGCAGCCGGGAGGCCATGAGCAGCCATGAGCAGCACCCCGCACCGGTGCGGCAGCGGCAGCGCGCGGGGCCCGCTAAAAATACGGCATACTGCGCGCGGCGCGGGCGAGCGGGCGCTCTGCGTTTTGCAAAAAGAAAATCTGTCGTGTATCTCGGGCTAGAGGCCGCAGACCCGCAGGCTCACAAGCTCACAGCCCGGGCGGGGGGCCCGCCGTGTCGAGTCGTGCCGCGACGTCAGTATAATCTCCGTCACCTTCGCCGGGTGCAGTCGCCGCCGCAGAGTGTTTGCCATTCATAGAGATTACAAACGGGTCTCAAAAACGGAAGGAGGAGAAATGTCCAACGATGCTTGAGCAGAACGACCGCAGTTTTATCATATGAGAAATCTCGGACGCGGTGCGACCCTAGGCGTCTCCCATATATAAAGTGCTGTAACCGTATAAAAAGTCTAAAAACGTCCACGACACCGAGCGCCTGCGACCACCAGGGTCGGCCAGACCGCACGACACGAGTGCATGCAGAAGTCGTGGCTGCCTACCCAGCAGGCGCCGTAAGTGCACAAGCTTGGACTCTGCTCTGCTGAGGCTTCTGACCGATTAAGCTAAGCTGCTGAGACCGCGCGTCCTGAGCGCGACCCGAGGCTTATGGTTCCTCGGGCGAACAGTTTCCCTTCCGCCATCTCAGTTTTTTCGCCATACAGTACTTCCGTGGTTTTTCGTGGGCCTCGTCTCTATTCGCCACCAGGCGAGGCCCCAGTCCGGTGCCGCCCAGGGCACGGGGTTGGCACGGGGTTGGCACGGCGTTGGCACGGCGTTGGCACGGCGTTAGCACGGCGTACCGCTGGCGTGCATCCGGCGCAGGATGTTTACAGCTGACGCCGTGCCCGCCCCCGCCGTGCCCCCCCCCCCCCCCCGTGCCCCCACCGGGACCCCGCCGGCCATCGAACGGCCCGGGTCCAGCCAGACCGGCAACAACGGCGTCGCACTCAAAAAAACAAAACAGCACGACCTTGCCTGGCGGCTCGGCTCTGCGGGCTCTGGGGATTTCGGGGCGTAAGGTACACGCCAGGCCACGCCAGGCTACCGCAGATACGTCGTTGAAAACCGCGCGCGCATGCCCCCGACTCGTGGTGTGCGACTTTGTCTTCACTTGTAATTTCATGCGCGCGCCCGGGCGGCGGCGGCGTACGGCGAGGCGTGTGGCGGCGCGGCGTAGCGCGGCAAAGGCCCTGGCGGCGCGCACGTGGCGGGCGGCGCGCCAGTCGCAGAGATATGAATGAATGGGGAAAGGCGTGTGTGTGTGTGTGTGTGAGTGTGTGAATGGCGGCACGGCGGCGGCGGTGAGGCCGAGGAGGCGTCCCATCCATCCGCGTGAGATCAGCCCCCCCCCCCCACCCCCCAATCTTCTCCCTCCCGCCCCCACCACGCTTTGAAAGTCCCCCGTCGGCGAGACCATTCGAAAACACCCGCGAGGGAGAAAATTTTTAATATATTCCGACATCCCCCTCGCCCCTCCACACCTCTTTCCCCGCTAACAAAAATAAAATGGGCGTGGCGCTGCGGGCCGCCCAGTAGCGGCCACGGGCGAGCGGGGTGAGCAGGAGTCCGCGGCCAGGACAGCACGGGAAAGGAGGAGAGGGACACACACACACACACACACACACACACACACACACACACACAAACTTCTAGAAGGTGAGAGGCAGAAAATACGCGGGAAAAAGGGAAGGAGGCAGAGGGGGAGGAGGTGTATATGAAGATGTCCTTCCCATGCTTCCGCCGCCACTATATGAGATGCCCGTCACGCCGTCTGCCCCCGGCTGCCCCCGGCTGGGCCTGGCGTTGTTCTGGCGCGCCCCGGCCCGATAGCTCCCCGATGACGCGCCATACGCCGAGCCGTGCCGCCATGCCGTGCCCCGGAGAGGCGGAGGCCTACCAAAAGTTTCCGGGTGAAGATGGCAATGCTAGACAACGGCGCGGAGCGGCGGGCGACAGCTGCTGCGCTGCACCCCGGGGCGGGGCTGGCCGAGGGGCTGGCCGAGGGGCTGGCGGGGCCCGAAAGCAAGAGATCCACACAGCAGATGCGGCCGGGTAGGGTCGGGGTGGGGCAGCGGGGGCCGAGGGGCGCGCGGCGTGACGGAGGACTTGACCCCGTCGTGTCGTCAATTACACTTTTGCCCTCCACGTTAGCCGTCTCCGCCGACGACGACGGCGTCCATGATCGTGCACCGGGCCAGGAGTACTGTCCCGTGCCGCGGGGGCCGCGAGGGCCCTAGACTACCGCTACTGTACGGAGGAGAGGGGAGGGGGTCACCGCCCAGCCGGCGGCCGGGCCCGGCATTCTCGCGCACTCAGCTGTTTTCTTCCAGATCTCTCCCCTATAGGCCTTACGGCCCGCCCTCATGGCAGCGCAGTCAATTATACTGGTCGTTCATTCACCGCGCCACGCCACGCCACGCCACGCCATAGCGCTGGTCAAACCGCTGAGCTCGTTGCTAATCAGCGTTTCAGTGCCGGCGGCACGGCGCATACTGCTCCGTTCATGGGAACAGAACAGACCATAGCGGCCGTTCACGTCCACAAATCACGTAGCGCCGCGCAAGAGCAGGCGAGGTCGCCGTCAGAGGTCTCCCTCAGAGGTCCCCGTCAGAGGTTCCCGTCAGAGGTTCCCGTCAGAGGTCCCCGTCAGAGGTCCCCGTCAGAGGTCCCCGTCAGAGGTCCCCGTCAGAGGTCCCCGTCAGAGGTCCCCGTCAGAGGTCCCCGTCAGAGGTCTCCGTCAGAGGTCCCCGTCAGAGGTCAGATGTCCCCGTCAGAGGTTTCCGTCAGAGGTCCCGGTCAGAGGTCCTCGTCAGAGGTCCCAGTCAGCCTGCGAAACGTGGTATAGGCAGCACGCACGACCCTCATGCCTTCCCTACGGTGCACGCTATGTGTGTGTATGTGTAAGTGCACAGCGACGCACAAAGGCACACGGCACCGGCACCGAGCCGAGAGCGCACCCGTTAGTCGGAAGTGCATGGTGCGGGGTTTGCCGCGCTTTGCTGCTGCGGGCCGGAAGCGACTTCACACAGCCGTAGCGCAATGAATGGCCGTGGAGCGGTGCAGTGCGGCGGTGCGGCAGCCGGCGGTGCGGCGGCGGCGGCGGCGGCGGCGGCGGCGGCAGGGGGAACGGGACCGTGGATGTAGTAGTACTACAGCCATGAATGGGACGGGGTATGCGCTTCAATGACATCGGCCTTGACGACCGGGCTGGCGGATCGCACCAGTAATGTTGCCAACGAGAGCCTTGCCACCTCTCGTAAAGTCAGAGGTTCCCCGTCAGAGGTCCCCGTCAGAGGCTCCCCGTCAGAGGCTCCCCGTCAGAGGCTCCCCGTCAGAGGCTCCCCGTCAGAGGCTCCCCGTCAGAGGCTCCCCGTCAGAGGCTCCCCGTCAGAGGCTCCCCGTCAGAGGTCCCCGTCAGAGGTCCCCGTCAGAGGCCCCCGTCAAACACCGGACAGGATGGCCAGCACCGAGAGCACCCTTGCCCTATCAGGCAGAGAGGCCGGCACCGGCATTCACTCTCTTCCTGCCCACCATCGCTCATCGCCGTGTAGTGGCAACGACACAAGGTCCGCCCGCGTTTTTATCACTTCCGAAAAGAAGCAAAGTAACGAAAAGCAATTAGCCTAGCAATTACCCCGCAACTCCCTCCCTTTTGCCGTGTTTCGGTGGAAGCGCGGAGATAATCTCCTGTCCGTTGGTCGCGGGCACGCTCCGCACTGCCTCCGAGCCGTCCGAGCACTTCTGCTTGACTTTCCGGCTTCTGGGAAGCAGTCCGGTCCGGTCCCGAACCCCCCCGCGACACATGTAGGTGGACGGACAAGACAACGACAGACTGCATGTCGCCTGTCTGTCCTCGACGAGCCGAGCCGGGCCGAGACGAGACGAGCCCAGCCGGACGCACCGGCAGCCCAGAGCCCAGCCGGGACACGCTCTGGGCACCGAGCACAGCCAGCAAAGCTAACGGGGCGGCCGCGTCCTTGCGGCCTTTTTACCTGCGGAATATGGCTTTTGCACCTGTAGCCAGGGGGTCTTTGGTCGGCACCAACTTTTCGAGACACCGGGCCATAAACTAAATGGCGGCAAACAAGGACGGAATGTCGTCCGGTCAAGCAGAGCGGGGATGGAGGGACCCTGCGTCTGCTACCCGCGCCGCCGGGGCCCAACTTTATATGCAGTCAAACTCCGCTAAGGGTCGCTCCACAAACGGTCGGCGTTTTCTGGCGGTCCCTGCTTACGCACCCAGCGCTCGGGTCAGATCCCTGCCGTCTTTGCACCTTCTCGCGAAGGGAGTGGAGCCATGCCCGACAGCAGCAAAGGCCCGATGCACCAGCGCGCAGTCCGGTGCAGCAAGGACCTTTAAATACTGACTTCTGAATCAACTCTGAACTCTAATTTGTAGCGTTTGAAACCCGACTCTACCCGTAATACACTTTGAACGCCGCACTGATGATGAAAAATTATAACAAAACACAGTTAATTTTAACGTTTAAATCCGCTAAAATTCAAATTGCCCATAGCGCACCGGGCTTAGAGTCCAAATGCACCGGGCTGGGCCAGTCGGCTGCATCGGGCCTTTGCTGCTGTCGGGCAAGCGCTCCACCAGGCTCCGCGCCGAATTATATTGCACCTTCCCGGACCCAGGGAGTGCAGCGGGTCGGCTCCGGCAACATGTGTTCAACCGTTTGGGTGCTCCGCTAAGTGTCGGGGACCCGGTCCCGATCGGTCGACCCTTAGCGGAGTTTGACTGTACGCATTTCAAGCAGTTTCGGCTCACAGCAATCATTTCCGTCCCGAAAGGGGTACGGAGGTGCGAGAAGTCCCCAGCGGTCCCCGGCCCCCTCACAATGGCGGCACTTCCTGCACCGACGCGGCACAAACGGCGGAGATATATTGCTCCAGAGGGGCCCTGGCTCTCCAAAAGACAGGTGTCAGCGAGAAGAATAAAGGGGGAGGGGGCAGATTCCGAAGGGGGCCAGTCAACGCCTCGTTGTTTCTAGCCAGCGACGATTTTATTGGCGTGACATCGAGCCATCGAGTCATCGAAAAGTGGGGTGTAGTATTCTCGAGCGTTCTTATGGAGGGGCGGGTTTTTCTTTTTCTTTTCTTGCAGTATAATTCCATGTTCTGAGACGGTGCACGGCAATGACACTAGGCTGCCCGATTCCCTCGTAAAGCCCGGATCCAGCGTTCGGGGACTCTTGCCGATTCGAGTATAATATTCTCCCCTTTGTCGACACCTCTCGATATTCATATCGCCGAGGGGTCAACTCGAGACAATCATTGTAGTACACATATAGAGGCAATCAAAGAGTGCAATCACAGAGTGACTTATATGTCGCTTTTTTTTTTTACGGCTAGAGAATGATTCGTGGTGGGCGTAGCGCCTTCCTCTACCCACCCACCCCGTGCTGCCGTGCTGCTGTGCCGCCGCGTGAGGCGAGATCCGGTGAAATCATCCCGCCGGTGTTTGCCGGCCGCCAGGTCCCTGTTGGGTCCCTGCCCTGCCTCTGCCGGCCCGGTGTGCGGCAACAACCGCCGCCCGCGCCGTGCCGGGAAATCATTTAAATGGCAAAAACGGCGCGGCTCGGCGCTGCCCGTGCGAATCCATGGTTCGCTACGGTGCGCGGCCGTTCGTGAGAATGTTTCACAATGAAATTAAAAGCGGCGGCATGCCGCCCAGCCCAGAGGCACCCATAGAGGCGGCGGCATGCCGCCCAGAGGCACCCAGAGGCGGTTGGCGTGCCGCTCAGAGGCGCGCGCGCGCGCGCGCCGTCGCCGTTCAGGAGAGGGGACCACACGAGCGCGACGCATCCGGTTGCGCGACCACGTGATCCGGCGCGCGGCCGCGGCCCCCGCGCTGCCGCCGACACTGTTCCACTGTTTCAGTCCGAGGCATGCAGATGTCGTCCCGCAGGACGAGCAGCGGACGTCGTCCTCCTCTTCCCTCTGGAGCCTCTGGAGCCTCTGGAGCCTCTGGAGCCTCCAGGCCGTCCCGCCGCCGTCCGGCCCGCATCGGCTCGGGACTCGCGCGGCTCTCCACGGAGCGCGTGGAAGTGGTGCCCCGATTGGCCCACGCGAATCGGCGCGGCGCTCGAATCGAAACGCGCGTCCCACGTTGTCCAAACGTCGGCGACCTGCCGCGGTCTGCAGTCTGCTGAGGGGCCGTCCACAAACCACCGGTTCAGAAGGGGCTTGGCCCGGTGGCGCCGTCTAGCGGATGAGTTGACTTTCGCGGTGACCTTACAGGTGAAGCGACGTCGCGGAGACGCAATTCATGAACGAACCCTCGTTAGGGAAAATTGTTATCGACGAGGCCCGCTCTGTACAAGTCCCCCGGTACAGCAGCAGTACTTGGAAAGGAAATCTACGTCACGTCGACGGCGACGCCATCCGTGCAGGACGACATCCTGGAGGACGACATCCTGGAGGAGGTAATCCAAGCCGCGCTCAACGACAGTGAGAGCCTCACTTTCCGGTGTCCGAGTGCGCTGCGGCGCTGCGCCGACACGCAAAAAATGAATAGACAAATCTCAATGTAATGTAGCTGTCGAAACTGACCAGTTTGCCAATACGTACAATGTTTCAACATTGTTGTACTGTGATATATGAAGAGCGGCTAGCGGGCGAGCCGAAGACTTACAACCTAGGAATTTTTGCTCGCCCCAACATACATATTTTTTTTTTTTTTTTTTTTAATTTAATTGTCGTGCGAGCATGCATCGTATGCAGTGATGCAACGGACTCCTGCTGCTCATGCTGCTCCTGCCTGCGGCACGGACTGTGGACACCAGTGGCCACGGGCCCCGCGGGGCTGAGCGGCTGAGCGGGGAGGGCGCACTTCACATTCTCTCAAGGCGCGGCCCCGCCACGCCCCGCCACGCCCCGCCACGCGCACCCAGACGTGAACGGGGACGGACATGGACGTCCTGTGTCGGCGCGGCGTGGGATTGGCGGTGCTGATCCGCTCCACGCGGCCTGTGAAGTAACCCCTTCAGGCCGCGCGGCACAGATTCTGCACGGTGCGACCCTACCAAGTGTGTGTGTGTGTGTGTGTGTGTGTGTGTGTGTGTCAGTGTGTGTGTGTGTGTGTGTGTGTGTGTGTGTGTATGTGTGTGTGTGTGTTGGTCGGCCGCAAATTTGCCACACTCGGCAAGGCTGGTGTGGTCTGCCAGTGCTGCTGGCGTGGTGCGCAGCGCATCACCACGATGACTTCCTGGGAAGCTAAACTCGCTTACCGCACCGCACCGCACCGCACTGTGCTGGCTGCTGGCTGTGCTGGCCCCTAGCCTGGTCTGTCCGGGCCCCGGGCCCCCGGGCCCCCGGGCCGGGCCTGGCCTCTGCTCTGCTGTCGGTGGTTGGTGAGCTCGTCCGGCCTTCGAGGGAGGGAGGGAGGGAGCAAAGGGGGAGAGGGAGAGATGCGGGTGGAGCGGGGAGGGGCGCACATCCGGAGAGACACTGCGGCGTGTGTTGTGCGGGCAGGGACTGCCAGGGACGGTCCATATCTCACTAGCAGGATTCGGGGGGGGGGGGGGGGGGAGGCATCCGCACCAGATTCGGACGGGGGCGGCAGACGCAGCGACAGGGTGCAGACACAGCGGGGCAGACAGCAGCCACTCGGCCCCGGAGGGTGTCTCTTGCCAGTCGCTAAGCAGCGGCCCTCATTACTGAGAGCGAAGCACACTGTGATCACATAGTACTTTCCTACAGTCTGTCCACATTCCTGCGCGCACACTGTTTGCGGGTGGCGTGGTGGGGGTGTCCGCCTCCGCCACCTGTGCTCCCCGCGGACCGCCACGGGCCCCCGGGTCCCCGGGCCCCCGGCGGGCCATGGGACGTAAGCCGCTTGCGGCTTCGGGGAACCGCAGCGGCAGCGTGTTATGCGGTCCGCACCGCACCGCAACGCGTCCCGTTCATCCGCGGTCTCGTCTCGGCCCATCCGCCGCGCCGCGCCGCGGACAGCCGCCAAGCCGCCATCAGATGTCGGCCCGTCAACCGGGAGCCGGGTGGCAGCAGAGCAGAGCAGACCCAGCCCAGCACCTTAGCTGGCTCATCCCCCCGCCGCAGGGCCCACAGGCCACAGGCCGGCCGCAGCAGCCGCAGCAGCCCTTGGCAATGGCAATAGAGATCCGACCACCACCGGAAGTAGACGCTTTCCAGAACGGAAGCGGTCTGTATGCGAGTCATCGCGAGGCGAGGGGTTGGTGCAGCCGGCCTGAACATTGATTTGGAGGGCCGGGCACCTCGCTATGAAGTTATATATATCCTCCGCCAGGTATGGGAGGATCACCAGCAAAGCTTCACCGAGCGAAGCGCGCGGCCTGAAGAAGAATACTGTGGTGATGGTGAATTATTGGGTATCATCAGCGGAAGCTCCGGACTCGTGGGAGACCGAAATGGCGCAGTATATACTCCTCGCCGCACGCGATTTCTCATATCGCAAACTGTTTCCCGTTCTGGAAGCACTTTCTGCTCTCGCCCCGGGGGCGTTCTCACGTAGGGGTGGGGCGGGTGGTGGTCCGGGCCGCCCGCTATGGGAGCGTTGGCTGCGCTACGCCATGGGATTGGATAGCGGCGAGACACCTTCGGAAAATTCCGCCCGACACACATATGCAATAAGAACGTGTTATATCGACGGGATGGGATAAATGAGGAAGACGGGTGGCACTTATCGGGGACAGAGTCACACCGCATCTCCGACCGGAAAGAGAGAGCGACACACACGAGTTCAAAGGGCAGGGCCGGCAGGGCACGCGGCACGGCGCGGCACGGCACTGCCTCGGCTCGGCACGGCACTGCCCGGCACTTGCCGCGGCCCGCTCGGACTGCGGACAGCTTATCTGTCACACCGGATGGCCGAGGGTCACAGCCAGTCATCGCCGCCGCCGGGTCTCGAACCCGCGCACCGCCCTCCTCGGGACCCCCGCCGCCCGCCGCGGGGGAGGCGACGATGCTGACCGCATGGCCACCGCGGCGACGGCATCGTCGACGTCGGAAGAGGAAGACGGGGCGGGGCGGGGCGGGGCGCCGGAAGCGCGTGCCTGCAGTGCCCGCCGTGGCCGGACGGGGATCTCTGCTGGCCAACAACCAATGACTTCCGGCCAGCGTTTCCCCCTCGGTGTGGGGCTGCGGCATGCCCCGGCTACGGCCCCGGCTCCGGCCCCGGGATATGTCAGCGCTGGATAACCATCACCGTCGGACCTCCACGGTGCAGAGCCTGCAGAGCTTGACTGTGCCGTGTGGGTTCGCGACCAATCAGCGCCGACATCCAGGTCTTCCCCGGCGTCCGCGCGCGCTCATCGGGTCGTGAGCTGCGCACGGCCGCCGCGGCGCGGCACGCGTCCGGCACTCGGATCGGCACCGACGCGCGTGCCGCCGCGCACGTGCCTGCACACACACACACACACACACACACACACACACACACACACACACCTTTCGGTGGGCAGGTGCGGTGCCAGCGCTGCGCCTGTTACAGACTCATGATAGCAACCGCGGCGCGCAACGCCGTATGCCCTCCACGACACCCTCGACCATGATGACGGCCATGATGTTGATGATGATGATGTTGACGGCGACGACGGCGATGATTGGGCATGGGGACGAGGGGGCCCGCGGGCCCGCGAGGCCCATCAGCGAAACGGATGTGGTGCGGCAGCTCCCGCCCGCCAGGGCCCCGCCAGGGCCCCGCCAGGGCCCCGCCAGGGCACTCAGTGCATCATGGCAGCGGATGGGATGGGGCCGCGGGGCCACTAAAACGGCGGTGGGTGCCAGCAGCAGCCAGCAGCAGCGGCCCTGATGCAGACACGACAGGTGCAGCGCAGCGCCCCAACCCGCCGATGCACACGGCCAATGACTGCCCGAACCCGAAAACACGCGCGCATATTATTTATTCCATTCATCTGCCGCCGAGCCCGGGAGCGCCCCCGAGACCAGCCCCAGCAGGCGCCCCGGGTGGCGGAAGTGACAGGATGCAGACAGGATATGCAGGACACCGGGAGGACACCGCCGGGGGGGGCCAACAGGTGAAAGGTGAGACCGGGCCGGGACGGAGGGGGCGGGGCCGGGCGCCAGCACACGGTGGGCGGCGGGGGCCTTAACACCTTAAGACACTCACCTGACGCTGACGTCGTGCATGACGAGAAGAGGTTGGTAATCCAGTCGGGTTTCCAAAAGGCTGATCTCTGCGTGGCACTCATTCACGATCACACATCGCCCGCGAGAGCAGGACTCTCGCGAGACGCACGGGGTGGGGGGTGGTGAGGGGTGGTGAGGGGTGTCGGGACGGTGCGGGGTCAAGTCCCGGGGGTCACGTGAGACGGTCACGACGGCGGAGCTCGAGCGTTCGTCGGGGAGCCCAGGGCACGCTGCGCTGCGCCGGGCGACGCGTCGCGGCACCTTCACCTTGCAGACTGAGTGACTGAGGCTGAACTGACTACTGACTGACTGCCGGTGCCGAGCCGGTCGTTCGTAGGCTCGTCTCCTCCCCGCCCCGCCTGCCTGCTGCCAGCTCGGCCCGCCGCGTGCCGTGCTGCTCAGACCGCGCAGCCAGCACGCAGCCGTGCCGGCAGCCAGCCTGGCAGCCGCCAGCAGCGCCGGTGGGGGAAGGGGACGGGGAAGGGAGGGGGGAAGAGGAGAGTGGAGGAGCTCAATGAGTAGGGCATGAATGGACGCGTAGTAGCCAGCCGGGGAGCGGGGAGTGGAGGGGCGTGGCGGTGCGGTGAGTGGTGGGCCGGGGTTGGGGGCCCTACGCGTCCCTACCCCGCGGCGCCACGGCTTGGACACCGCGGGGGCGCATCCACCCACGGCGCCACGCCCTGCTGGCCCCCGTCGTCTCCCCCTCCCCACCGTTGGTCCTGGCTGGGCGATAAGGGGCTGTGCACATAATACGTCACGCTTTTTTGGCCAATATTTCTACCCCCCCCCCCCCCCCTATTGTCACGGGGATAACCCAACCTTTCCATGCATTTAAGATAGGGCTGTCACGCTTGAAACTGACACCCCCTCCCCCTGTAAGTGTGACGTAATATGTGAACAGCCCCTAACGGCACGCCGTTGCAAGGCCGGGGCGGGGGTTGTGGGGCTGCAGCTGCACGACGTCGTTGACGGGGGTGGAGTGACGCCAGGACGGGTAGGACGCCGCCGCAGCAGCCGCCTAAGCTGTTTGTGCTGCTGTCGTCGCCCTTCTCGAGGCCGCGGCGCAAGTCGCGTGCGTCGCCTCTTCCCAGTGAGCGCGCGGCAGGATCCGCCCCGCCACCACCCCCCGCCCCCCGCCAGGGCAGGCTACCGCGGCGGCGCCGGTCAAGACCCCCTCGGCCGCGGAGCCGTGGGCCCCAGCGTGGGAAGAGAGCACTCAACGCTACGGCTGCCATGCGCGACCTAACCGCGGACGCGATCCTACTCCTGACATCGGACATGAAACACCCCTCCTCCCCGCGCGGGCTGAATGGCAGGTATACGGGCTCTAGAGGTTGCCTGCGGGATGACCACAGCGAACCGCGTCGTGGAAAATTTTGGGCAGCACAACACCTTTCCATGTCTTTCCTTACTTCTCCCTCCGTCTGGCAAAGACGCCATGAATTCGTGCGAGCGCGGGGGCACGTCGGCTGAACGTCAGGAGTACCACATCATTCCCGGATGCGGATGAATCTGGATTACTTCCTGCGCGCGCCCTATTTTGCAATACAGCATGTTCTTGAAATGGTTCAAAAGGCAAACAAGTGAAGCGGAAATAACCCGCCAGCACGGACGCCCGATGGGTTGCCTAGTCGACAGGCGTTGTCAGCCGGTAGGTTCTATTGCTGCTAGGAGTGAGACACAGATTGACTGGTCAAACGGGAAATGCAGTAATCACAAACCAATGTATCAACTTCGCAAAACCATGCTACTCAACCAAACTATGTACTTACCAAGATTGTAGAGCGCAATCCAGTCTTGATTGCTAACTGGGTCATGAATGTCCCACTGGAGATGAACAGACAGGTGAACTCTCTCAGGTATGCTGGATTCATTTTGACGTTCATCAACAGATAGGAGGGTCAAGCGATTACTGCGTCGTCTCCTTAACTGTCTGGAAGCACTGGGTTCTCGAGATGATCGTTGGCGTTGTTTGGGGTTGGGGACCGAGGCTTCTGATGGAACTTTTGGCACTTCCTCAGGGGCAGAAGTGCCAGCTTTCGCCACATTGGGCTGACTTTCTTGATTAACCCCAGGTTTCTCCACTTTAACAGATTTCAGGGAAATGTTTCAGAAAAATTGCCTCAGCAGAGTCTTCTTGAATAGGAATCTTGTAATGGGTTGTTTAAAAACATGAACACCAGTTCGTCAGTCTTGTGTTCAAGAATGTACTTCAAACAGTCAATTCACAAATGAATGTTTCACTTCTTCATTTCCATAAGTGATGTGCAGCATCTCACAGGAAATCTGGAATTAATTCAATAAAAAAGCATTAGCTCTAATAACGCTCCAAACACCATCCAAAATAAAAGTCCTCATGGAATCCTCATGATAATTTTAGAACATTCCTGCTAGCATTTTTTTTAACAAAATAAATGTGTAGCTAAGCATAAACTGTTTTCATTCATCACTGTCTGCACTCATCAAAAATAAGAAATAAGTTGAATTAAAAGTTATTCACAGCTTTAGGGGAATTGGGTACAAAGTCTGATTTTAAAACCAAAATGCAGAAATTAAAAGTTACCCAAATAATTTTCTCTATTATCAAAGAATCTAGAATAATGTAGCAAGAGATTGAAGGAAGGTTACAACAAAACTTGTCCTAAATAGGACATTTACAGTCAGAGCCAACGGACACAAGAACCCAACCAAAGTACAACTATATATCGCTTGCCAAATTTGTCGGGTGTCCAGTTCCAGTATATTTGTCTGACGTTCAAACGGGCAGGGCTTTTATTTTTAAAGTAGCAGACAGCTTCGACGTGTATGTGTGATGACACAAGAGTAAAGGCTTTTCCCTGAATATAAGTACCTGGAAAAGAGGACTACTTGGACGTTCTTGTCAGGTTGCTTGGGGAAACTAACTTTCTAAGCTTTTTCTTAAATTATGGATACCAGTACTCCATTTAACTACGCTACTTTTCACCACCAACACTAAACGCCATGTTTTTCGACTGACTGCAAATAACCTGTTCTGTTCCACCTTTTCTGGTCTGCACATAAGTTCGAGATTCGATGTCGATGTTTTCGATATATTTTGCTTTGATCCCGAAAGCCATGGTAGACATCAAGAAAAGATAATAATTGAGAATTTAGGACTTTTCAGCCTGCATTTTAATGTAAGTGTGATATTTTTAAGCGCACTGAGGACCGGACTACTAGTGGAAAATTTGGGGTTCGATCAATGTGTCCGTTACCAATGTTTGGAGTTGTTTTGCTCTGACGTATCTTGCAGGTTGGAAGCGGTTCCATTCTATCTGTACCTTTAGGATGAAATACACAGACAAAGATAATTAATCTTGATATGCCTTAGCCGCGTGATCTTGGCACCGGTGCATGTCTAAATATTTGCTGAAATTGCGCATATCGTATCCGAGCTGCAAACCTCTGCAGTCTGTAAACCGGTTATCCCTTGTTGTACTTAATACTGATTTGTCCTTTCTTGCCATGGTGAATGGGATGTTTATTCATACGACACCCGTGGGAAAATGGAGACAGACGGCTGGGGCACCGAAGTTTCGAATTCAATATGCTATAAAGTAGCTGTCAGCAGTGACCAATTTCTTGTTGTCATATTATTCTTGAGTCCAGACTGACAGTAGTATCATATTTAATGGTGGACATTGCTTCTGTGCTCCATAGATTTTTTGATTCATTCTTTTGAGTATGGTGGAGCAAGGACTTCGAAGTTTACACTTTACACTGATAGATTACACTGATGTTTGTGATGCATTGATAAATTTTGGACTTGTTCTAATCAGAGACTTGTCGCGCTTCACTTTTTTGTTTATTGTAGTTCGGGTTTGCACCCTTTCTAAAAATGTAACTGATAAGAACAGTCACTTTGAAAGCATTATCCACACACAATGTATTAATGACATAATTTTTATATCTGAATTTGTGTATGCTCTGAAGCAGGGAACTTTACGAGGGCTTTTTGCTCTGTTTTCAGAGAAATGTACTGGACTGTATTTTTAGAAGGAGGGCCTCGCAGAGTTAATCATGCTGCTGCTGCAGTTGATGACCTTATTTATTCCTTTGGAGGGTACAACACAGGTGAAAATTATAATGAGCGACGACCCATGGATATTCATGTCCTAAACACAGGTCTGTTGATGTGATTTCACAGTCTCTTTAAATTTCATACTTCAGGTCATTGAAGGAATAATAAACTCCTTCATGTCTCTTTAATTTTCTCACCACTCCTATTTTTTTTTCTAATAATTTTAAAGCATTTCTTGCTCTTTTTTTAACTCAGGAAACTTGCGTTGGACCAGATTGCCTAGCCCCACGTATGCAGAATATCAGCGAAATGATCAATGCATACCATTTCAACGCTATGGTCACACAGCAGTCACATATGGCAAAAAAATATACATTTGGGGTGGGAGAAATGAAGAAACAGCTTGCAACAAAATATTTATATTTGACACAGGTGAGCGCACAGGTTTTCATTGGTAGCTTTCCAGCTTTCCCAAACAAATAATCAGAAAAAAGGCAGTGTAAAATTACATAGTTTTAACTAAATTTACTCTTACTAGACACCCAAACGTGGAGTAAACCAAAAGCCACTGGAATGGTACCAGCTGCTAGAGACGGGCACACAGCAGTTATTATAAATCATCGCATGTATGTCTTTGGAGGTTTTGAGGAAGAAATTGACAGATTTTCCAATGACGTTTATTTCCTTGATTTAGCAACAAATAAATGGCAGTATGTCATGACTTCGGTAAGAAATATTTTAATTCATGTTGTGTTGTGGTTCATTTGAAAAAATTGTTGCCATATTTACTAATTTGCACCTTGTTCATACCCATACTGTTTCTGATTTAGGGTGAAGTTGCAAAGTTTAGAGACTTTCATTCAGCATCAGCAATAGGATCCTATATGTATGTATTTGGTGGCCGAGGAGATTTGAATGGCCCTTATGGCTCTCACAATGAAGAGTACTGTTCAGATATCATATACTTTGATGCTGAGTCAAATAGATGGCACAAACCAGTTACCACAGGTGATATTCCAACTGGGAGAAGAAGTCACTCATCATGTAAGTGGAAGAAAAATAAATTTAAAAAAGTAAATGTAGTTGATTTGCATCCCATTTCTACTCTTTTACAATTACATCAAATATTTGTCCAGTTATAGTCAATGGAATGCTGTACGTTTTTGGAGGCTATAATGGCCTTACAGAAGAACACTTTAATGACTTACATCAGTTCAATCCCCAAACGTGTGAATGGAAACAAATCCACCCTCATGGTAAACCACCAGTTCGAAGAAGAAGACAGTCATGTATACCAATTAAGAATAAAGTTTATATATTTGGAGGCACAAGGTGAAGTTTCATCTTTATTGCTTTTATATGTGTTTTTTGATAGCAATGTGTGTTCGTAAATCAAATGTATTCCTAACCTTGATTAATTTTGTTTTCTATCCAGCCCATATGTTGAAGTGTTAGGGGAAGTCTACAGTAATGACCCAGCCGCTGTGCAGTTTGAACAGAATCATTTTGATGTAGAGGATATTCAAGACAATGTAAATCACAATCAGAATTTAAATGAAGAAAATGATAATGATGTGAACCTGATTGATGAAGAGCCGCTTAATCTTGCCATGGGTAATTTTGCTGTTGTTAATGATCACCATGAACATGACCTTGAACTAGATCATGATCCTGATGATGATAACCACGTTCATCACATACATGACCATGACCATGATGATGACCCGAATCAGATTGGAAATGCAAATCCAGAAGACATGGGAAGTGACGATGAATTTTCTATGGATGGTAAGATTTTTTTAAACCTTGTGTTTAGTGGTATAATAGTTGTACGTACCCATGGTAGAACAATTTATGTTTATTAATGATTTTCTTTTAATTTACAGATGGGTCAAAACTAATGGATCTTAATGATCTTCACGTCCTAGATTTTTGTAAGTACTAACTGATAATTTTTGTTTGCACCGATTTAAATATTTCAGCTCTCATGTAATTAAAATTGGTGATTTCTCCTCTTTCAGTACCATCATTGTACACACTTTGCTTAAAAACAGTGTTTGAGCACAGATTGGATCCTTCAGGTTTACCTGAAATAATAAGGTAATGTGATAATTACAATCATATTGCTGTAAAGTCTGTCACTAAGGGGAGGAAATTGAGTCTCTACTGAAACATATCCGCTCTAATCTCTTCCCCTCAATATTCTGTTAGCTGTTGCGTACTGCTAATATTTTTTTCTCTTTCTTTTTTCAGAAAAGAGCTTCATTATTTCACAACCCCAAACAACATAAGCCAGTGAAACATTAAACAATTTCTAGTTCATTTGTCATCCAGCCTGTTTACTTATGTCAGGAGTCCTTTTGGAGGCACCATAAATGAGACTGTACTGTTGTGAGTGAGCTCTAACTATTGTCAATATGGTCATTCTTCTACCTGTTTACCAGTGCAATAGGGGAGTCCAAACTTATTTGAAACTACTGCTACATTCCAACTTGCTTTCTTGTACAAATCTTTTGACTGCCACAACCTTGTTACACAAGTATTTGTGTTTTAGTCAGTTCAGTCCTTCAAAGTTCTACAACTTACCTCATTTTCACCCTTTAAATATTTTAAAAGTACAGTAGATGTTTACAGTATGCAGGTAGTATTGCTTCAAACATGTCCCCCAACAAAAATTTGGAACAATGACTATTGATTGTTTTCATATCTGCATTTAAAAAAAAAATGCTTTGAGAAATTGGGTTGAAGGATGATAAACCTCTCAGTGTGATAAGAAACTATGCTTAAGTCAAAATACTCTACGTAGAATTACTGTACTTACCTAATTATGAGATATCCCTTCAAACTGTATGTAAGAGTGAAGAAGATAGAAAACTGACTGGTAGAAGGTATGAAGCACTTTTTTCCTCTCACAAACATTGTCTTAATATCTTATCATTGTGTAAGGACAGTAATGAAGGTTTTTCATTGTATTCATAATGTACAAATCATCTTAGGCCTTCTCTGGCCTCCTGTTGTGTATTAACTGTATTGATTGTATTTATACTATTCTTGAATAGTTGTTATACTTTGTTTTTGTACAAATAACTATTTATTTTGTTGTTTCTGTTGTGTTTTAATTTCTACAAAAGTTTAATTCATCAAAGCTTTCTTTGGTACATCAAAATTTTTGCCGGAAATCTGTAGTTGATTTTGTTTTTGGTTGGTCTTGCTTCTAGAAACCCATTTTAATGGGAATGGAATTTTTTTATTACTGGCATTGGTTTTGAAGGTGGCCTATTTTCTTACATACTGACTTAAAATAGTGTTACTGTATGTTCTCATGTAGGTGATGGGAAGTGGAGATTTTCCTGGATGTAATTCAAGCCAATTCATTTTAATGTATGCTTTGCCAAGATTGCTTCTTGTTCACCTTCATTTTCCTGTCAGCAGGTGTGGTTTGTTTGCTCTTGTGATTTACTAAAGACAGTACCACAATCAAATCACTCATGTTTGTTGAAAAAGTACAGTATAAGCCGGTTGTAGCGTTTCCCTTCTTTGCGCCGAAATAACCAACGTTATAAGCGGGAAACGTTATACGCGGCTCTGTTTTGGGTACATATGGTTTGGATCGGTGCAACGCTATTTCGACGTGCGGGCCAACATTATGTACGGGCGACGCTATGACCGGCTTATACTGTATGTTGTCGTTTTTTTCATGAGTACCAGTACTGTACTTCATGTCAACATTTTATGAAAGACACCAAAACTTGAATCCCTTTTTTAAAAGAACCTTTTAAAGGAATGTTTTGACAACTGTCCATAAGTCCAGTTGTTCATGTAGCCTAAGGGAAATCTGGGCAAATAAAAATTCTTTTTCTGCTGTTGAAGTATATTTTCAGGTCTTTATGTTGAGCATATGTCTAATTTTTGGGTCAAAGGTGATTTGACTAAACTTTTCTGTACATTCAACTACATCCAGTTCAATTCAGGGCAGAACTTTAAAATGTGTCACTATACTGCCATCAATTCTCTCAGTCTATCAGTGTAAAGCTTGTGAAAGACCTATCAGTACTAAATGTTTAAAGACTAGTGAGCAGAACATTGTGGTATTATATCTACCCCCCCTTTTTTGGGCAAAAAAAAAACCAGCATTGGAAAATTCCTTAAATATAGAAAGAAAGAGTTTTGAGAAGTTAAGTTCTGCTAGTTTTTTATCAGCCTAACACACCTTTGCCCTGAGAAGAAAACAATAGTAGTAGTGCTGGTGCTCATAAAACAAATAATCTGCAGTCTAATAAATTCTGGTCTAATAGTGGTTACATACATCTTAAGGAATCACACAGATGAGAAATAACATTTCATGAGTGAAAGAGGGTACACAATTTTAAAGTATCAAAACATAAAACAGCAGTATTTGCCAATTACACAAAGTTTCTTATGCCTAACAATGTAACATCAAATGAAATAAACAGCATTTCCTTAATCTTCAGGCTTTTCTGGAGGTGGGCCACATGGTTGTAGCATCCTTTCCATCAGGTTGAATCTCACTCTCGCTTTAGCTTCATTTTCGGTAACAGCGAAGTAATTTAAAAGATCGAAGTGTCCCATGTATGATGTACACGAATCCCTCTGCTGGTTTACCAGCCACTCAAATTTTGTCGTGTCTGCATGGCCTGTTCCAATGTACTTGGACTGCAGATGCTCCAGTTGACTATGAATATTGTAACGGTCTCCCATCCTGAATTCAAGAAACAATAATTAGAAACTGCTGCCATGAGGTGATACACGAAATATCAATTCCAAACAAGCATTCGATAGCTAATATACAAAGGCAATGTACAGGTTAGGATCACTAACGAAACCGTCAGTACGTCGTATGTAGTTGTGCACCACAGTAACGTTCGATTATCGGCACAAATGCTTTACCTGCTTTCTTAGTCGAAGTTCTGCAGAATGCTTAAGTAAGACAAGACCAGTGTTGCAAGACCCCCAGTCCCCCAGTGTCAGGACAGAAACGAAGAAACGAACACCGGTCGATTGTTTGGGATGTGGTTTGGGATTTCGGTCCTCCCGTTTCCCCCTCTCCTTTTTGGCAACATTCTCCCACCCTCCCCCATGCTCGAAGTCGTGCCCCGAGTCGAATGTGTTGCCTACCGAACGGGCGCTCACTGATTAATACCGTTCATACTGTGAATTTTAAAAAAGTAACACAGAGAGTACTTAGGCACTGCTGGGTGCTGGATATACAGAAAATGAAATGAGTTTGTAAACAGCTTCCTTTTTATTTTGAACATCATAAACACAGACTAGGGATAACAAACAATCTACCTACTACCTACTGATGTCCAAGATAGCTGTACAATCAGGTGATGTTTTTTTCTTCTCACAAACACATGATGAATATTTTAAAAATTAACCTCTGAGGTCATAATTACCATGACGGCACATATGAATCTATTACCCTGACTTCCTTTAAATTACTTTCATGGTCAATCAAACATAACTGAAGGACTCCACCTATTTCATCATTTATCCATCAACAAATAAACTATATTGACAAACAGGCATTAACAGGATAAAATATTTGGTATCACAAAATTTAAGATAGAAACAATCAGCTTAAAGCCGATACTTATAACAAGAGAAAAGTATAAATTTGGGGGTCATAAAATTGACAGTCAGAATGTTCAGCTCATTTATAAAGAACAGTTTTAAAAACACATCAGATTCGTTCCTACAAGGTCTGAATTTGGCATGATAGTTGGGTATTGATTACATAAAAATAGGAACAAAGTGAGTCTCACATCATTTTTTTTTAAAGAAAAAATTACAGGCATGTGTGACATAATTCTTAAAGCTACAAATCTTATGGATACTGGGGATACTTGGGGATACTGTTAATCCATTATTGTGCAGTGCATTTGGCTACGCTTGAGATTATACCCGAGAGAATTTCAATAAATAAATGTTAATGTGTTAATACAAATTACTTCAAGTCTTCCAGAGTTCCTTCTGCCATCTTAAGTTTTCAAAGATAGTTGAAAGGATAAAGGAGAACAATACCAGCATACCAGTAAAAATAATTTTTGAAATAAAAAAATAAAAACTCCAAATCTAGTTGCACCTTTGGTTTGTGGTGAACCATTTAAACCACTTAAAGACACAATGAGCTTGCAATGATTCCAGTGGTCTAATGACAGTGGACTAGGGAGTACTAGATTGCAGGTATTGCTAGTTATTATACAGGTACTTCAGTTTCTCCCAAAACATTAAAGTAAGCATGGAATGAGGTGCAATTCTTGCATAAACTGGAACCAAACCCTTGTATAGGCCTCTCACTCCTTCCGTTCGCAGTGTCTTAGCAAAGCAATCAGTGATACCACTGTACATAAGACCACGACCAGAGGCATCTCTTGCTGAAAGGACAAGAAGAAAAGTACAGAAATGAAGACCAAGCATGTCATAAAAAAGGGAACCAAACTTAAGCTACATACATTGATTGTAGAGACGAGTCGATACTGTATCAAATGGTGTCATAGCTAGTGCAGTCATTACACCAACTAGCATGCTTGATGCAAAAGCTTTGGTCCAAACAGCGTCTTCTTTGAAGAACTGTAATTTAAATGGTCACAGATTCAAGTATGGATATTACTTGAAATCCTACACTAGGTACTTAAATATCACAAACCTGATGATCATCTATGAACTGCTTGCAAAAACTGAAAGTAGAGAGTTGTGCGCAGGACCCAATGGCAACCCGTAATACAGCCCCTGAGGCTCCATCAAACAGACCCAAGAAACCTCTCTTTTCCAAAATGCTATAAAACCCACTCATCATTCCACTGTGGTCATGTTGAACACCCAGAGCAACATTAGCACCTTTTGATACAGCCACTGGAGCTTGTGATTGAATCTGTGTTTTTAGCTGGACAGCAATAAAATGGTTAATAAAACAAAAACAAAAAAAAACAAAAAAAATAGAACATTTATCACCCAAGTGAAATGAGTTAAACTCACCAGAAAGAAGGGACTTCCTAGGAAAGCGCCAACTGAACCAGCAATCGAACTAACTAACATGGTCTTTGGGGCAGATAGATTACCATCTTCATTGCGTGTAAGGCCGTGATCTTCAGCCAATTGGAAAAGACCTAATCTTGTTCCATTTAATGCAACTTGATGAAGGAGTGCAGGGCACAATCCTTTCTGAAATGACAAAATGAGGGATTTAAAGGAGTAAATATTTGGATACCTCTCATGCACAAAACTTGCAGTTGAAAGTTGCAGAACCTCCAACAAGAAAACTATCAATATCTGCACAATAAAGCATAGAAAAATATTAGGATCCTATAAAGTGTCCCTTGAATTATTGTCTGACCAAAATAACATAAATAAAAGTGCAATATCATGAGGTACCACAGGTTAGGTCACCCCTTACCTGCAAGGCCAGCAGCCCCTCCTCTTTGGATATCATGTAAGCGGCGTGGAACATGTTTTTGTAGTGGACAGCGTACTGCCCCCGAGCCCTGAGCTCCCCCTGCAGCTGGGCCTTCGTCTTGAGGACATCGAGGGGGTTGCTGAATACCCCCGCGCCAACTGAAGCACAAGCCCCGAGGACGAACTCCATTGAACTGTCATTCGGCCGGGGCCGAACAGGGAGCTCGCTTTGGCACTAAGGTTTCAGACTCTGCTGGACAAGGGGGCCGACGATCCTCCAAAACAGCCCCGAATCACGTCAAAACTGTGCAGGATGACGCGGCCGCAAGCCGCTAACAGCCGTCCAGTAACGTCCGCGCCTGCGTCGTCTGCTAGCGCCAGCAGAAGAGCAGGCAGCGCTGGTGAAGCAGAAGCAGAAGCAGAAGCAGAAGCTTACGCGCCGCCGCCGCCTTGTGTCCCGTGAACGACACGACCCGCGACCTACGACCGGAGGACCGGAGGGGGAAGGGAAGAGAAGGGAAGGGCAACAGAAGGGACGGGACGGAACGGACGGACCGGGGCGCTGCCAGGGGCGTGGGCGGGGGATGGGGGGCGCGGTATGACGCGTTGGTGCTAAATCAACCGCCTCTGAACATACACAAGTGTAGCGTCGAACCCGAAAATGTTGCCAAACGAGAGACGGGAGGCGGCGGGGAACGGGACGGGACCGCGGCACGGATTGGAGCGGGAAGGGAGCGGGAGGGCGGCGGCGGCTCTTCAGTACGCGCTCTGCTCCGCTCTGCTCATCTCATCTCGCAGCAGACTGCAGCGGCGGCGAGGCGGCGACCCGGACACGATATCGCTCAGAGTTTATCTCCTTTCCTTGTCTGGCCCAAGGGCTATTTGCAGGGACGGCGGCTCACTGCGCGTGCTTTCTTCCCCCTCTGCATCTGTTCTTTCACCTGCGTGGATAGCGATAACGATAAGCACACGCCACTCGTCCGGGGCACCTGTTGTGGCCATGCCGGTGGGCGGTGGTGCCCCGGCCCGGCCCGGCCCGGCCCGGGGTGCAGCTGAATGCAGCGAAATGTTTGGCTGGGGTGCGGCCGGCAGCGCGACCCAACCTGAAAACGCACCCCCCCCCCCGGCAAAGATGAGCAACGCGCTATGCAGGCACACCGCAAAACTAACTGCAGCGAACTTTGGCGATGGCCGTGAGCTGATAGCATAGCCCCGGCCATGCTCATGGCCGTGCACGTCGTAGCACGACTCGGCACGGCACGGCGCGCAGTGGCACGACATAAGCAGGCTTTCGGGCCGGGTGGAAAAGCGTCTTAGAAAGACTTGTGCAACTGCGTGCAGTGTGTTCCCGACGGTAAAGAGAAAAAAAGCTGCATTATTGAAGACACGCGTTCCCAACTCCTTAAGAAGGTGTCGGTTAAAACATTTTTAACTGACAAGAAGACTGCCCCAAGTGTCAGGCCCACATTTTGATAAAAATATGACATACTTTTCAGATTCCGTGGGTAGTAGATCAAACGAAAAACGTTTCATCAAAGTATGGGCCTGACACTTGGGGCAGTCCCCTTGTTGGCTGGTCTCACCGGGCGCCTGCGAATGCTAGGGTAGGCCAGCCCGCACGACACGCGTGCATGTACAAGTCGGGGTTGCCCACCAACCAGGCGCCCTGTACGTTGTGAGTGATTGATCGAAGTAGGTTTTCACTGGCGAAATTGTCACGGACGATTTCTAAGGCGAACTAACTTTCCTCCCTGGGCGCCCCTTGGGGGCCCTCCATCGCCCAGACCTGCCTCGGAGGCCGGGGTACCCTAGTCGGCGCCACCCACCTGGGTGGGGGACTGGCGGGGCCGGGCCACGGCGGTGCTGAAAGTAGAGCGGTAGGGGCCCCCGCCGCCCCCCGCCGCCCCGCCCCCCGGACGCCCAGTGCAGCCCCGCCGCGCGTCCTAGAGCAGAGAGTGACAGTGATTCTGGACAGAGGCGCCGATGGCGCCGCGGGATCAATCGGCGGCGGCGATCTCACCGCCCTGCTGTCAGTCTCTTGCGGGAGCGACAGGGACGGACAATGAGACGGAGAGAGAGAGAGAGAGAGAGAGAGAGAGAGAGAGAGAGAGAGAGAGAGAGAGAGAGAGAGAGAGAGAGAGAGAGAGAGAGAGAGAGAGAGAGAGAGAGAGAGAGAGAGAGAGAGGAGACAGAAGGACGACGCGAAGCGCTATCAGCGGCAGTCTGCAAAGCCCGTTACGTCATGATGAGGTGGAAGCGTGGCAAAAATTTCGCTGTGATGAGTGGGCGATAAGTTGTAGGTTCTGCCGCACCCCAACCTCCACCCCTCATCTCATCCTAGCTAGTCCCTAGCCCTGCCCCGCACACTCCCACACGGTTTTCAACGCCCCACCCTCAGGTACTCTGAGGGGTATTGAAACCAGGATGCGTTCCCGGGCCGCTGGAACCGCGGCTGAAACTAGATTCTCCTTGTGGTCGCGCGACCAGCAGCCTGGTTGATATGACGCACGAACGTTGGATGGGGCCGCGGCAGCGCCATGTGGCCTACGCCTCTCAGGTATGTTGGCATCTCCTATGGTGACCAGCGGCGCCAGGGCTGTCGGGGGGCTGCCGAGGGCTGCCCTGCCACGCCTAGAGCCCCTCTTGCATTATGGCCCACCTAGATAATCGCATCCTCCGTTTTTTATTCTATCCCTTCCCAAATGGCGCTCCAGACGTGCGACTCCGGCCACGATCTATATAAAAGCCGGGCCCTGTCTACACCAGGCACTTAGTCGCTCGGTTCCTCCGCTTTGGAACAGCTCCCCTCCATGATGGTGCCCATGACGACCGCGGTGAGTACAGCAGCGAGTCCGCGGCCGCGGCCCCTCCGCCTCGGACTCGGGGCTCACCGTCTGTTCTGCCGCAGGTGTTGGCAGCCCTGCTGGTGGTGAGCGCAGTCTGCGTCCGCGCCGACGACCAGGACGCCCCCGGCGCCTCCGCGTCGCTGGACCGCGCCAAGAAGCACTCGGGTAAGGACCACAACTCGGCGCGGCGCCGGCCGCCGAGGGCCTTGAGGGGCGTCACCGCCCATGCCTCACCCTCTCTCTCAAAGTGTATCCTGCCGTCCGTGCCGCAGCCTACCCGGCCGCCGCTGCTGCTGCTGCCGCCGCCGCCGCTGGTGGAGGTGGTGGCGGTGCCTGGCCTGCCAACCCGTACGCCGCCGCCCCCTACAACCCCTATGCGACGGCAGCCTACAACCCCTACGCCGCCGCCGCCGCCGTCAACCCCTACGCAGCCGCCGTCAATCCGTACGCAGCCGCCATCAACCCCTACGCCGCTGCCGTCAACCCCTACGCTGCCACCGTCAACCCGTACGCCGCCGCCATCAACCCCTACACCGCGGCGTACGCACCCGCCGCGGGCGCCTACAACCCTTACGGTGCGGCGCCGGGTGTCGCCGGTGTGCCCAACGTCCCCGGGGCCTACCCCTACTCGGCGTACTCCCGGACGGCGGCGGGCAACCCTGCCCTGGGCGTGGCGCCTCACCTGCACGGCGCCCACGGCGTTCCGTCGGTCCCCGGCGTCCCCGGCGTCCCCGGTGTCCACGGAGTCCACGGAGTCCACGGAGTCCACGGAGTCCACGGCCTCCCCGGAGTTCCCGGTGTGCCCGGGGTGGGCCCCGCGGGGCACGTACCCTCCAGCCCGTACTACGGCTGAGCGGTGGCAGTGTGGCAGTGGCGGTGGTGGCAGCAGCAGCAGCAGCAGCAGCAGCAGCAAGTGCCGCTGGTCAAGCCATGGTCCAATAAAGTTCGATGTGATTAAGTAACCCCTCGGAAGTGACTTCCTTTGGCTCCCCCCGCGCCCTCCTCAGCATCCGCAGACTCCACAGGCATCCCGCTAACCAGCGGGAACCGGTGCGGCCTGCGACCGTTTCTGTTTCTGCGGTGGCGCGCGTCGCGAGCCTAGCGGGTGCGGGTACCACTCGGGTACCGGTCGGGTACCAATCGGGTACCAATCGGGTACCACCCGAGTACCACTCGGGGACCACACCCACGCATGTGACGCCAGCAGCGGTAGCAGCGCTCCACGCCTGGCTACGCCACGCGGTGCCATGCCGGCGGTACCGAATGCTGATGGCGGATTGCGGAAGCTCTGCGTGTCGGTTCGGTTACCATGTCGGGAGGGGGCTATGAACGGTCAGCCCGGTCTCTGCCAACACTTTAAACCCCGTCTCCCTCCTCCCCGCCACATCGAAGCATTTTAAGTTAAATTTGCGGCGGATGGCCTTCGCGACTCTCCGCGCCGCTGTCGTTGGAATTACAACACACAGTGATGCATCACTGACGTGGCGAGCCTTGCTAACGCAAACGGTTTGGGATACTCTACTTTGAACCAATACGCATTGCAAATTTAGCTTGAATACAGTGTCTGCATCTCGCACAGGGCGCCACCGCCACCCCAGCTTAGGATTAGACTCTCGAAACGATATCGAATCGGCATCGTTTCGGTATCGAAAAATCCAACAAATCGATGTAATCCAGCATCCATTCGATATCGAAATAAATGGCATTTGAAAATGTCTCAAGTCGTTTCTCCGCCAATATTCGACGTACAATCGTTGGAATAATCGAGCTTTAACAAAATTTCGACACCATCGATGTGGTACAATTCCGACAGTTTCTTTCCTTGCCTGAGACTCTCCGTCGTATTTCTGCGGGTTCGGATATCATTATGCCAGGCATGTCGTCGCGCTCCTGTCTGTGCCGTGGAGAACACTAGCGGGCTGGGGTCTGGGCTAGGCGGCCGCGGCTGGTGGACACAGCACTTACCCGGGAGGAGTGTCGAACGGCGCACAAGACTGCATACAACCGTATTTCGGGATCCGTACAGTACGAGCACAGTCTGCCGTCGCGTCTTTACAAGTGTTACAAGATCTTCGGTGACCATATGGATGCTGTGAGATCGACGTCGACCCCTCAGGACCTCAGCCTTCCCCCTCCTCTTGTTGAGGCGTGGGAAAGAGGAGTGCTTGTCGCGCCCGGCAGGCACACCGCAACGCACCAGCCCGGACCAGCAGCAGCAAAAAAAAAGGCAACAAAACAACAGCAAGAACAAAAACAAAACAACAACAAAAGCGGCATGAGGTCAAGTGCAGACGCCGGCTATCGTACCAGGTGCAGCGCAGCTTAGGGGTCATCTTTAAAGCACCACCATGACTGACAACGTCGCAGCAGTGTGTAAAGGTTCTGTTCTCTCCCTCCCAGGCTCTGCCAGGCCCTGCCTCCTGCCTCCTGCCTCCCAACGCATAGTCCTCAGGACGTTCAGGGTCGGGGTCCACCAAAGGAGAGTGGGGCCGCCGAGGTGAAGCGCGGGGGAAAAGGGAGGGGGGGGGGAGGAAGGGGGAGGGGCGACCATAAGGAAGGGGAAGGCATTAAAAAATATACAAACCTTGACCGTCCGATCTGAAAATTCGCATTTTGTACATTTGTATCAACACGCACCCACCCACACACGT
Source organism: Odontothrips loti (assembly GCA_038380765.1). NCBI lineage: Eukaryota > Metazoa > Arthropoda > Insecta > Thysanoptera > Thripidae > Odontothrips > Odontothrips loti. Next base: position 8,850,331 of record CM076252.1, read on the forward strand.
TTTAATTAAACTTAGTTTTTTTTTTAATGAGGGTTCTTTTTTTGTGTAGAAACGTTTGTGTGAGCCCCATCATAGTCGTCGCTAATTTTTTTTACTACAATAAAAAAAAAACTGCTCGTTTACCCAAAATTGCGGTTTTGTACGAGTAGCTGTACGAACATTACCCGGCCTGTGTAGCCTCACCGAGTGCATATTTAGTTGTAGACGTAGGACGTTGGTCCTCCCCCCCCCCCTCCCCCCTCCCTCTCCTCTACTCCGGCTCATCAGCGCATGCGGTCCCGTACGGCCCGACGACTACGCTGACATCTTTGCGGAAAAGGCTGCTTCTGGATGGAGCGGCGGCGGCGGCAGCAGCAGCAGCCACGCTCTTCTCGGGCTCCTCCAGGTGTAATACCCGGCGGTGTGTCCGCCTGGTCCGCCGCGACTTCCAGGCCCGGTGCGTCCTGGCGCGTCCCCCAACCCCCGCCCCCGCCCCCCCCCGCCCCCCCGCCCCGGCCCCCGCTGCGCGTCCCGCGGTTATAAGCGCGACTCGCACGGCTCTCGCGTTCAGTCCCGTTCAGGCGACGACCCAGGGAGAGGATAACCATGGCCGTGATCAGGGTGGTGAGTATCGGAGGACCGGAGGCGCACGGCCGTGTGGGTAATCTGGGAAGAGCGCTGGTCCCAATAGGGTATTTCGGAGAAGGTCCAAACCGGAAGAAGAACTGGGCTGTGTGACCCTACCAAACAGTCGTGACATGTCGTCAGCGAGAGCTAGCCTAAATTGTTTATGTCGTCTCGTGGCTGACGCCGTGGTGCAGATCCGCTGACATTCGTCTTGACTTCTCCTTCATTTCCGATTTGGATCTTCTTCGAAATACCCTATTGCTTCTGCAGAAACCCGTAAATCGTTCATACTTCTTCACAAACTCGTCCATATCTCTCAAATAATTTCCCAGTTGAAAGAATTCGAAATTCTGGGCAGTGGGTACATGAACTGTCGACATCTTTCAAGGCAATTTCGTACTGTATGTGTTCATAAACAGACCTTTCGTAAGTGAAAAAACTTTCAAAAGACCGTACATTTGCGTTTAGAACCCGACTTTTTTCGCAGTACATTGACGGCAGTTGTGGAAGTAAAATGACCGCGGCGGGGCCGGACGGGGCCGGACGGGGCAGCGGCTGCCGACTCATAGTGCAGTGCAGGGCGGCCGGGCCGGGCCGGGCCCATTGTCTTTCACATCGCACCGTTCAGCAGTCAAGAGGTCCCGCGAGGCCGCCGCTCATCACCCGCTGCCGCACTTTAGGCCGAGTTTTGCCTCGCGGAAAAAATTTAGAAGCTCGTCAGAGTGGAATCGCAGCGCCGAAGGACGGGGAATCTTAAAGTCTCCTCACGCACATGATGAACCACGCGGACGCTGAGCACATTTTTGTGCGAAGTTTTGCGCATAGAGTGCAGATCTGCACACCATGCACAAAAGTTGTGCGCGAGGTCGTGATTTCAGGGTACAGAGGCGAACATTTCGGGAAAAGTTCGGATGAAATTCAGAGATGTTCGGAACTCATTTCGCACTGCATCTACGCCCCCCTCCCCCTTGTGTTTCTCCCCTCTCCTCGTTTTTTTCATATATTTTTTTAAATCACGGAAGTGCGTGTGAAGTCGCATCGCGTCTGTGGGAGCCCACGGGCACGTCCGTATATCGGGATGGTGCGAGAATTTGAGGAGCTCATTTGGGCGTGCGCCAACCGAGGCCCCACACCAAATAGCGGCGTCTGCTGTCATCATTGCTGGCTGTTATCATCACAGTGCAAAAAGGACCTTATGTGATTTCCGTTGGATACGATTATACCGTGATCCCGGGCCTTACTCCTCTCGTCCTCCTCACCGATGCATAGCGGTGCCGGGCCGAGGTCGGCGGACGACAGATCGGATGCGCGCTGTCGGCTCTTTTTGTCTCGTTGCGTCTGATTGTGAGCTTCGTGGTTCTTCCGGGCAGCACTACTTAATAGTGATGAAAAACGCTTATTACTGTGTGGGACACTTTGCCAACCCTTCAGAGAGAGAGAGAGAGAGAGAGAGAGAGAGAGAGAGAGAGAGAGAGAGAGAGAGAGAGAGAGAGAGAGAGAGAGAGAGAGAGAGAGAGAGAGAGAGAGAGAGAGAGAGAGAGAGAGAGAGAGAGAGAGAGAGAGAGAGAGAAATATGCGACAGTGTGCTCCGCCGCCGAGGGTAAAAAAGTAATGAGACCTGCGCATTGCCAGCACATCGTCATCATATATTCACGATGCTCGCTGTCATAAAATGTAATATCTATGCGGTGACTCCCATCCGCCAAACATAAATCTCTAGCAGTTCTTATACTTGACTTTTTCGCATTTTCGTCCGCCTGCGCGTCTCTCTACAACCGGTGCACCCTTCGGAGTATTGGCATTCCGCGGTGCGGAGACCTTGGCAATGTGGCAGACGAAAATATCGCCACGGAAGCTCCCACCAGACTACAGCCGGCTCCAGCCAGGCTCCAGCCCGCGGAGCCCTGGACAATTACGAGCTGGCTTTGAGCCGTGTCATCTACCGCCGGGCGCATCTCACAGCAATCGGATGCCGTATACCACCAACCTTGGGCCAAATGGACCACACTTCAGCAGTCGAGAGTCTCCTGAGGCCTGGAGTCTGAAGCACTCTGGGTTCTCCAGATGCACTGAGCTCCCAGGAGCATGGGATCTCCGGGAACACATATTGTCAGCAGGGGCATGGTGTTTCCAGCAGACTGGAGTCTCCAGTAGCTTGAGTCGACAGCAGCCCGGGGCCTGTATCACTTTGGAGTCTCCAGTTCATGTTGCACGGAGTATCCAGATCAAAATTTACGAACTCGGAGTCTGCTCCAGAGGAACTCGTAGCATAGGGCCATGCAAGTCTCCAGAGGAACTCGTAGCCTCCAGGGGCATGCAAGTCTCCAGAAGCCAGGAGTCTCCAGGGAGGTGAGACCTATGGCATTAACGAATGCCGCGTCGCATTAATGCCAGTAATGCGATGGCATCATTCATAAGGCATGGCGCTGCATCGGGAACGTGAGGCCGGAAGGGACACGGCCATTAGGGTGTGAAGGTCTGGTGTGTGCGCTGCCTGCGGCGTCATCTTCGGGGTCTGGAGGGGCCTGCGGGGGACTGCGGGGGGCTGCGGGGGGCTGCGGGGGCTGCGCGGGGGGGGGGGGGGGGGGCTGCGGGGGCTACGGGGGGCACCGGGGGGCTGCGGGGGGCTACGGCCGTACGGAGGCAAAACCGCGGCGACGACGGCGCCAAACGAACCCAAGTGGCCCTAACGGAGCTTGAGAGCGAGAGTGGCCTCTGCGCCCCTGACTGGCACCGCACCAGAGCGCCTGCGAGGGTAGGCCAGCCCGCCGCACACGCGAGCTGTGCAGGACTGCCTACCCGCGCGTTCGCAGGCGCCGTGTGTGTGGGTGTGTGTGTGTGTGTGATGCGCTGCGGCGACCTCGGCCCCGTGCGAGCGCAGCGCGGCTGTGTTCGATAATGCGGTGTGATGTGTGCTTGCAGGTGCTGGTGTGCGCGCTGCCAGCGCTGCTGACCCTGGCTGCCCTGACCGAGCTGGCGGCGGCCTCGCCGGCGAGGCGGATGGAGGAGGACGGCGCCGCGCACCGCCAGCTGCGCGAGCTCCGCGTCAGGAGGAGTAAGTATATCGCGTCTTTCTCCGGCCGCCTCTGGGCTCGGGCCCGCCGCACGCCTAGTGGGGGCAGGACGGGAATAGTTCACGGACGTCGACCCGTCCCCCATGCCCAGCGCATAGCGCATACTCTGTGTGAGAGAGAGAGAGAGAGAGAGAGAGAGAGAGAGAGAGAGAGAGAGAGAGAGAGAGAGAGAGAGAGAGAGAGAGAGAGAGAGAGAGAGAGAGAGAGAGAGAGAGAGAGAGAGAGAGAGAGAGAGAGAGAGAGAGAGAGAGAGAGTTCTTTGTAATATTGGGTTTTGTAAGTTGATTCGATTTTTGTCTTACAGGCCCCGGTTCCTTCGATCTTAGCAGCCTCACGAGCAGCTTTGGGTCGCTCGGAGGCGGCGGAGGCGGCGGCGGCGGCAGAGGCGGCGGCTTCAATTTGGGAAGTCTGACTAGTGGCCTCGGCGGCAAAGGGGGCGGCGGTGGTTTCAACCTGGGCAGCCTGGGAGGCGGCGGCGGCGGCGGCGGTAGCGGATTCAACCTAGGCAGCCTCAAGAGCAGCTTTGGCTCACTTGGGGGCGGCGGAGGAGGAGGTGGTTTCAACTTGGGCAGCCTTGGCAGCAGTTTCAACCTCAACAGTCTGAAGGGAGGCCTCGGTGGAGGCGGCAGTGGCGGCGGTGGCGGTTTCAACCTGGGAAGCCTCGGGGGCGGCGGCGGCGGCGGTGGCTTCAACTTGAACAGCCTCAAGAGCAGTTTCGGCGGCGGCGGCGGCGGTAGAGGCGGCGGTGGCTTCAACCTGGGCAGCCTCGGGGGCGGCGGCGGTGGCTTTAACTTGAACAGCCTCAAGAGCAGTTTTGGCGGCGGCGGCGGCGGTAGAGGCGGCGGTGGCTTCAACCTGGGCAGCCTCGGGGGCGGCAGCGGCGGCGGCTTCAACTTGAGCAGCCTCAAGAGCAGTTTCGGTGGCGGCGGCGGCGGCGGTAGAGGCGGCGGTGGCTTCAACCTGGGCAGCCTCACCAGTGGTCTCGGCGGCGGTGGCGGTGGCGGTGGCGGCGGCGGCTTCAACCTGGGCAGCCTCAAGAGCGGCCTCGGCGGGGGAGGTTTCAACCTCGGCTCCCTGAAGGGCTGAACGAAACGCGGGAGACGTTGTCAGCTGTCAGACAGCCGCTGCATACCAAAGCCTTGTTGTCAAGTCATCCAACCGGGAACATAAACACACTAGTGCGAAGCTGCGATGGCTGCGACGCGTTGAAGGTCCGGCGAGGCCCGCCGTTGAAGTTCATCGGGATGCAGCCGTTTGCCGCTCAGATCGGCCTCCCGGACAAAATTCAACAATGCTGCGTTTAGAAGAAATTCTGAGCGACTCTGCCCAAGTCTCCACTCACTGCCACACTTGTCACTATCGGACAGCAACGCGAAGACAAGCAAGGACCGAAGGCCGCTGGAGGCTGCTGGAGGCTGCTGGAGGCCCTGACGGAAGGTGCATTCTTCCATCGGGCGGTTAAAGTAGCACCGCGCCAAAGCCACCGTCGTTTTCGAATATGCAATCGCCGACAGTGTGCATCCGATGAATGAACGTTACGTCACCGTCACTGGCGACACACACACACACACACACACACGAACACGTGATGTCTGCGAGCGCATGCCAGGGCCGAGGATGCACCACTGCAAAGCCTGTCATGTGGCTCGCAACTCACCCACAGCCTGCCAAATGAGAGTGACTGTAGGCTCCAGCATTCTTACGAAAGAATTCTGCTGTGATTTAAAATAGTTTTAATGTACGGGTTCGACCTAATTTTTTTCCTGTTGTATCAGGTGTACTGTCATATTCGTCATATTAGTCCCGTTCTTTTCCTGGGTAGGCCTTCCCGCCTGTCCCAGGGGGCATGTTGCCTGTAGGCCACGGATTCACCTAAGTGGCCGTGAAGAAAGAATACAAATAAAAAAGTACGGGGTGAATGGTACACAAGGTACGGCAAAAAAAAAATTAGGGGTGCAACTCAACTAGTGGTTTTTAATTTTAATTTTGTACATTTTTTTTAATTAAAAAAGGGAAGTGTAATGTATGTACATACGGAAATAAAAGTCGTCAAAACCCAAGTTCATGGCTTAAATGCCGAATGTTTTTTCGATTTGAGGATAAGATGCACCGCATGACGGGGTAGTTAGGCCTCCCCCTCGCCCTCCCCCCGCCTCCGAGTCGCACCTGAAGAGCTGCTCGCGGGTCTCCACGCTGAGCGCGTTGATGTTGATGCCGGCCGAGTCGGTGACGGTGGTCCCGTGGACCCACACCCGATGATGGTCTGGTAGTGCTCGTTGCTGGATATTCACAAAAGAATCCCATCAGTTGCGTTGGTTTGGTTTCTGGGTGCGGCTTTTGTCTCTATAAATAGATCAATACGGTACAGACATTTTTTTTCACCGAACCCAGCTGGCATTTTATCACCGGGGCCAGCCGTCGTCCATAGGCAGGGCATTTCCGTTCGAACCTACACTAAATTAACTTTATAATACAAAAGAATACTTGCCGCGCTTCATCTTATAGTACTTTATAACACCGTATAATACCTGTAGTACTTATAATACCTCGTAATACAGCACTTCGTGCACGGCTCATGCGAGTCGGCTCCCCCTCGAGGATAGGCCAGCGGACGCTCTGTTGTGGCAGTTGGGTTGCCTATCCTCACGGCGCTGCTCTGATCCTGCTCAGTAAGAGAAGGAGACAGACAGACAGACAGAGACAGGCTAGTAGTAAAAAAAAATCCTCCACCTAGCGTACGAAACCACACTCCCCAAAACACACTTTCAAAAATAAACGCTTGAACTAACGCAAAATGTGCATTAAACGAAGATTCTTGTCGAAGTTTCTTAAATAAATAAACATGATGCTTGTTGCGAGCATATGAGGCTTGTTCGAAGCATTACGAAGCTCGGCGCCAGTGTAACGATACTTGAGTCAAGCATTTACGGTGAACGAAAGTTTGTAAAACTGTTCGTATCACGAAGCTGCAGTTTGGTCGCAATTTTTAAAAAGTGTGCAAACGTTGTGTTTCTGTGCTCATCTCGGCTCACCTCCACCTCCATGAAAAAGTGATCCAAATTCTGTGAGGATAGTGCGTGTTAGCGTTCTTTCTTGCCTTCCATTGACAAGGATAATCGACTGCGTCATGGCGTGGTGTAGTGGCGTCCTTCGCGCCCAAAGTGCGCGCCGTGGCGTAGCGTGGTGGGAGGGTCGCGGAGTGGAGGGGAAGGGGGGGGGGGGGGGGGGCACGCTGCACTCCCTCGGTGCCCGGCGGCGGCGCGAGTGCCCCGCACCCACGCTACACTGCAGGAGGCTTTGGGTGTCCTGGCAGAGCACTGGAGAAGAATAGCCATCCTCAAATACAATGCCGTGCTGCCAAATGAGAGAGACAGAGAAAAAAAGATCAGGCGCGAAAATAATAACTTTGCCGCCGAATCACGCACAACTTCTGTGCGCATGCGCGTGGGCGGGATGCGAGAGGCGCGAAGAAGCCGCCGCGCAAAACCCCATTCACGCCGAGAGATCGTTAATCATGTTTTAGCAGTCGGCGGCGGTCTGTCCCGCGGCTGGTCTCGCCCGGACTGTCACTGTCGAGCGTCCATCTGCAGGCACTCCGCTCCGGGACGGCGGACCGGCGTTAGCGCCCCGACGGCCGGGCCGGGCCGGGCAGGGCGGACACGCGGCCGCGGAGGGAGGATCCAGGAGGACTGCGCTGCTGATGTGGGCGGATGCGGGCGGATGGCAGCCATTTATCAACATGGAGATCTTATTTTCCGTCGAAATCAATGAAACACAAACAAAAACGCAAGTTCCTTTTTACTCGTTCTTTGCTTACTACTACTACTACTACTAAACAAGTATTTTTTGTCTTATCAGAAACCAAAATTTTTAAGTTCGAAGTGTGTGAATGTTCTCATGACAGGAGTACGTGTTTTACAGACAGAATCCTAATGACTTCTGAAAGGCATACACTTTTCAACTAGAAAATTCTTCACTCTCATAAAACTCCACTTCCCAACCACGTAGTGAGAAACATGTGCGTCAAACACGTGAATCACGCCCAACTGATGCCTTCAGATCAACATCACAGGGCACGTGCGGAGGGGACTCGCCCGGAGACCAGAGTAACTTGCTGTATGTATAGCAGCAGCGCGAGCCAGAAAACGCCGTTGACCACTAGCGCCATCTCTCGGAGCTAACGGTGCTGCTCTCTGCGGGACAACAGTGGCTAAAGTATCAATAGCGCACTGCTCCCCTCCACAATAGTTCCGTGGCGTAGTGGGCTAGCGGACCGGTCGGCGACCGTAAGGTCCGGGGTTCAACTCTTTGCCGGAGTAAATATTTTTCTGAAGTCTGCCGACCGAGGATGGTGGGTAAAATATACCAAAAGAACGTGTTCAAAGTGTGTTGTCTGAGTGACCGCGGACGTTGGGCCGCGGCCATTCCCCGGAGGTTGAATACACTGCTGAGGAACAGTGGTTCGACGCCCGAGCAGGGGAATGGTGCTTGCCAAGACTCGGCAGAAGTTAAATGTAGAGGCCTAGGGTTCGGCCTTCTACATTTTTCAAGCGTAAGGCCTCGGAATCTGGAGTATTCGGGCAACACCTACTTGGATACATGGCGTAGAAGAGTAGAGTACAATCGGCTTCGGCCGTGTACGATCTGGGCATCCTACCTCCCTCTCAATCCGCGAGGGAGTGGCCTCACGGCCACAGACCAACTGGCTGGTCGAAGGGGGCTGACTCCTGAAATCTAGTCAGCGGAAGGGGCGATGTTGGCCGTTGCGGAAGCCTGCCTACCAAGGTGGCTGCGTCGTGCCTGTGTCTTAGCGGCGGTCAACTCCTGGTACACCGGTTCCCATCCGAACACCGAAGTTAAGCAGGAACGGTTCCGGACGGAAGTCTGGGACGAGGTAGGACCCACCCATTTTTGCCGTTTTTTGTTGTTGTTGTATTTTTTATTTGCAGGGTCTGAATCTTGAGGATTCAATACGCTTTTGAATTAAAAGAAAAATTATTGAAATGAAACGCTTTCTACCAATGAATAGAGAAAAGAGAAAAACCGCGAAAAAACTAATTCGACCAATGAGTGTAACGAGCTCATCACTTTAAAAAAAAATCAAAACTTTTCATCATTTGATTTCACCTATCCGCTCCTCATATTTTTTTTCGGACTTAGCCGGTGGCACTCCGATTTATTTACCCGCTCTTACCCGATGTCAGTTTTCCAGTGTACAGTATGGGCCCGGGCACACGGGCCGGGCACGGCGCTGGCCGTAACGAATTCCGCCTCCAAGGAGACGGAGGTGCTCAGAGGTGCCATAGGCCGGTGCCATATAGGCAGGTGCCATGGGCAGGTGTCATAGCCATAGGTGCCCGAAGGTGTCCTGTATCAACAGCGCACTCGTGCGGGGGACGGGAGCGCGGGAGCGTGCACGGGGGGAAGGGCGAAGCGAACTCCAGCAGGGCAACGTGGCAACTTTTCACAACAACACGCACTTTGTCGTGCCGCTGTTGTTCTCATCTCAGCGTCCATTCCCTTCTAAAATTAAGCCCGACTGGAGGTGGTCGAGTGACCCATATATACAGTACTGCCCCCTTCCCTCGTCCGCCCCGTCCCCGTCACTCAGCGGCCCAGCTGGGTGTGAAACAAACAACACGACATCGTGCCATCCTCGTCGCCCCAAGGCGGCGGCCCGGGCCGGGACAATGAGCGACAGAGACAGCAGTCCGGACAGGGGCGGAGGCCCACAAGCGGGCGAGAAGGCAAGCGCCTCGCTTGTTCTAGATCGCGGCACGGCCTCTTCATTGCGCCGACCTAACGTAGGTTAACATAGGTTAACGTCGGCGACGCTGCCGTCATAAACATATGGGGGCCTGACGCCTCCCGGACGCCCCCTCGGCCCCCTCGGCTCCCCCCGGGCCCCGCCGGGGGTCACCCTGGGGGTTATGTGGCCCTCAGCTGCCCTCCCCCCCCCCCCCCCCCCCGGCTGCCCCTCGGCCATCTAGATCGGTCTGGACCGGACCGGCTGGGGCGGGATCTGGGCGGATGGCAACTCGCGACTATCGCGTAGCGCCTGCACCCGCCCTCACCCGCCCGCACCCGCCCTCACCCGCCCGCACCCGCCCGCACCCGCCCGCACCCGCCCTCACCCGCCCGCACCCGCCCTCACCCGCCCGCCACCCGCCCGCACCCGCCCTCACCCGCCCGCACCCGCCCGCACCCGCCCTCACCCGCCCGCACCCGCGCACTCTATTCCGTATGCTCGGATCGTGGCTTAAATTGACAAATGCACACAAAACGGTTCATCGTCTCCAGTCCGTCGTTTCCGGTCTCACCTACGTCTCACGTCGACACCGACACGGGAGCATTGTGCCGGGCAGAAGTGTTCCAGGCGGCGTCTCATTCTGTTTCTGAAAACGCTGCAGTGAACTCACACCGATGAGGCGGTGGGTGGTGCTCAGGACACTGCCTAGTCCATTAGCACTTGCGCTGGAGGCGGCAGGCGGCAGGCGCTCGGCCCAGCATCGGTTTGCCATTACCCGACACAGACCTTGGCGGACCTTCGGCGGGCCGGGCCGGGCCGGGCCGCGGGCATCGAGCCCATCCTGGTCAGCGGCGGAGTAAACAACTCCGTTGGCCGGGTGCTCTTCGAGTAATGAAGACTTTTCGACTCTATCACAGTAACGGGCCACATTTAGAAACATGGAAAATGTCAAGCAAGACACTGTGCCAACTCCAACCCAGTCATAATGAAACACTTTTTCGAACGGTTTGCTCCTTTAGAAAATGTTTCCGCTTACTCAGCGGACGATGTTTTAGGAGCTAACACGCAAGAGGGTTGTGTTGACTCGCCTGTGCCGGGTGGGATACATTAAGAAGTACGTTTAAAACAGCGGATGTCAACGTCGAGCGCCTGCGAATGCTAGGGTAGGCCAGCCCGCACGACACGCGTGCGTGCGAATGCCTATCTCCCAGGCGCTATGACTGGACAATAAGAAGTTTCAAATATCTACAGGGAGGCCGTAAATGCATAAAAGTAGAGCGGTTCTGTTGGATCATTACGATAATTTGTTCGTTATTTGCTGGAAGACGGATGGATGGGTTGGATGACGGCCCCAGAGTGCTGCTGCCATTCAATTGAGCGAGATCGTGTGGATCTCGTAGTACTCCTCGAGGATGTGGTCCGCCTGCTGCGTGAGGACGCGAGTAGCGAGTTAAGTAGTTACGAAGCGTCACGACAATTATATCTGCATTATCCCCCCCCCCTCTCCGGCCCAAGCGTCCGGCAGCAGCAGCAGCCCAGCAGAGAGCGGGTGATTCACCAACACAAACGGCTATCAATCTTCTCCGAGTCTTTGATTAGGAAGGGCCGCCCGAAATATCATAGCTTTCGTCTCTATGTGCCAGAAAATATGTGCGCGCTGCGTATGGGGGAAATGCTCTCAGGGAATTCTATCGAATAGACTTGGCTGTGCCGGGCTGTGACTCCAACGCAGATAGCTCAGGGAGGGCGCTATTTATGAAGAAAATAAAAAAAACCTCAGATATGAGTAATGGAAGGCGGAATTCGGAAAAGCCCGGAAGGCAAAGAAAAAGAAGTCTTGGGAAATATATCGATAAAACATTGCACTTCAGACACCACAAACGGAGACGGTAAAAAAAAAATCAATCACTTCCCTCACAAAAAGTATTTATATAGTGTAACACCTCGATTCCGGTGTGGACAGCTCGCAAACTTACCCTCGTGGGTCTATATTTAACCGTGTGTGTATGTGTGTGTGTGTGTGTGTGTGCGTTGTGTGTGTGTGTGCGTGCGAGGAGGTGGTGAATCCCCACCCTGCTAATGATGGGCTCACGCTCGCGGATGACAGCGACTCGCCTTTGGTTCTGCACGGCTCGCGTGGTGGTGGTGGTGGTGGTGGTGGTGGTGGTGGCGGCAGTGTCCAGTGTTGTCCGCAGGCGTGGCGTGGCCTGCTCGCTATTCGGCGCCAAGTTCAGGGACGGCGCGACGGCCGAGCGGCGGGCAGCGGGCGGCGGGCGGACGACGGCGGACCCGCAGCTATATAACGCCAAAGTGGCCGACGAGGAAAACATTCGAGTGCAGAGACGACACAGAGCACCACCACCGACCGACATGGAGAGCACGCGAGTTTTAGTGAGTACCAGAGCGGGGCAGAGCCTGGGGCAGGGCAGGGCTCGCGGCAGGGCGCTTCTTCCAGCCCGAGTGACACAGAATCATCACCATGGCGTAGTTTCGATGTAGTTAATGACGTTTTGACGTCTTTTTAGTTTCAAAAAAATAAATGAAAAGACAAAACTATTTGAAGTTGTACATTCAGTGTTTCTTGAGTGGGCTGTCTCGAAGAAAAATTCAATCGAGTGGGAAAATCGATATTCTTCCAAACAGCAGACGTTTTGAATCGAAGTCTAAAAATCGACCAAGTCTTGTGCAGTCGGCTCTAGAGGTGCGTCGTTCATCCCCTAAAACGTTCTGGAGAGGTAGCCCACGATAACTGAAAAATGGCTGTGGGAAGTGAGTGATCTCTCGAAAATTGCGTGTGACATGCGTGTGTCATTTCGCATCCGACAGTGAAGAGGTCTTAGCTTCCGCCCAATTGTTGGTGTCCTTGCAGCAAGTATACCTTGCTACACTTTCGTATTGCAGAAATTATTGCAAAAAGTATAGAAAATTTAGGAAACAGTGATTCTCCTATTGTCGTCACCCACGCTGAGGTGCGCGGAGATGGTAATTACGTCCGGAGCGAAAAGCGAACTGGTCCGAGACATGCGTGTTCCGCCGCAGTGCCTAGCTGGAACTCCTAGCTGCTGCAAGCGGAACCGGTCTCCTCCCTCTAATCATAAGACACACGCACGTCGGCGTACCGAGCGCCAGGGGGGACCCGGGGACCCGGGGACCCTGCGTGTCACTGACCCCAAATTTCGTGAGTTGTTATGGTTCCGTTCGCGTTGCGATCATCTTCTTTTTCTCAAGCGGTGGTTTGCAGTTTTGCTAACGGGCATGACCCAGTCAGGGGACACACTAGGCAAGCAGCGTGCGTGCGTGTGTGTACGTCCGCTGAGTACGATAACAGTTTTGCTGACAGTTTTTTGTCCTGTGGTTCCAGGTTGTGGCAGTGGCCGTCCTGTGCCTGTTCGCCGCCGTGAGTGCCAGACCGGAGCCGCGGCCGGAGCCTTCCGAGCACGACTCGCCCGCCGTGGACCGCCACCCGGAGGAGACGCTTGTCAGGACCAAGAAGCAGACGGCTTCCAGTGAGTGCAACGAGTCGTACTCTGAGAAAAAAAAATAATGAGACAGTCACATTCTAAAATGAATGTGACATTTGTCACATACTTAAGATAGACTGACACAATTTTCACAGAGACTTACACCATTTGTAACATTTCCCAACTATTATGTGACACTTTTCATGCTTCAACTCGAATGTGACACATTCTGAAATTATTGATACCGCATGGCTGTATTTTGATCGAGGTGTGACGAAAAGTATCCCACTCTTTGGGAAATGGGACAAAAAGTGTCCGTCTCTATTAAGAATTTTGAGTGTGACTGTCTCATCAAATGAGTCCAGATGGAGAGGCTCTTCCAGATGGTCCTATCCGTAACAGACAAACAATTTTGTGCCGCCGTGCGTTAGATGTCAATGTCAACGTCGGAAACCTCTGTGTTATCTGTGTCTAATGTTATCGGCACTAAGACCTTTCCTTTCTCTGCCAACAGCGTACCCCTACGACCAGCAGGGCTACAGCGCGTACTCGCGCAACCCCTACAGCGGCACGTCCGGTGCGGGCTACGGAGGCTACAGCCAGGGCTACAACCAGCCGGGCTACAACAGCGCCTACAACTCCCAGTACCCGTCCGGCCGCTCCTACAACCCCTACAGCACCGGCAGCGGCTACAGCAGCTACCCTGGCCAGCAGCCCTACGGCAGCACAGGCTACAGCCAGGGCTACAACCAGGGCTACAACTCCCAGTACCCCACCGGCTCGGGCTACAACCAGTACTCCCGCCAATACAGCTCGCAGTACCCGTCGGCCTCGGGCTACAACAGCAACCCCTATGGCAGCTCCTCCTACCCTGCCGGCTACAGCGGCGGCTACAACACCAACCCCTACAGCACCTCCTCTTCCTACCCCTACTCGGGCAGGTCCTACTAAACGGCGACGGGGCGTCGGAATCCGGCCAATGCCGCCCTCTGGTTGTGATGAATGCGGACTAAAACCATCGGACATTCCGGTCAGGAACCATGCGGTGCTGTCGGGAACAAAGAAGCCCGACGGCGCCCATGGCGCTCGTCGACGCATTCTTTTTCTCGGCAGTATTGACTCTAGATTCGACGTCGAATTGACAAAATCGACCTTGAATTGGGGGCGGCACCTGTTTTGAGGTTTCGAGCCAGTGTGGAATGGTGTGCCTGGAGAATGTGACATCCTTTTGTGTAAATAAAGATATAAAACCTCAAAAAACTAGGGCTGTTTTCCTTAGAGATAAGAATATCTTTCGCCTCTAATGTGCTTGCTAGACACCAGTGGGAGGGGCTTGACTAAATTAAATAGATCGCACACTTGTAAAGCACTCTATTGATTGATAGATGAATACGAAGACAATTAAAACTTACACAATACAAATGTAGGTATTAGGACACTTAAAACGTTTTTTTCTTATCACAGATACGGTTCGTGTCTCCCTGAGTATTTCAAGGCGACACTGTTTGAGCACGTTGACTTCTTTGTCTTTGAGGTAGGAATCAGTATTTTTCCGTTCCTTTTGATGACGCCACGGAGTCGAGCGTTAAAATCTGGAAAGAGACAAAAGACCGCCCCAGAGAGCGCAGCATTAAATTAGGGACACTCGTCTATGAGGCAGCTAGGCTGATTGGCGCTGCTGGGGACAGCCAGCGATCACTGTAAACGAAACAATCATCGTCATCAATATCTACACTGCGATGATGGTTCATCGTTCGTTTAAAGTGATGAGCAGCACTATCGACAAATTGGTACGTTAGCACATAGAGTACTCCTGAAAAAGTGGTGATTTTCCCATTGAATGACGATCACAACTCTTCCACTCACAGCGATGAACTACAGAACTACAGTCCAACCCACCGTAGTTTGCAGCACTTCATGCCAAGCATCATGCATCGTCATGCACACAGAGGCCTGGCCGCGGCCTGGACAACTATCGCGCCGTAGCGACCGTTCTGGGACGTCGCGCTTTTGAGCCGGCCAAACTGTTAGTTCAGAAGGCAATTAAAAGCATTTAGGGAATGGCGGGTTGGTTGACAAGCTTCGCAGTGCCTTTTGGCTGCTGCAAGCGGAACAGCCGGGTCCCGTTCCCGCGTGGGCCATCATTTTTCGCGGCGAGTGAGTTTCGCGGTTACGTATCTTTTCCTGCTGCACGATAATCGTAACTGGCAAGTTACGACGTAATAACCGTGGTCCACAGAGTTCTTTCCAAAACAACTAACTACTTAGACTGTTCGCCACTATTTGGCCGCCTCTCGGGTAGGATACCTTGCCGTCCACATGCAACAGAGAGGGCAGTGCTGCTAGGATGATGGGATCACGTTACGGTGATCTGGGTAACTGTGATCTGTAACATAGCAGCGCCGGACCGAGCACACACGTCATCACAAGCACTCCTTGTATCATTAAAAGAAAATTCAGAAATGCGAAGAAGCGGAAGATTTTCATTTCGAAGGACTTCATGCAAATAAGTAGGGTATCCAGAAGAGAGAATGTGGCATGCGCATGCGAAAGAGAGAGGCTGAGGGGCCGTTCACAAATTGCGTAACGCCATATGCACGCGGGCTTCCGACAGGGTCAAAAGCACTCCGGGGGATACCCCGTGCTCGGGCTCCTCGAGTGCGGGGTATCGATCAGAATGCTTTTGCAGATTTCTCAGTCATGGAGATTCCATTACGAAAATTATGGACGACCCCTTAGCTCGTTAGACAGACATACCACCTGACCCACATGTCTGCAAAGTGTTTGTCGAATGCGACCAAAGTGTTACAAAAACTATTAAAATAAAAATTTAAAAAGCCGGACAAGAAGTGTGGGTCGGGGGCCGGCGGGAACGGGTGGGAACGGGGGTGGCAACGGGGAACTGAACGGCATACTGACCCGGAAGGCGGGCGGGCGGACGGAGACGGCCCGCATCTCGGGGATGTAGGTGACGATGCTGCCCACGAACACCAGCGCCACCATCCACTCGGCGGCCGTGGACACGCAGTGCAGCGCGTACCCCTTGTTCTCCGGCCCCCAGTTGATCTGCTTTTTGCCTGATGTGAGGACAATGGAGGGGGCGTTAGGGAGGAGATCACGTTAAAGTCCGTGCTGACCGGGCGGTCCCTCACTCGTCATAAAAGCGTGTCACCAAATCATATTAAATTTGGTCACTTTTTTTTTTCAAGTTTCATAGAATTTTTCTGACTTTTTCTTGATTTTTTCCGTGCGGTTACTGATTTTAAAAAAAAAATATATGTTTGTACATTGCTTTTTGTCTTTGAGTGAGGGTGCCCTTGGTGCTGACTCGAAAGAGTGTCTGACGCGATAGTTCCGCGCGCCTGACAACTCTTGCAGGAGGTGGTGTGGAAGGCTACCGTCAAACTGAGGCACAGCGATGGCGGCGGCCCCGAAGCAGACGGCGAGGGAGATGGCGGAGAGGACGCAGAGGCTGGCACGCAGCACTACCATCTCCTTGGAGCTCACCGCCGGGCACATGCGTTTGGAGAACCACGCCTGGACAGAAAAAGCACAACTGAGCGCGGGATATGAGTTTTAGTCCAGTCATCCTAGCATTTTTGATTGAAAAAATTTGCGGCCAGACGAGCTTTTGAGGTTTGGTAGAGTGGGTCATTCTAAGCAACTCCTAAAAATTTCAACTCGATCTGACGGTAGGTTTTTGAGAAAATCGACCTCAAAGTGGCCAATTTTGAACCTTTTTTTCAGCTTATTATTGAGGCACTTAAGCCGGCGCCGTTCCGTCCTAAATAGTCCTAGAGCATTCGGATTTGGTTTAATAGACGCGGAAAAGTCTAGGGATTCTAAATATGTGCAGGTTGCTGCACTTTGGAGTGATCGTCTGAGAGGTAAGTTGAAAAAACTGAATTTTGGGTCAAAGTTTTCAAATAGTGCAAGTAAGGTTTTCTTAACATTTCTCAAAAACGGAGGCACAATTCAAAAAACGGTTGTCTATAAACGTTGTAGAGCATACACTTAGCTTTAAGTCAAGCTGTCTAGGGCTTCTATGCGGTGATTGGTTACGGAGATAATCGACTTAGAAGCCTACCAGGTGGTGAAAATCGGCATTTCACGATGGCTCCACTTTTGGACCTTCAGCTCGATGCTGCTTGGCCTCAAATTGACGTAGGACTCTCGGGTTTGGCTCATAAGACGCGGAAAAGTCTGAGGATTCGAAGTGTAGCCAGGTTGCGGCACTTTGGGGTCCTCATTTGAGATTTATCTTGCAAAAACTGCAATTTGACTAAAGTTTCCAAATGAGAAAAGTGAGGTTTTTCGCAAAAATCTCAAAAACGGCTACACAAATCAAAATATGTTCCTTTATGAACGCTGTAGATCGAAGTTTAATCTTTAAAATGACATGTCTCCGGTACTCGTGTGATCATCGACGTCAGAGAAAAAGGGGTCCGAACGGCGTCGCGCGACGTCACCCGCTCGCCCATGGCCGGCCTGGGCCCATGTGTGCCCCAATCGGTTTTCGAATTGCAGCACATTTCGCGCTCAGGTGTGTGAACAACGCCCGCCCAGGCCGGCCGGGGAAACTTTAGTCAAATTGCAGTTTTTTCAAGATAAATCTCAAATGAGGACCCCAAAGTGCCGCAACCTGGTTACGCTTCGAATCCTCAGACTTTTCCGCGTCTTATGAGCCAAACCCGAGAGTCCTACGTCAATTTGAGGCCAAGCAGCATCGAGCTGAAGGTCCAAAAGTGGAGCCATCGTGAAATGCCGATTTTCACCACCTGGTAGGCTTCTAAGTCGATTATCTCCGTAACCAATCACCGCATAGAAGCCCTAGACAGCTTGACTTAAAGCTAAGTGTATGCTCTACAACGTTTATAGACAACCGTTTTTTGAATTGTGCCTCCGTTTTTAAGAAATGTTAAGAAAACCTTACTTGCACTATTTGAAAACTTTGACCCAAAATTCAGTTTTTTCAACTTACCTCTCAGACGATCACTCCAAAGTGCAGCAACCTGCACATATTTAGAATCCCTAGACTTTTCCGCGTCTATTAAACCAAATCCGAATGCTCTAGGACTATTTAGGACGGAACGGCGCCGGCTTGAGTGCCTCAATAATAAGCCGAAAAAAAGGTTCAAAATTGGCCACTTTGAGGTCGATTTTCTCAAAAACCTACCGTCAGATCGAGTTGAAATTTTTAGGAGTTGCTTAGAATGACCCACTCTACCAAACCCCAAAAGCTCGTCTGGCCGCAAATTTTTTCAATCAAACGGCCCTTTTTTGGCTAGGATGACTGGACTATTTTGAAGGTCGCGGTGGACTGGGAGCGCCTGCCGGGTAGGCAAGTCTCAGACGTGCCGAACATCGGTGCGTGGCGGGGCGGCCTATCCCGTGGTTCACAGGCGCCAAGCAAGCAAAGAACGGTGTCTTTTTCTTTTCTTTTCTTCCCTATTTTTTAAGAATCGATCTTATCTTGTACTCTTTTTTGTAAAGTAATGCGAAGACTTTGTAGACGGCTGCAATTGCAGTCTCGCGAGAGCGGAGCCGAGATGCACACACGAACAGCATCCCGGGGCACGCGATCTCAAGTGAACAGTGGCGCTAGCCTCGTTCTCCGTCTCCACATTTTCATCCCATCCTCTCGCTCATCTTCATCTTTAGAGGAACAAACGCATCTGCACTTGACGCACGTGCCAGCTCCGTTCGTGCCGTGGCAATAATTATTCCGAATTTAAAAATAAAAAAAATAAAATTAGAACATGATTGTGTTTGGTCATGAGACTCGAAGTTGCGGAAACAATACGAGAGGAAGCTTCGCACGTGGAAAGCAGCACAGGAGGGGCACGCAAACAGACAAAACTAATGCAGATCTTTGCGCTCGGGTCTACGAAAACTGCGACAGTAACTTCGGGGCGACCAACCTGCAGTCCGAAGTAGATGGTGCCGCCGAAGAAGCAGAAGAGCGCGCCGAGGTAGTGGGGCACGGGCACCTCCGTCACCTGGAAGTTGGCGACGACGCAGAGGCCAAAGGCGCTGGACAGGCCCAGCCACATGGTGAAGAGGCTCAGCCTGGGCGAGATCCGGCAGTTGGGGACCATGGAGCGGTACTCTTTGAGCTCGTGGTACCGGAGCCACACCGCCACCGCGTCTGGAACGGGACGCGATCAGAAGAGCTGGGTTCGAATACCGGGGTCTTCGAAAAAAATTCAGTAATAAACATTCTGACATTGTGTGGGGCTGTACGCGAGCTGCGATGAGGTGATGTCGAATGAAGACACGGGTATGGGTACACACTTAATTTGCACATCGTAGGAGTGAACTTATATTATACTCACAAAGGAATGAGGCGAGGTTCATGCCCAGGCCGAAGATGCAGCTCTCCGGATGGGTGGTGCCGGTCTCGCTGATGTAGGGGAAGACGACGGGAACATGGCCCAGGTGCACGGACACCCCGTAGCTGCAACACGACCGCAGAGCACAGGTGTCGAATGAGTTGCCTACCCAGACGGGCGGAGCGAGCGAGAGGGATCTACTCACTCGCAGCCCGCGAGCTGGAGCGAGATGACAACACAAACTGGTCTCGGGGGCCGCGTGGGAGAGGGAAACTCACCTCACGGAGACTGTGACTAGAATGATGATCACCAGAATGGTGAGGAGCATGGTGAAGTTGGTCAGTCTGGTACCCTGAAGCAGACGAGAATACGCCTTCTGTCAGAACCATGCTCGCTTTACTATTTAAATAACTTGTCAACGAAAGACGGGAAGGAAGTCTTGAGGAACAGCGGCGCTCGCTGGCTGCTAACCAACTTGTCATTGTAGAACAGTCACCACCACGACGGGCGGCGGCAGGCGGCATCCTCCGGCCGCCTGGTGTGTTCCGTCAAAAGGAAAACTCGACTCTCGTTAGCTGGTGGTGGGGTCTTTGGCCTTAGGGAGTATGATGTATGCCTCTGTACGCGCGACGACTCGACGACAGATAATAGTGCCAGAGGTAAAAAAAAAAGCGGAAGGATATTCATGCATAGCAGTGGCAGGAGCGCGCGCACGCACGCACACACACACACACACACACACACACACACACACACACACACAGAGCTACTGACATGCGGCATATCGGCCGATAGCCTGATGCAATTGCACCGAGCTGCTTACGTTCCGCGGGCCATTTCTATACGTGACGCTTTATTCCGTCCTGAAAGAACTTGGGAGAGGGGAGTAAAGGCTATACAAGATGCAATCGAGAGGTACGCGATTCGCCGACTGCCGAAGGGGCCGCAGGAGCCGAGGTGAGGCCGATGACGTCACCGACCAGTCTGTCGTGTTCGCGGGTTCCAATCCAGTGGCCGCCGATCACGCCAAAAAAAAAAAAAAATTGCAAGAAAGGCGGCGTTTTGCTCCCACAACAAACTTTTTGCTGACTCAACAAAATGTTAGTTTCTCGCAACCAAATTTATTGCTTGCCTCGAAATCAGCGAACAAATTAGTTGGGACATAACGTCATAACCAACCATTTTTCTGCCTGCTGGCCGCCGGAGCAGGCCGGGCCGGGCTGATTGAGGCAGACGTTTGCATTGCGCGCCCGTGAAATACTGGTGCGCAGCTCCGCGGCTGGCTGCTGGCGGGGGATTTTTTTTTTTTTTTTTTTTTTTGGGGGGGGGGGGGGGGGGGAGGTGCGGGGGAGGTCGAGGGGGGGGGGGGGGGGGTCGCCTGCTGCAGCAGGGACCCGGCGGAGGCGACACGCAAGGCCGACGACTCCGCTCCGCCGCGGCTCCGGAGCCCGGCCTAGAGCTCTGTCCTGGCCGGGCCCGGCCCTCTACACTACACTGCCCACTGCTCGTGCACTCGCGGCGCCGACCCGCGTAGCAAGTGACCTTTTAGCGGGCGTTACAAGCGGTTACAAGGCGCATCCTCGAGGAGTTCTAAACACAGAACAGAGATCGGTACGTTAGGCGGTACGTATGCCAACTTCACTACTTGAACTCGGGTTTTCTTCACAGTAGGGCGTGCGCGCCCGCTCAACTCGGAATGCTTGTAAGATCATCGATGGGTTTCACTCTGGTGCGACTGAAGGGAAGTGTGAGAACCGTCTACGTCGAACCGCTCTCGAGAAATCGGGTGGACAGACAAGCAGTCAGATGACAAACTGCACAGCTCGCGAAATTTGTTCGAGGAAACATACGTCTTTTTGCTCACCACCAGGATTAAATGGGATTTTTCGAGTCGAACGTGAGTGCAGGTGAGTTTGTAAACGTGGGTGCGCAAAGAGTTTGTGATATAGTGTGCCCCTATTGAGATAGATGAACGGACGGCACCTGGCCCGGCCTCGCTACACTGTCAATGAAAAAAAAAATGATCATAATTATTTAAACTATACTGATGGTTCATTAATCGTTTCATACGATGAGCAACACTTGTCATGTCGATACTGTCGATATGTTGGTATATTAGTACACGCCAGTGATCATGACATAGTGACGATTTCGCATTGAAAGATGATCCATTCTCTTTCATTTACAGTGTGATCGCTCGGCCAATAATTAGTGTCCGTGCGCGGCCCGCACGGCACGGAGCGGTAAGTAAGTTGGTGGTGAGTGTGGCGGCCTTGCTGCTGCTGGCGCGGGGCGTGGCGCAGTCGGGTCCGGGGCACCAGGCCGCCCGAGTCCCAATGCCAACGGGGGCTAGCGGCAGCCAGCGGCAGCCAGGGAGGCTAATGCAGCTGGCTCCGGCAGGCTCCGGCTGGCTCCGGCTGGCTCCGGCAGGCTCCGGCAGGGCCGACGACCGCAACGGATGTTGCACCGCACCGCACTGCGCTGCATACGTCAGGGCATACGGCCGCCGCACGCCGCAGCCACCGCAGCCACCGCAGCCACACCGCCGGCCGGCGCCGGCAGGCCGTGGTCTACGCGCGCACACAACGTCGCAACGCGCCGCGCGAGCTGGCCGCTGGCCAGGCCAGGCGCTAGCACCCAGAGAGAAGGACAACAACAGTCGAGGGGCACATTTTAATTTTCCTTCCCAAAACTGACCTTCCGAGAGGGGCGGCTACATTGTTGGCGGGGATTGTTTGGATGCGGCAGTGCGAAAAGAAATAATAAAAAAAACAAACATAACAAGATCGTGTGTATCGCCGGCCCGAAATCAGGAACGGGTTTTGTTAGGACACGCGCTGTGATGGCGTAAAGGGCGTTCGTCACTTGCCACCGTTCTGAGCTAGAAACCAGTCCG
The DNA here is from genome assembly GCA_038380765.1 of Odontothrips loti. Taxonomy (NCBI): domain Eukaryota; kingdom Metazoa; phylum Arthropoda; class Insecta; order Thysanoptera; family Thripidae; genus Odontothrips; species Odontothrips loti. The sequence goes on from CM076252.1 coordinate 8,872,449, forward strand.
GCCCCTGCAGCCTGCGGTCCCCTGCGGTCCCCTGCGGCCCCCTCTCCACCGCCTCCGCCTGCCGAGCCTGTGACCTGACAAAGCACCATTCCTGAGCGCCGCTGGGCAGTCCGGGTCGGTGTACCGACGGGGCCCCTCATACTGCCCCAGGCGGGCATTTCAAAGTCAGAATTCGGAACAGAACTGTTCAGATCCGTGCGTACCTTGAGGTTGTGGCGTGTGCGGGGGGCGGTGCTGGAGCTAACTGTCGTTGGCGCGGGCTCCGACTAACTGCAGGTCCGGTGGGTTCGATTCCCACCGACGGTTCCACACAAGCGCGCCGATTTTTCGCAGCCAGCACAAATCAAATTGCCTCGGTATGACGTTTCATGTGGCTCCTAAACGCCCCCTTCAAGTTCAAAGGAGCGTGCATTTTTAAGAGTGCTGGACAAAAGCCGAGCGGCTTCGTGGCAATTAGTTAGGCTAATCCCGAGTGTCCTAACACAGGACAAAGGAGGCCGGCTGCCCGGCTGCCCCGCGGCTGGTCTGCACACACACACAGTGCGGCGCTTTCACGATTTTCGACGCAAGAAAAGGTTGCGTTATATTACGCATTAACCTGCCGCTGTTGATGTTGTTCGTTAGACCTCCAATCCCTCCCCACGCAGCGCCGGAATTCCAACCCGCTCGTCCCGTGCGAAGCACAGACAGTTCCCGACGGTGCGCGAGGGGCCCCATTGGGATTCAACGCGTGCGGGTCACGGCCCCTTATCAAAACCTGCCGGTAGGGAGGGGAGAGGGGGTAGGATGGGGGTAGGGGGTAGGAGGTAGGATCCTGGTAGGATGAGAGGCACTCACTGGCCTCCCGCCACTCAGCGGGGTCAAAGGCCATCGTCACAGCCTCCTCCGAGGCTGCTGCTGCTAATGCCCGCCCGATCAGGTGCGCACGCGGCCAAGGCTACCGCTCCGCTCGCTCCGCCCGCTCCGCCCGCACTCTCAAAAATAAATGCTCGATTCAAAGCGATTTTGATGCAAATCTTGCATTCTTGTGGGATTTTGTTGATTTAAGAATCATCTTCGTACATCAACCGTCTGTATGCTTGGCACTAGCGTATGATGCTTGAGGCACGTATTGTATTCTTGGGGCTAGCATATGGTATCCTTCAATCAAGCATAATATGCTTCAATCAAGCATAATATGCGTGTGGGATTTTTGGCGTTTCAAGCATGAAATATGCTTGACTTAAAGCATTTTATGCTTAAATCGTGCATTCATTTTTGAGAGTGCGCTCCGCCCCACTCCGGCCGTCTCAGACCCGCTGCACAGCCAGTTAAAAAGCAACGGAGCGCAACGGTAAAAATCCCACGAAAACAAAGGTTTTGTAGAATTCGTCGCAAGATTTTTACCGTGCGCTGCTCCGCTCGATCGAAAGTCGGCTAGCCTTTACCAACGGTTGCGCTCTGTCGACACGGCGAGCAGGAGCAGGGCTCCCGGCCGATGCTGCGAGCGACCAATATGGCAAGCAAGGACTCCCCTGCGAAAGGATTCCCTTCCAGAATGTGAGGTTCTGGCGGCGCGCCACGCCGCGCCACGCCGTCTGACCGCCCTGGAGGCCTTGGTCCCCCCCGTCCTCGTGCTGCTGCTGTTGCTGCTCCAGTGGCGGCGGCAGCTCCCATTGCGGTCTGCTGTTATCGGGCGGGACTGGGCGGGACCCCTGAGGGGCTGTACTTAAAGTTCGTGCCATGATGATAGCGCCTGGTGGATAGGCAATCCCGACTTCGGTATGCACGCGTGTCGTGCGGGCTGGCCTACCCTTGCGCTTGCAGGCGCTTAGCGTCGCTGTTCACTGTTTTAGGCCGGGCAAAGATTCGGATGCACTTTACGGACGAAGCCGAGGGGGGCGTCCGTCCATGGCAGGGGGCTCGAGCACTGCGGCCTCAGGGCTTCCAGGACGAACCCCCCGGGGCCCGGGGCACGGCGGCGCCTGGCGTACGTGAGGCTCAACAACAGCACGGCGTTGGGGCAACCGCTGTAGCATGTTACTCCACTAACAGCTGACTAGTCATGGCTGTTTCAGCAGCAGCAGCAGCAGCAGCAGCGGCGGCGGCGGCAGCGGCGGCTGCACAGGTGTCGCCAAGCTCTGCAGGCCTGCAGGCCTCCGGGCGTTGCACCGTCGCACACCTCAGCACTGCCTACGCAACACTCAGAAATTATGTTTTAGATTACCAAGAAATGTTTTGCTTAATTTTTTTCGTCAACAACACTGGGTCGGCCAAAAAAGATTGGTTCCCAGAACAATTACTGATGTTGCCACAACAAAAATACGTTCGTCATAAATACAGTTTTTTTTGTCGTGTCAGTTAAATCTATGGAGTTGACCTAGTTTGATTGTACAGACAAAACAAAATTGCTGTGCCCACCAAACACAACCAAACTTTTTTTTATATGAGCGAACTTTATCGGCGTGGCCTCGGTGTGGCGAGCGACCCTTGGTCTGCACTTCACCGCTAATTCGATTGCTAACGCTATCGCATCGCATCGCTCTCTGATGACGCCACCTGCCAGGTTATTTGGGATTTCACGAATTGATCGCACGGCCGATGGAACCAGGCAAAACCGAGGATTATGAAGTATTATGGAGGCACATTTTTGATGCTACAGCTCAATATTGTTCGGTGTCGAAAAAGGTTGGACCTCAGGACGCATGGACACATGCACTCGAGTCTTCAGATATGTTTTTCTGAGCGCCGCGCTCAAGAATAAGTGAAACAAAAAGCAAGAGTGGCAAAACGCGCGTTTTTTCTCTCTCCCCGGCACGGCGATAATAGAGTTCCCACCGTGATAGACGGCCCAGACTTCTCGCACAGCCTCCAGCGGAGAGGGGGGGGGGGGGCGCCTGGCCAGCTCGCGGGGAGGCGAAGTTAGGTCGGGGACATTGCACCTGGCCGTGCGGCCGTGTGCAGGCCAGGCCGTGTACGCGGGGAAGAAAAATCCGTCAGTGTGTGTTATCGTGTGCGCGCAGAGCTCCCACGTGTGCATGTGGAGTGATTAGACATCAGACAGCACACCCGCCACTGACCCTCACACACACGCACACACACACACACACACGCACAAGACAAACGTCAGGTAACGATACAGCAAATGTCTGCCGCATGGAGCAGACGTCTGACCCCGCTAATTTCCAATTGTTTTCGCTCCGAGCTGCAGGGGGTCTACTTATTTCAAGCCCGCGCGGACACTGTGGCTCGCACTGTGGCCAACATAGCAAGAGCAACAAACAATCGATGCGAAAGTGTGTTAGCACCCCGATGTCTGCCGCGGATATTATCATATACATCACCATATCTTCCTGAAGAAAAAAAAAATGTGAGAAAAAAAAATATTGCGAAGCAGAGAGTCAGGCAAAACTGAAGAGGAAAGAAATGGTGCTGCTACGGGGGATCGGATCGGCCGGTGACGAGTTGTGTCAAAGCCGTGCGACTCACGTGTGCGCGCGAGGCTAGCGGACGTGAAGACCAGCCGCACGTCGCCACCAACACGGTGTGGATGTGGGCATGGGAGCATGTCGAGACGGTGATCCATCACCTGGACGTCTTCCCGCGTATTCCCGGCACAGGTATACGACAGGCATGCCACAGGCATAATAATAAATATGACAGTGGACGAAGCAGATTACGTATGAATCGGGAATAGTTTCTAAGGGAGAGGGCCTGAGCATGCTGTGCTATGACGGCACGTACTACCTGCAGCAATGAACGGGCGTGCGGCCGAGCACTTTGAACCCGTCAACACACACACACACACACGAGCGCGCGCGCCACACTGACACTTTGTTCGAAACACTCAAAGCTTGCTGGCTATGTCAAACAGAGCAGCTCACGCGAAAAAGAAAAGCAGCAAACATTTGCGAAGCTCAGAACAGGAAACCAAACCCGCCCCCAAAAAAGGTGAGAAAAAGAAGAAAAATTTTGCAAGTTACTTACGGTCCCCATGATGCCAAAATCCACTGGCTCCGGTGGCTGTGACAGGTGTGACGACTTGCAGAAATGCTTCACTTCCGAAACAACACACAACACAGGGTTGACAACGGACTCACTGACACGCACGCACACAGAACAGGACAACACAACACGTAGGCTGGACGGACAGGACAGCAAGACGATGAGGACGGCAAGGCTTTCTTGACCTGGCGTTGTCAAATATCGGCCGCCCCGCGGAGGTCCTGGGATTTCAGCTGGTGGAGGTCCCTGCAGTTGGACACCCTGCAGGTCCTGACGGTGGTGCGGGTCCTGTCAGCGGCGCAAGTGCTGCCGGTGGAGGAGGTCCCGCTCTGGCCAGGACCAAGACCAACAAGTCCGCTCGAGGTCGCGTGCCGAACCGACCCGTGCGCCGCGGACCGCCCGGAGTGAGAGAGTGAGAGAGTGTGCAAGTGGGAGAGTAGAGGGGCAGCGGGCCGCCACCAGCACACAGCACCTACTCTTCGGCCGCCGCCGTCCACTGCCCTCCCCTCCCCCTCCCATTCACCTCCCCCTTTCCGCGGCGGGGAAATGGGCGTGCGAAGATCCAGAAAGCCTTATCGTCGTTATCACGGCGGGGGACGCCTAGACGTAGGCAAGGCAGGTGGCCCGCTCCACAAACCTCGTAACAGCAGCTGATCCAGCAGAGGGTTCAGGTGAGGGGGGGGGGGGGGGGGCTTCGGCGGGCTGCCCACATTCAGTGTAATATTTTTTAAGTTTTATTTTTTAAAGAAAAAAACGCAGTCACACTGTCAGCCACCGTGCCATGCCGTCCGTCGCCTCGTCGCACCGTCGCAGCTGAAAAAAAAAATTTCTAGGGGCCAGCTGAGAGGGGAGGAGGAGAGGGGGGGGGGGGCGACGCATCCATCGATTCCCGACGATCGATAGGGTTATCCGAGAAGTGAGGTGGTTGTGGACACGTCATGGCTGGATGACTTACATACGGACGTCACAAGCTAGATAAAGGGCTTGAAGAGCTCTACGCTCGTGCAAAGAAAAAGAGTGGAATGGCGATACTGGGATAGTTTGCCTGAAAGGCAGGGCAGAGGAAGTGCTGTTCCGAGTGGACCGGACGTGACACGCCCTTTCTGCAAACATCTGAGACGACAATCCTCGGCTCTGGTCTGGGTTGTGTCCGAGGGGGGCGTCCCTCCCTACCCCTCCTCGATGTACACCGATTTAAAACATGACTAATTCTTTTGATTTTCTTTGATATTTTTTTCCAGCAAAGAATTGATTTTTCTCAAAACAATATCGGTTGAATGCTGAGTTTTTGTTTTCTCTCTGACTATTTTGATTTTTCTTTGGCATTTTTTCAGTTTTTGAGCATTTCGTGTCGTATATTTGGCTCTTTTGATATTTTTTTCTCATTCTGATTTATTTTGATTTTTTCTGATTTTTTTCCACTGCACACCGATTTTTTTTTTTAAAGTGAAAACCCCCTCGGTTGTGTCCCCGCCTGCTTACGACTGCACTTCTCGTCGCATCAACTACCGCTCTCTCCCCTCCCAATCAGCGAGGCGTCGCATCTGCACGCAAACAAGTTGTTTCCACAGGGAACGCAGCGCCCCTGGCTCGGCTCGGGGTCTGTGTATAGCGACGCGCATTTCATCAAGCTGGCGAAGACTGGGGGCTTCTTTCAAACCGTAATTTATGATTTGAAAAGTGGACGACAAATTTACAGATCACCGTTCCACACGGGATATATCGTCCTGGCTTCCGCCAGGACCCCTGCCTTCAACCTCTCTGTGATCTTACGGGAACCGGTGCTTTGGCCCCGGGACACAGCTCTAGAACCCGACAACCCCTAGCCCGCGGCCCGCGCCACTGCGCGAGGCCCCCTCCACTCAACCGCGGCCTTTGGAGACTCCATCCTCCATCGGGCGATGAGCGGGTAACGGAGGCGAGGGGGGCGAAGCGGCGTGGCGGGGCGGCTAGTCCCTACTAGAAGTAGGGTTCACTGGAACAACGGGTCATCATCTGCTTCCATGACGTTTCATGGATTTTTTTTTTTTTTTTTTGTTTTAATTCAAAGTATTGTGTGAGAAGTAAAAGAAGGGTAATCATAAAATCAAAACATTGTATATAAAAAACGTATATTCTAGAAAATTTAAAACACAACAGATTGAGAGACAAAGGAACAAAATTAGTACAGATTGGTGGGCCCTGATGCAGAAGTGGTATGACAGAGGCATAGACATAGACAATTGAGAACATCTAGATTTAAATTTGAAAAATGATTTAGATTTTTATCAAGTCATCTACAGAAATGGTGCTTGCTTAAGTAGTATAAAAATAAAATTAATGGTAATACCTAGTCTTCAATATCAACATAAATGCAGTCACAAACAAATATCACAATAAAAATTCTGGAAAGGACCATTCCCCAATATTTTAGCATCAATGAGATTACAGACATTTTAGTTACAACAAAGTTACCATTAATATGGCACAAAATGTCAGAAATTATGGGGAGTAATTACACCCTACAATCAAATCCCCTCACCACTAACACATAGTGACAGATTTTGAGTAAATTGACATTTCATTTAGACCAAACAAGACGGTTGGTGGAGGTATTTAAGTGTACATGGCCATGTGCAACTAGCTTCAAAGCTTCAGGAAATGCTTGACGCTCAACGGTCTTGATTCTTTCTTGTAATGTTTCTTCTGTGTCACCATGCTCAACTGGAACAGTTCGTTGAACAAGGATTGCACCTGTATCAACATCCTCCTGAAACAGACAAAAAAATAAAATAAAACTTTGGGCATTTCAGTACAAAAACTACAATAACTTTACTTCTGGCTCAAAATAGAAATTCATGCAAGCTGAATTTAATTTACCTCTACAAAGTGAACTGTGCATCCCGAGATCTTCACTCCTGCATCCAGGGCTTGCTTTTGAGCATGGGTTCCCTTGAAGAGTGGAAGAAGAGCAGGGTGGATGTTCAGCAAACGTCCTCTCCATAAGCGGACAAATTGTCCTGAGAGGATTCGCATGAAGCCTGCCAGACATACTATGTCTACCCTCTCTCCTTCAAGAATAGCATGGCAAGCCATGTCAAACTCCTCCCGTGATTTATAATCTGTGTGATTTATGACCTAAGGAAAACAGAAGCACAAAGTTAGCAAGCTGCAGGTCATGCTGCACATAACTGGAAAATTCTTGAAAATTTTCGGTCAGAAGTTTTATGCACCTTTGTGGGAATACCAGCGCGTTCTGCTCTTTTCAAACCCTCCACATCTTTTTTGTTAGAAATCACCATCACAATTTCACATCCCATGTTCGAGGCAGGGTTTTTGGTTTCGTCAATTAAAGCCTGAAAATGAAAGTATTAGAAACAAAGATGTGGGAAGCTGTTAAAATTGCAGAACCTTTTCAATGTACCTGCAAATTAGTTCCACTGCCAGAGATGAGAACACCAACACGCATCTTAGGTTTGGCTAGCCTTTTGACAACAGAGGGCAGGAAAGGCCTCATGACCTTGTCCATTGCTGTGGCAAAGTGCTGGACCACAACCCTGTGATCATCTGCAACAAGAAAATTATTCACTTTGTGTCTTTTTTCCCCAGTTGGGTCCCTTTGCAGTTCAATTATGCTATCAACTCACCACCAGCAGGAAGGGTTTCAACCTGGCCAATTACTGATGCCTTCTCTCCTACAATCAAAGTCAATACTTCCTTGACATCACTGGGGCTGACAATAAGAACGAGGCCAACACCACAGTTGAATGTCCTGAGCATCTCATACTCATTAACTTCACCTACAATCAGAACACACCAGTATTTATTAATTTTGCAGAGAATTTTTACAGGGATTATAGGAAAGGAAGAGTTCTTCAAGTACACACCAGTTGCAGCCAGCCAGGCAAAGACTGGAAGTATATTCCAGGCAGTGGCGTTCAATGTCACTCGAGTGCCAGGAGGGAGGACTCGAGGTACATTTTCTGTGAGGCCACCTCCAGTAATGTGGGCCAAGGCCTTGACACGGCCACTCTGAAGAGCTTTCAGAACACTCCTGACATATATCTTTGTTGGAGCAAGAAGCTCATCTCCTAAAGAGGAAAATTGAAATTATGAAACATGCTGAGACACTGAAGAAGATGTTTGAAAGAGATACTGAAAATTAACATACCCAATGTCTTTCCAGAAGTGGAGAAGGGAGCAGGGTCAGAGTACTTCAGGCCAGAATTTTCAACAATTTTTCGCACCAAACTGTAGCCATTACTGTGAACACCACTGGAGGGCAGTGCAATCACCACATCACCAGGATGAACATCAGCAGTTCGTGGCATGAGATTTGTTTTTTCCACAGCACCAACAGCAAAACCAGCCAGGTCATAGTCACCAGGTGCATAGAGGCCAGGCATTTCAGCTGTTTCGCCACCTGGTCATCAAGTTAAGAGATATACAAGTTAGTACCTATTGTAAAAATTTCACGGATTCGTGTGAATAATCTTCTAAAATCTTTGCAACACCCACCAATGAGTGCACAGTCCGCAGCATGACACCCTTCACTTATGCCAGAGATGACTTGAGCTGCTACATCCACATCCAGAAAACTGCTGGCAAAATAGTCCAGGAAAAACAAGGGCTCCGCACCATGTGCTAGAATGTCATTTACACACATAGCAACCAAGTCTATACCGATGGAGGAATGCAGTCCACAAGCCTGTGCAATCTGCAAAAGAAATGTTTCTATAAAGGACAGTACAGGCAACAATTCACACCAAATGAAATAAACACAAAGCCGAGTTTCTTTTTAAAGGAAAAGTCTGCAGAAAACTAAAGAACAATTTTTTTACTTTTTTTTTTTGGCGTTTTCTGTAGATTAATTTAAAAAGACATTTCAAAGAGAAAGTTCACAAGTAATTACCTTAAGCTTTGTTCCAACACCATCAGAACCAGATACAAGCAAGGGATCCTTATAGCCAGCAGCAGCAACATCAAAAAGACCCCCAAAGCCTCCAATCGAGCCAACAACACCACTTCTTTTGGTACGGGCCACCAGAGGCTTGATACGAGATATAAGACTATCTCCAGCTACAATATCAACGCCACTGGCTTTATAAGTCATTTGGCCGTAGGATAAAATTGATCTGTAAAAGAGTGAGGCACATTGTGAACAGACTGGACCAAATAAAAGTCACTACTGGGAATTAAATTAAAAATAAATTTCGTAATGTGCCTTAATTTTTTTATATCATCTAATTTAATTAAGTAAGTAAGCAAATGCTTAGGAAATTTTCATATTTTAATTGTTTGAAATAAATTTTAAAAGCAAAAACACAAATTCCGTCTAGAAAACTTTATTAGGAAACACGACAGCTTCAAAATATAAAAGATAATTAAAAGATGTTAAAGGGCCAACCTCGAGATTCCTTTATGAGCAATGTCACGCCGATACTGAGCCCCATCAAACTTGATAATATCACAAGCTTTTGTAGCTTGGGCAACTGCAAGAGGCAAGCTTGAAGCAAGGGAAACAGGCATAAGAACTCTGCCACCATTTGTAACAATGTCACCACTAGGTGATTGAGCAGTACCACTATGGAAAACAAGGTGGTTTGGTAGTTTGGCGACCTCATCGATTCCTGAACACATCAAAGCAATGTTGTAAGTGCAAACAAGTAAATGAAGGCATTAGCAAGAAAAAGTTAATAGCATACCTGTGATAACACATCCCTTAGTTGAAGTTTCAGGGTAACCACGACTTGCCATGACAACACCAACAGCATATGTATTCTTCTTCCAGTTAATTGATTCCTTGTGCAGCTCACCCTTGCAGCAAGCCTGTTAAAAAAAAATTTACTATAATTCACAAGATTTATTCAACCAACATTGCACTTGGTTGCACTTCAGAACTTATAAGGGCGAAACACATACCAACAGAATCTTGTATACATCACTATCAAGGAGAGGGAGCAGAACCTGAGTCTCTGGATCACCAAAGCGAGCATTGAATTCAAGGACCTTGGGTCCATCTTTCGTCATCATCAAGCCAGCATAGAGCACACCTAGACCAACAAATAAAAAATCCATTGAGAACTGCAGCAGCACCACCTATGTTATTCAAAAAAGAAAAATAGTTCAAGTCAACTGACCAATGAATGGGATTCCCTTTTTCCCTTCCTTGTTAAGACCATCAATTGTCTTTTTCAAGATGCTTTCTTCTACTTCAAGAAGTTCCTTCTTATTCAGAAGAGGGCACGGGCAGTAGGCTCCCATACCACCAGTGTTGGAACCACAATCTCCATCAAGGAGACGCTTGTGATCCTGAGCTGGCAACATAGCTTTTACTGTTTTTCCATCACAGAATCCAAGAACCTGGGCAAAAGGAGATAGATTTTAATAATTTATTTCTTAGTGATAGATGGCAAAAACAATGGGTAGAGAGAGATGATAACAGCTGGTGTTTACTTACAGAAACCTCTTCACCCTCAAGCAGCTCTTCCACTACTACCGTGCTACCGGCAGAGCCAAACTTTTGGTCTGTCAGCATTTCATCAACTGCTGCACATGCCTCATCAGTGTTGGTAGCAACAACCACTCCTTTACCGGCAGCAAGACCACTTGCTTTCACAACAAGGGCTGGGAACTTGGAGCTGAAACAATTGGGGCCAAATAATTAAAATCACATTTTAACCATATAATGGTTTAAAAAATTACAAATTTAAGAATTTACTTCTTAATAAACTTTTTGGCATGCTCTGCCTCAGTGAAAGAGCCCCAGCGTGCCGTAGGAACATCATGACGGTCCATGAAGAGTTTAGCCCATTCCTTGTCAGCTTCAATGCGGACAGCCTCCTTGCTGGGCCCAAAGCAATGGATGTTAGCAGCAGTCAGAGCATCAGCGATACCAGTGACCAAAGCATTCTCAGGGCCTACAACAACCATGCTCACAGCATTTTTAGAGCACCACTTAATAAGACCCTATACAAAGAAAAAACAGAACAAGTATAAAAATAATTCTTGTACTAGTATCAAAAATTCTTCATTGCAATACTGTGATGAAACACTTACTGCATGGTCATCAACATTCAGTTGCACCACTTTAATTTTGTTACCAGTGATACCCACATTTCCAGGTGCAACAAAAACCTGCTTCACCTGTAAGAATCAAGAACCACAAATCAGTCAAAAAACTGACAAAACAGTGACACTCAAACTTTTATACAAACATTCTGATATGCTGCTAGGTAATGCTATATCTCACCTCTGGTGACTGGGCCAACTTCCAGCTCAAAGCATGCTCACGGCCCCCACTTCCAATCACCAAAACATTGTTAGCCATGATGATCTGTAACAGAGAGCGTCTATATTAATGAGGGCAGTCAATAGTGGCCGAATGGTGCAAGCTGGAAGTCAGCAATCCTCTGAATATTCTTGAGCACATCAAAATTCATGCACAGGAATTTCAAAGACTGAACCATTTCCTCTTTTGCATGACAATCACACTGATATCCACAGAGGAATGGACCAAGGGAATCTACGGAGGGAATAACGGCTTCATATCCAAGAAAGGGCTACTCAGCCAAGGAGAAAAACTCGATAATGTATTTAGGGTCGCTCCTAATTAGGTAAAGAGGTAGGTAATCTACGAATACGAATGAAGGGGGAAAACACCTGTTGACAGAGACAGACCACCGACAGCAGACGGTGAAGACACAGGAGCGATCCGTAGTCAGCCGTGCGCAAAAGTGTCTGCGGTATCTCGATGTGAAACCCCACAAACCTCGCTGATAAGGGATTGCGCGAAAATGTGCCGGAAAGCAAGCGAGAGCTGTTACATCACCGGCTGAGCTGACCGGGGCTAACCTCTGAGCTGCCCACGACCTCGGCTCGGCACGCTTTGCTTACAAACAGCAAAACAGCTGACGGTCCTCACCCGCCATGACGGTCGCGGTTTCACTGCCAACTCTCCGCAAGAGAAGAGTCGTCAGAACTCGCAATCGCAGAGAAGAAAAGTCACAATCTGTGCCGAGTAGATGTTCAAATTTCATTTTACAAACAAGCTCACTGTGTACGGCATAAGTGATCGACTTTGATTAAGTCACGTTCGCAATTTCATTTTCCTCTCTGCGGCATCCCCCGTGCGCTAGAGTCGACCCCTCGATTCATCAGATCGATCGTTGTAGTCTGCTTGTCTGCTTCAGCTGTCTGCTTCAGCTGTCTGCTGTGCACGGCCGACTTGTGTCCGTCTGTCCTGTGTTGTCATGGATACTTCCACCGACTCCTTTCTCCCTTGTTGAGCGGATTTAGCGCTGTGTTTAAAGTGTTACGCTGCGAGGAGGTTTGTGCCAGCGAGGACCTCGTCTCCTAGTGCTTGGATTAAGTTGTTTTGAGACTGGTAAGCTGTTTCTCCACCGATTTCGACTGTTGTTGCTGTTTTTGTGGTCCCCGTGTTATTGATCCCAATGGCGTGCTTGGGTGGGTTTACTCCAAATTTCTGATTGTACGCTGCTCTTTGCTCTTCGAAGTGGGCGGACGTATTCAGGGCTGTCTAGAGTCGAAGTCGGCTAGACAGAGCCGTTGTGTTAACGCCCCCGTGATCCCCTAAATCCTAAAACCAACATCTAACCTAAGGCCCAGGGGAGGGGGAGGGAAGGGGGAATTTCACGCTGGCTTCGGCTAGCGTCCTAGCGCGGCGTCGCGGATACGACACGATCACACCACGCCGGACGCTTCACTCGGCAGTGATACGTGCAGGTGGTAGCCAAATTTAGGGGTAGGAAAAAAAAGTTTAACAAAGTTAGTATTTGAACCCGGAACAGATCCCAGCGCAACTGGCTTTATCGGCATATCCTATGTAACCGAAAACGTCGCGCTGTCATTATATCTGATGGTCATTAGCTGACTTTGGCACTGACTGACATCGCGATACAGATAATGAATCGATTTCGTAATGGTCGTTTGGCCGCCTGACGTAATGGTAGTTGAAACCGTGATAAATGTGTTAATAAGTTAAGCTCGCTTTGGCTACTTAAAAGCGGATATACCGGAAACGCGCTTCTTTCTCTTTTTTTTTGGGGGGGGGCTCTCTCTCTCTCGCCGGAGAACGGCCGGGACCGTAGGGGGAGGTCTGGGCCCCGACGGGCGTCGCCCGCCAACTTATGCCCTAGGCGTGCCCTGGAGCGACTCAAAACACGTCCGCGCTCCTTCACTCCCCAAACAGAACTCCCTTCGGATCGAAGGAAATAAAATCCTGGCGAGCAGCGTAGACCTTTCTGCTGCGTAGACCGCTTTTCGTCCAATGTTTTCTTTCTTTACAATTTTCCCAAGCATCATGGCCTCGTGGTCGTGTTGTTGACGCATGGTGCCCTGTGCTGTGCTTCCCGCCCGGGTGGGCCGACCACTTGGCACGTGCATCATGCCCTAAACTGAGGGGTGGGGTGGGGTGGGTGGCGCTGGGCTTGCTTACAGACCCCCTGCTGGCTAGACCAGACGGTCAGACCAGATGAGAGGAGGGGGGGGGGGGCGCAGCCCATACGCACGCTCACACACACACACACACACACACACACACACACAGAAACACACAAACACAAAAAAAAAAAAAAAAACTCGCGTCGTTATAATAGTCCGGGCCCGCCAAGAGCACCCGAGGGCCACACGCTTTGCATGCTTTGCATCCGTGTCGTGCGACTTTGTGGCGTCTGCTTTACGTTTGCTCAGCTGTCGGTGGAATTGAATTGGGTGGGGGTGGTCATGCGCGCTCTGGAGTAAGTGCGACAAGGAAGACGACCTTCTCGGCCCGGTATCTGAGGCCTGATTGCTGATAACTGATGGCTGCGATGTGGAGTGCGCGAATATGAAGGTCGCGCTGCGCCTTTCTCTCTTAGCGCCCCTGACTGACACCTGACTTTTATGCCACTTGCAGCGCACATTAGCTTCGATTCGCACCCCCTGGACAGTCCGCCCGCCCCGCCCCGCCCCACCCGCCGAGCCCACAGCACTTGTGGCCCCGCTCCACCCCCCGGCCCCCTCCCCCGCCTCCTGCTCCTCATAGGCCAGGACCCAAGCCAAGAGCTCACCAGGCAGACCCCCGCCAGAGACCGTCAGACCCCGGGCCGAGCAGGACGACGTCCCCAAGGCCGGCGTGTTATAGCGCACTGCACACTGTACCGCCCCTCGGCACTGCACACTGCACCATGCACCCGAAGCGCTCGAGGCTGAGTGAGCCGAGGCCGAGATCCGCGACAAACCGCTCTGCCGCTCTCCCAGCCCAGCCCAGCCCCACCATGGCCCGTAAGTAGTAAACCTCCGCCCCGCACACTCTAGCGGTAATATGGTCCTTGACAATCTTGTGCCAACCGTCGTAATACGGACGAAAATTCGTCTGTAACAAGGACAAGCTTGTGCCACCGTAATACGGACGGAAATTCGTCTGTAACAAGGACAAGTTCATCCTATTACGGCCGGGTTATCCGTAAGATACTTGTAAGTTGTCCGTATTACGGACCCCAATGTGTAGTTGAGAATCCTACGTAACGTACAGACAGGTCCATCCGTAAGGACTTAAGAGTGCGCCGGTTAAGACAGAACATTGTTGCCGGGCCCAACTGGTCATTCCCTCGACGCTTTCAGGGACGGACTGGCCCGGGCGGGCTAGGTGGGAAATCCCGACCGGCCCCCCCCCCCCCGGATTTAGTGCCTTCTCGGGCCCCCCTGGGGGCAAAATCGGGGCAAAATCGGGCCCCCTTTCGGCCTTACCCAACCGGGCCCCTGACCCCCCAGTCCGTCCCTGGACGCTTTCACGTCAGGTAGAACCGCCGCCGGGGGGGGGGGGGGGGGGAGTGAGCCTCGCTCCTGGATCAATACTGCTACCTCGGTGCGCCGGAAAATACCAACAAAAGTGTCCTCTACTTCGGGCGATTTCGTCGATCACATTTTGCCTACCTTCTAGGGATGAACCTACTAGATGAACCTCGCTGGCGGCCCATGCGATAGCACTATGGGCCTTACGGAAGGTAGGCACAATGTGATTGATGGAGTCAGCCGAAGTCGGCCGAAGTCGGGGACACTTTCGTACGCTCGTTAGGCCGGCCGAAATATCCTACTGGCAAAAGTCCCTACTTGCCCGCAGGATTGGACAGCGATCGTTACAAGCTTATTCTCAGTGACTGCTCTGCTGCTCAACAGTGGCCAGCAATTCACGACCTTGGCCTATGTCTTGAACCGCGCTTCTCAGAAAGATTTGCGCTAGCGCGCAGTTGTAATTTATTGCTTTCCGGGTTGCATTTGCATTTCGAATGGATGCCGGGGAATACCAGAGGGAATGCACCTACTGCCCGTGCGCTGTCTCCGTGCGACCAACACCGCCTTCTCTCAACTGCCCCCCCCCCCCCCCCCCCCCCCGAGGTCCCTCTCCACTCTAAAGTCATCGGAGTCCACATGAGAGCCGCACGATCGGCACACGGGGTGCCATCCGAGACCTGGACAATGAGTGTGTTATCACGCGTGCCGGGCGCGTGCCGGGCGCGTGCCGGGCGCGTGCCGGGCGCGTGCCGGGCGCGTGCCGGGCGCGTGCCGGGCGCGTGCCGTAACGCGAGCCTCGCGCGCGTGCTGCGATAAGGGAGGGGGCGGCGGGGGGGGGGGGGGGGCGCTCTGCCGTAGGCCGGCCTGCACTGTGAGGCCGGCCAGTGATCGCGTGGATGAAGAAGGGGCGTATGTTTGAGGCTGATTTCACGACGCGGGTTCATTCCGCGGAAGCGCGGGAGGCCACCCTGGCTGAAGTCACGCCCCCGTCAGTATATGCAGTTGCGAATGACGTGGTTCGGGGCCAAGCCCGAGCGCCGTCCAGCCGTGCCGGGAAAGCGGGCTTAAGGTTTCAACCAGCCGTGAGGCGAGAAGTGGCGGCCGCCGGGTGGGATAGGCGCACAGGGAATGACCGTGGAGGGGGGGGGGGAGCTGCGGTGCGGATAGCTGCCGCTGCTGCACAGTGTACAGTATCGCGCAGTGGTCGGGTTGGGGCCCTGGCTGACACTGATGCAGATATGTACGGTTCGCGCGATGCAACCGGGCCTTCGGCGCCCGCGGCCCGCACCTGCCAAGCAGCAGACGACGCCCGCCGCGCGCCCGCGCTCGCGGCCGTGGGATGGAATGCGGCCCAGCCAGCGGCCCCGGCTCTAGCCCAGCCCCTGCTCTACCATGGCCAGCGTAGCCTCGAAGTTCAGACCTCCCCGCCGGGTAAAGTCGGGTACAGTCGACATTTTCAACTGCCCCATGGGTAATGTCGACCACGCTGCGGACATAACCCGGGTAGTGTCGACACTACCCACGATCGGACCCTACGCGTCCAGCCGAGCCGGAGTCGGAGTCGCCGTTGGCGGGGTGGGAGAGAGAGAAGGAGAGGGAGAGGGAGAGAGAGAGAGAGAGAGAGAGAGAGAGAGAGAGAGAGAGAGAGAGAGAGAGAGGGAGAGGGAGAGGGAGAGAGGAGAGGGAGAGGGAGAGAGAGAGAGAGGGAGAGAGAGCGGGAGAGAGAGAGGGAGAGAGAGAGAGAGAGAGAGAGAGAGAGAGAGAGAGAGAGAGAGAGAGAGAGAGAGAGAGAGAGAGAACCTCAGTCCAGCCGGATCATCTACTCCACGCGGCCTGTGAAGATACTCCTTCAGGCCGCTCTGCTGCGGCCGCCCTCACACTGGATCCGCTTGGAGTACTCTATATCATGCACCGCAGGCCAGCTGTTGTTGCGGTTCGCAAGTGTGATGAGACAAATGCACGACAATAACGACATAGACCCCTCACCCTTACGACTCCGCGATAACTTCGCTCGTTTTAGCTGTCGGGTGAATTATGTCCTCATCGGGGCAAGAGAGCTTGCGGCTTATCACCCGAGTGTGGGAGTTCGTGGACGGGAGGGAGGGGGAGGGGAGGGGAGGGGCGTGTTCCCGACGGTGTAGGATGGGTGGCCTCTGCTTGCCGGGCGGTCAGCTGACTGCACTGCGGCCGGCCAGAAGCACAGAGTACTCTGTTGGCTTCAAGAGACGGAGGAGCTGTAAAGGATCCAAAGATTTGCACGCCACGGCTGACTTTTGGTTTCGCCGTTTTGCCTGGCCAGAGTGAAAGAAGGACGGATCACTCGATTCCCAAGGCCCCCTCGCAAATAGAACTAGAATCATGGGTGGACCCTGGACATGGAAGGGAAGTCCAGAAGTCAGATGGTGGCGGTATGCACTCTTTTAATCCTTTACTCTAAAACTATTGACCTTATACGAATTTTCAACATATTAGGGTTTCATTTTCTTCAGGATTGATTTATTTGGGGGCTTAATAGCTCAACGTGACGGGCCTATACATTTTAATTTTCAGTCCATTTTGAATTTGTTTTCTTTTTAATCTACTGACTTTGGAAATGTAATACTGACCTCTGTAATAGGTGCTTGTCCCTCTATAGACTTTTCTGAGCTGTCGATGACTTCGCACGCTGGCAGCGGTGAACAGAGCACTCACTATGACACTCGCGCACCACCAGCACACGCACGCACATACACACACATACACTCACACACGTAGGTCGGTCCGTCCTGCCCCGCACACTCGCACAGTAATACTGTCACTGTCTCCCGGTCCGGCCCGTTCCGGCCGGCCTGTGGGGCGGGGCAGTTCGGAGGGGGGGGAGGGGGGAAGGGTCATCGCGAGTTTTGAAAAGAGGCCAGGCTTTCGACCCTGACCCCTCTCCTTTCGGAAAAACAGCATCCGCTGAGAGAGAGAGAGAGAGAGAGAGAGAGAGAGAGAGAGAGAGAGAGAGAGAGAGAGAGAGAGAGAGAGAGAGAGAGAGAGAGAGAGAGAGAGAGAGAGAGAGAGAGAGAGAGAGAGAGAGAGAGAGAGAGAGAGAGAGAGAGAGAGAGAGAGAGAGAGAGAGAGAGAGAGAGAGAGAGAGAGAGCGAGAGAGAGAGAGAGAGAGAGAGAGAGAGAGAGAGAGACACGGACGGACTCACAGGCTGCCGATTAGGAACAAACCGCCACAGGCCTGGACTGGACAATAACGTATTTCCCGGTCGTTGTCGGGCTCAAAATAGAGGCGCCCTTCAACTCCCTTTCTAATCAGCCTTTGGTTTTCCTACGGCAGCCTACCCGGCTCGGCTTATGCCGCCGCCGCCGGGGTGTGTTTTTGTGTTTCCCGGGGGCGATGTGTTGCATCACGATCGATGTGTTGACTTGGCTGTCGGATGTCGCCCATGGGTGTCGTCATGCCTTCTTTCCCCATCATGACCACCCCCACCACCATCATCGCGAGTCCGTGGAAGGGAAATAAAAAAAAATGTATCAAATATATTTGCCGATGGCAATCGGTGTTCAATAAACCCTCTCTAAACTACATGGGGCCTGATGGGGCGGCCCCGCCAGGGGAGAAAAGGGGGATGTGCGGGTGGACTTCCCTCCGTACCGGCTTGGGTGAGGTTGAGGAGGGACCGTTCAGAATCCACGTGACGGGGTAATTGAAATAAATTTTTATTCCGATTTAAAACCTCCGAGGGAGGGGGGGGGGGAAAGTGCGTTGGAACCGTCTGTGGGAATCGAAACCACCGGGCCTGGAGTCGAGGGATTTGGGCCCGTAGGCCCGTATCAATGACCGTTTGTTCCCAGCACCGCCCTTCCAGGAAGGATTAAAAAACAAACGTCAGGAAAATTTCCAGTGGTTTGTGGACGTTTCCGAAGCTATAATAGCTTTCAGATCAATGGACTTTCAAGGGAAGTCGCTGCTGAGAAACTGAATGTTGGCAGGGAAAGGAAAATGATAAAAGGCAGAGACTAATTTTACAATTGTTCTCTTTTTTCAGAGGGGACTCTGACAATGGATCTGGAAGGTAATTATATACATCCGCAACCACGAGTAGTACTTATCAATGTGAATGGGAATGGGTGGAGGCACTTTTCTGTGACTAATTCTATCTATTGTTCTAATTTCAGAAAATAGAGGGTCAAAGCTGTTTCAGGACAGTGTCCACGGCGTGATGAAATTCCCTAGGCTGGTTGTCAAGTTCATTGATACAAAGGAATTTCAAAGACTTCGGAACATAAAACAACTCTCCACAACTTACCTAGTGTACCCAGCAGCAGCTCATAATCGATTTGAGCATTCCTTGGGGTGAGTATTCGGAGGTAACAAAAATATGTCTTTCCCCAAATTCCATTCTTTCTTCCCTATCTTTGCTTTTCAGTGTAAGTTGGCTCGCTGGAGAGTTGTTCGATGAGCTGAAAATCAACTCTCCCAATGAGTGGAAGGAAATTTTTAGAAATGAAGATGAGTATGTGTGAACAATGATCATTTCTATATTAAGCCAAAATGAGCCTTATATTCTTACTTGGCAAGTTCTCTTCTCTCCTTCTTCCCCAGGAGTAAAACCAAACTTGCAATTCAAATTGCTGCTTTATTGCATGATATCGGTCACGGCCCATTTTCTCATACGTGGGAAAATTTTCTAAGATCTTGTGGACAGCAATGGGACGTAAGTCATTTCTTTCTCAGCTTCTTTACTAATATTCGATGGTTTCCAATTAACTTATTGACACTTTTTATCTAGCATGAAGAAACCTCTTGCAAGGTGTTAGACCTCATGCTGTTCACAGATTTTTCAAAAACTCAGCTTACTGATCTGGGCAAACTCTTTGAGGAAGAGTTCCCAGATGTTATTAAAACGACTGATTTCATCAAATCAGTCATCATTGGATCAATTGATCCACCAAGAGAAAAAGCCTTTCTCTACCAGGTATGACTTAAGTTATTTTTCTCATTTTAACTGTTGAGTGTTTTCTTGCCTTACATATAAGTGTTTTCCCCGATGGATTAGATTGTGGCTAATAAATTCAATGACATTGATGTCGATAAATTCGACTATTTTTTGAGAGATGCCCAGCATCTTAGTATCGGGGTTCCCTTCGATTACAGAAGGTTGATGTGCTTGTGCCGGATCAAAATGCATGACGGAATGAGCCAAATAGCATTCCGGGATGTGGAAAAATATTCTATTGAGGGGATGTTCCGTGTAAGGGCCGATCTCCATGTGCGGGCCTATCAGCACAGAGTGGCCAAATGTTTGGAAGCTATGTAAGTTATACTTTCCTCCTGAAGGTCTGTTTTGGTTTTTTCACATATGAGCTTCTGGTTAAAAAACCCATGGGCCAATTCCTTTCAGGCTAGTTGACGCGCTGATAGCTGCTGATTTGGCCGGATTCAAAGTTGGGTAAGTTCCCTTATTTTTATTCCAGCCCAAACCACATGGCCCTGTTTTTTTACAAGAGGGTATTTGAATTTAGATTTGATGCAATTTGTTCCCCACAGAGGATTACCCTTGTCCAGAGTGCATGAAGACCCAAAGCAATTTTTAAAACTCTCCGATTCCATTCAGGAAATGATTCAAAATAGTGACGAAGAAAGTATGTTAGAAGCAAGAGAAATTCTTGGGAGAGTACTGAAGCGGGACTTATATGAGACCGTGGATGAGTGGGTGTTGAATGTAAGTTAAATCAGTGATCTTGTTGATACCAGTATGGAACCCTATTTTCAAGTCATATTTCTTTTCTATCTTTGCCCCTGTCTCCACAAGGTTATAAGAACATCTCTAGAGGAGAAGCACAACAAACCACCGTCTGGTTTATCGAAAGAGAAACTCAAAAAGCTCGAGGAGCTGCTAGAAAATAAATATGCTATAAGTCAAGTGTGTGTGAATCAGGGGAAATATTATGACCCAATGAAGAACGTTCTATTTTACCAAAAAGATGGTACCAGGGACCTTTCAAGAGGAGGAGATCCTTCAATCAGGTAAGTCATTTTCTAATGAATAGAATGTTGATTGAAGAGCTGCCTTCTAAACATTTATATTTTACCAACATAAGTCTTCCTTTCACAGAATGGACCTCCCTTTTTATAAAATCTATGTATTTAAAAGAGTAAAAGAAAGCTGTAATGCTGAAAAAGTTCGCCAAATTGTTCAGGCTTTCTTAGAAGAAGAGAATGTTCTATGAATGGCAGGATATGACATCCTAATGTTAAAATTTGTAACTTTAAAACTGGTTCAGTATTACTGACTGCTTTACTGACAGCTCATAAGTTGTGTTTTCAATTTTACCACAATAAGTTTTATTTAAAACATTTATTCAATATTGTTAACATTATGTACACTACATATTTTTATGCTGCTATTTTAATTTTCTTTGTTATCATAAGTTTTATACCCTATTTTAGATCTTCATTTAACTTAAATTCTCCAAAGCCATCTGCTTTTTGGGTCCAAGGCAAGCCAGCATTTTGGAGAACACTGTTCCATGCTGTCTTATAAATTATTGCAGCTGCTTTGACGTTTGAGTAGGAAATGTCTAGCAGGCAATGAGGGTTGTTTGACAGGGACTCTGATTCTAGTTTTACACTGCCAACATTAACTTTGCGTGTCTGTAAACTCATAAATTGGTGAAAAAAATTCCTTTTACAAATTTGCAACTGCCCAGCTGGTGTCCTTTGCTTTTTCTTTGTCACACCATGTCTTCTACCTTCAACTGCTACCTCATGAGCTCTGTATAGAAAGAAACCAAAAGTTCTTGCCTTATGATTTCATTAATTCTAATTTACTTTCAAAATGTACCATTTTAAATTTTATTTTAAGTTTACTTCCCAACCTGATTGGAACAGAAGACCACACGATGGATGTTGGAGATGGCCTTTGAATGTTTTCTCTCTTCCTATCTTGAAATGCAATGCTGGACTGGAAGAATTTCGGACTGTTTATTGTGTAGCTGACTGGAAGACATACTCTTCTGAGAAGAGCCTGAAATTCACTTCAATTCATCAGCATTGAAAGTCTCAAGTATCCATAATTAATTAAATCTTAGCAATCCAACTTACTCGGTCGAAAATTGCTCGTTTCAGGGCAACTTCAGAGTATGGGCAACCTCCATCAACTATGATGGATTGTAAATAAATTGGAGTAGAAAGTAATTGTGACAAGAGAGCACCCTAAAAATGGTGTATTAATCAAATAAATTACATGTCCAACAAGTACAACATGCATGACAAATAAATAAACTTTGTTGTTTTAAACAGAATTTGATCTTATGTACCTGAATGCCAACAGAATTCCATCGCATTAATTTGTCACTGCAGGAAACAGAAAGAGTAGGATCACCTCGGCCAGGTTTCGTCCTAATTGCTCCAAGGACATGATAGCCTGGTCCTGGAACTCTGGGGTCCTGCTTGGATTCTCCAGGGACACATTTCGCACCTGTACGGTGAATGTCAACTTTCTGTTTCTTTATTGACACAGTTTCATCAGAGTCATCACTACTAAGATCATCTTGAGTTCGTTTGAGATTTTTACTCTCCGTCTTAAATTCTTCTGAATCACACATGCTTAGTGTTTGTGGCCTTTCATGTTCTTTTCGTTCAACACAGTCGCCCACATCACCATCCTCTGCTTTAGGAAATATTGATGCATCTCCACATGGTGTATGGCTGGTATAAAAGTGGAAAGATACTTCAGGCTTTAGCTTGAAATGACCACACTCTTGTAAAGAGCTAAGTATGCTTGATTCATCATCTTTTAATGCCAAATCAATCTAAAACAAAATGAAGGATTACTAAATTATTATTCCTAATCGTACAGTCGTATGACCATGTACAACGAACACACATACATTGTGGTAGAGGTATCTCAAAAACGCTCTTCGTGCAATAACTTCAGCATGACTATCATTGACAATATCTCCTTCTTTACTCATCTTCCCTTGCCCAATACATTTCGTTCCAGTGCCTAGCGCAACAACTTTCAGCTTTGGACTACCATGGTTGTTCATGGGATCAGCAGTAGCCTTTGAAAAAAATTAAAAGAAGGAATTGATTGTGAATGCTGAACACTCATCTACAAATACAAAGAAAATGTAACGCCTCAATCTGTTTTAATGTTTACCTCTACTATGCAGGCCAATAAGGTCCATTCTTGCCCACTTTGAGGCTTACCTGCTTTTGGTAAGGATGAATAAACATCATGGCTAACTTTAACTACAGAATCAGCAAAGCACTGATCTATGTTAAATGGATTTCTTTCAGAGTTGAGATAACATTTACAGGGTGGCTGCCCATCACTCAATTCAGTATTTAATAACAAACTCATGATTAAAAAATTTATAAAATATTTGTAACTGATACTTCTCGGTTTCTAGACTAAAATTATTGTGTAAAAACTTCCTTCACCTTGAATGACAACAAGAACTCAAAATATTTACAATATGTGAGCCAATTTAAGTTAGGCTACAACTTCAGGATTCCAGGCATACTTCTGAACTTTCTTAATTGAATTTATTTTTGTCATATGAAAATCTGACAAAACAAAATCCAAATCAAAGTTGCTTTTAATATGCTCTGGTGTAACTGCTTTTGGAATAACACCTAAGGAACAGGATTTCAAAAGAAAATGAAACAACAGTATTAGAGAAACTGAAAATGTGAATCATTAAAATGGAACTTGGTTAAATGGTGATAATTAGTACTTTACCAATGTTTTGCTGAAGGGCCCAGCGTAAAAGCACCTGAGCAGGCTGTCGACCACAGGACTTGGCCACTTCTACAATAGTTGGGTCACTCAAAAGATTCTTGTTGTTTGTTCCTCCAAATGAGCTATAAGCCTGGACAACTATCCCCTGCTTTCTGCAGTGATCAAGCAGATCTCTTTGAGGAAAGTGTGGATGAAGTTCAACCTAAAATGGAGGTGTGTTATACGAGCAAACAAAGTATTTAGGATAGGAATAACAAGCCACGTACTTGGTTCACAGCAGGTTTCACACCCTCACAATTGATCAGTAGTTCATCAATGTGACGAATAGTGAAATTGGACACCCCAATTGCTTTCAGGATGCCCTTTTTGTGCAAGACAACTAGCTGGCGCCAGGCTTCACGACGAAGTCGCGAATTATCTGAATGGCCTGCTGAGATGCCAGATGTACCAGGCCAATGTACAAGGAATAAATCCAGATATGAAGTTCCAAGTTGAGAGAGTGACTTCAAAACCGCACTCTCAACGCGATCCGGGTGATGATCCTCTGGAGCTGTAGTGTTCAACCAAAAAAAAATTTGAAAACAAAAAAATGTCATGAGAGCAGATTGTTTAAAATTCACTCGGTGATAAATGCTTTTGTTGTCACCTAATTTAGAAGTGAGAAATATATCTTCTCGCTTCAGACTGTATTGGGGTAGCAACTCTTTCAAAGCAGAACCAATGTCAGCTTCATTCTGGTAGACAGCAGCTGTGTCTAAAGAGTAATAAATTAGGACAAAATATTGTGATTTGAATGACGATTTCAGGCACTGAGTGTGTACATAGAGATTGATTCGAACACTCACCAATAGATCGGTATCCTGTTTTCAAAGCACCATTAATGACACTGTGAATCACACTACTACCCCGTATTCTGAATGTACCTACTGTTCAAATAATAAAAAAAAGGAGTTATTACTCTTTTTTGTCATGTATGTTTGTCTTTTCAAACAAATTAAAACATGTTCCCTTAGAGCCTTATCAACTATTAAAAGGGTGTTAAGATGTAGGACTTAGTCCTACACTGCACATCTGGCACTGTTGAAGTGCCTTCAATCCAACACCAAGAGAACAATGAAACAAAAATATTTTGATGGGCCTTACATCCAACCATAGGCATCACCTGACCAGTGTTTAGTTCACACTTTAAACTTGCAGCCATCACAAACAGGTAAACTGTAAATGAAATAGATCATATGAATTACTTCGTGGTTTCAAAACCCATAAAGAACAAGATTTTAAAAAACTATATATTTTTTTAAAAATATGACAATATTTTGGTTGTTGAAAGGGATGCACTGAGCTGGTTCCTACAATTCGTTAACTTCGCAAGGCAAGCTGTTACCTGGCAGACACGGGAAGTGATGGATACTAGAGTGAAAGTTGATGCAAATGGAAGTGAAATGAGCAGACAACAGCAATTGAAACACAAGCTTGATTTATTCAACCATCAAAGATTTATAAGTACTTCAAAAGGAACAGTTAACACAGTTCACACCAATGTTTCTTTGGTTCTTTCATTTACCGTACCAATTTCAGCACAATGGAGTCTGTTTTCTGATTTGTTAAAAATAATTGTCTGGTAGTTACAATACATAATAAATATGTATGGCAGTACAGAAGTTCACATAAAAGTTATTCACCACTACATAGCAGTTACCTACTGTAGGCCCAAAGTGACCAAATTATTAGCATTTGTGATGGCATTTGAAACTGAAGAAATCATAAACCAAAAAATTCCGCAATGGAGAAACACTTGAAAATGAAGCTAACAAAATCCAATGCTTGAAAGTCATCCATTACAAAGATACCCCAAACAAAATCAATAAATTATGGACACGAAATCTGACAATTTGAACAGACATGATGTGTGGATTAATTCTAGGAATAGAAAATGTGGCTTTGCTGTATCACAAAAACAAATCATCAATTTGATTTAAAGCTATAAAAATTTGCAAAAATTTTGCCCGACAAAATTTTTGCAAATGTTCTGTAAACCCAAAGGCAGATTTACTGGAGTACCCCAAAAGTTAGTAGTAGTAGTGAAAAATGATACTCACATATCAGTTAACAAAACTACACTTTAAAATTACTATCAGCAAAAAGAACTGCTCACATCATGTATTTTATGTACATACATATGAAGGAATGAGTGAATGTTGAAAACTTTGAAATCTACATTACAATATGTGATTGTTAGATGAAGTTTTCTCAAATTGTCACAATACAGTGTTATGAGTACAGAAACAAAAGAGAACCACAGGAAAACCAAAGCTACATTTACATAGTATCTATAGTTACTGACAACAGATCACATGATGAAATTCAGGACTATCACATCACATAATGAATCATAGGCAAGGGTGGATGGATCTAAATCAAATGTTGGGGAGAAAATAGGATAAGAAAATAGGATGCATGGAAGAAAATAAAATTCAGTCTTAATCAAAACTCAAGAAATTTGTTCCGGATTCAAAGTTTATCTGCTGATACTGACATTTAGTGTAATGACAAGCCCTGCCTGACAAAAACCATAGCATAATAACAATGTTATATAATGAATTACCTACAACCCATTAATTAATGTAGGGAAGATTTCATTCATTCATCCATTAGCTCATATAAGAACAAAGAGCTGCATGCGTACCCAATCAGCTTTTCCTCAAATTTAAATTGATTTTTGGTTTGTTTTCTAATTATAGAAGACTGGAGACTTCAAATTCACAAACCTTCTTATTTAAAATATGCTCTTGCTCTTTATAAAATCTTAGATTCTTATGATACACAATATGTTCAAAATCACAATTCATACTGGATTAAAATATCTTATACAGACAAAATTGGGAACTTAACTGATTAATAAGACAGTTACACAGACATGCATGAAAGGAGATTCAGATAACAAGAAGAAATAAACATAAATAAAAATAATACAGTTCCTTTAAAATGTATACAGTGATGATCAATGCTCACTCAAAAGCAGCATAGGGTTCATCTCAATGTTTGATAGACAACGTGAACATACACTTTAAAGAACATGGTAGATTCCAGCTAACAGTTCAAGAACTGCGAGAATCAGTGCCCATGGGGCTCCTTGGTTCAGAACTTGTTTCTGATTGACTGTCTTTTTCTGATGACACACTACTCGATGCACCAGACTGGTCCACAGGTACTTTGGGCTTATACTCTGTTATCATTACCGTAACATTATTAACAGTCACTCTCTCGGTTTGAGCTGTACTACGATCTACATTTTTCAGCCTTGGGGGTCTCCTGCTTTTCTTGTCAGACTTGTCAAAATCCTTCTTGTCAGACTTGTCCTTCCCCTCTCGTCGATGAGTTTTTGGAGGCGTTGGATTATACTGCTGCGCAACCAGCTGAGGATTTATCCGTGGCTTACGGGTGGATGTTCCCTTACGTACGTCACACATTAGGCACTTGAAGGCTTCCGCAGTGTTGCGGTACGTACACACGCTGCAGTCCCAGTAGTTCTCTTCCAACACTTTGGCTTGCCTTTTGTTTCTTTCGACACTACTTGTAGACATGTTTGTGGCGCCTCAACAGCAACCAATGTTTGTGGACCAAGGAAACTGCTTGGCTTGCTCAGCACAGACACCGCCGATCAGCACATCCCTTTCAACCAACATCACGGCTGATTTGGACCTCATGATGGGGCCCTGGGCCTGCAAACTCCTCCCTACGGGCACTGGGCACGGCCTGCGCGGGGCGCTCACCGCCCCATTTCCATTCCCCGGCCTAGGCCTAGGCCCTGGCCAGTGTCACAATCAACACAACGGGACCAGGGTGGGTAAGCCTGGCCTGACCTGCCTGGACCGACTTCTTGTCAAAATCTGGAACAACAACGGTGGGCGGCCAGCGACCCAGACCACCTATCATGAGGCCAAAACCAAACGGAGCCGATAGGCGTGTTAAATGACAGGAAAAGAATCGGTTGAAGGTGCTAGAACTCGTTTGACGGGATACGTGCGAAGACGTTTCATACCTTTTCTTTGGTGTCTGAGCGCAGCCCTCGAAGCAAAGCGCTCGGCCTCGGCTCTTGCTTTCGGCTGTCCCGGAGTCGAGCCGATGACGCTTCGTTTTGAGAGTCGGTAGTCGGTGCGGGGACAGAGGGCAGTGGGACGAATTTAACACTTTTTTGCCTGCCAGGGAAAGCACCAAGCAGCCGTGGGAGTAAGGGTTTACCTATAATGCCTAGGCGAACTCGGAAAGAGATAACGCACAGCTGAAATTTAGCAATGTTATGAAAATCCACACAGTAGCAAAAAGAAAGATAGCACAGCAGGCAATGTGGGATGTGGCCGTTTGGATCTTCATCTGCAAGGCGCTTTTAGAGCGCGCTCGATTCAAGTAGACATGTCATCGCGCTGACGGCGCACTGATAGAAGGAAATGACAATTGCGCTCTAAGGGACTGGTGCGACTGGTGTCACGCGAATAATTTGAGACCAGAGAATAAAGTCAAGCATCAATGTAAATGACAAAACTTCGCAAAAAAAAAAGTGGCTGCAACGGGACGTTTGCCAGTGGTTATTTTGATATCTGAAGGGGTTCCCTTCCAATTATGTTCTCGAATAATCCTCGCTCGTGATGAAGCGCGCTTCAAAATACCTATAACTTACTGAATCTACTCAAGTCTCTATCTGCAACTCAAATTTCGCGCTACTTTTTGATGAATTGTTACCCGCTCTTCCCCGTGCTGTGTGTATGCAGTGGCGGGAAACTTATGCAACACCGAAAGGCCAGCCACAATCAACCCATCAACCTTTGCTCTGGAACAAAACTGAAAACCCGATTTTGGACAGTTTCAGTGCTCCTTTTAATTC
This sequence comes from Odontothrips loti, assembly GCA_038380765.1. NCBI lineage: Eukaryota > Metazoa > Arthropoda > Insecta > Thysanoptera > Thripidae > Odontothrips > Odontothrips loti. The sequence continues at coordinate 8,900,814 of CM076252.1, forward strand.
TAAACGTACATTTCGTTTATCTTTTAAACGAAAGAAATACACTTTTACTGCGCAGTCTTGGCTGCGAGTAATATTCGCGAATCGCAATGACACCGGCTGGACTTAACCCAAATATTGTTTTTAACTCATGCTAATCTTTCAGTAAGTTTTTCATCAGTATTTCGACCCAAAGTTCAGAAATTATCTTATTAGTAGGGTTCCAGTCTTTCTGCAATGTCTCGCACACCGAAGAAACTTGTGAAAAGTATTGGTAGTGAAATTTTAAAACCAGGTGAAATTCGACTTATTCGTCAAATTGTGAAAGAACAAATCTTGGTTCGAAGCTCAAATCCTTTCCGTGGCTCTCCAAGAGAATATGCTGATGTGTTGTCCCTATTTCGTCGTGCCATGGAACAAGGAGAGAGCAATTCAGCTCTCTTGATTGGGCCACGAGGCAGTGGCAAATCGATTGTAAGAACAAAGTGCACATCTTCCAGTTGCAAACTACATCTTGTTCTGCTTGGGCTTTAGATGTGTTGTATCTGTTCCAGTTGGTAGATAGTGTTATCCAAGAACTCGAGAAAGAATGCAAATCTTTTGGGGACTCGGTTGTTGTGCGTCTGAATGGCTACGTGCACACAGACGATAGACATGCATTGAAAGGCATCGCCTCTCAGCTACAACTTGAAAATGCTGCTGGAGATAAAGTGTTTGGATCATTTGCAGGTGATATAGACATTATTTTCCCCATTCCTGAAGCATTTTTTAAAGGGCTTATGTCATACAATTTATGATTCTAACATCTACTAATTCTTGTTTAATTACAGAGAACTTGTCTTTCCTTCTTCAGTGTTTGAAAGAAGGTGATCGAGAACATTCAAAGTCTGTTATTTTTATTCTGGATGAATTTGATTTATTTTGTCATCATCAGAATCAAACTCTTTTATACAACCTGTTTGATGTTGCACAATCAGCCCAGGTATCAATTCAGAACCTTACAAATTTAAATAAATCAAATTAATGTAATATTTTTGTTTGTTTATCTCCCCCCCCCCCCTTTTTTTCTTATTACTAAAAAAAAATTTGCTTGTGTATTTTGCAGGCCCCGATATGTGTGCTAGGAATTACATGTCGGAAAGATGTTACAGATCTTCTTGAAAAAAGAGTCATGTCTCGATTCTCTAACCGTCAGATTCATCTGTACCCACATGCTGCTGAAACTTTTGAACAAGGCTTGACAAATCGCATTCAGCTCTGCAAAGATTTGCTCTCTATCCCATCTAAACATGGCAATGCTTCACATCTGAGTACATCTGCCACTCGCCATTGGAATCAACTGGTTGAAAATCTTTGTACCAATTCATCCGTCACAGAATGCTTGAAGCAAATGTATTTGTTAACCATTTGTGAGAGGACTTTGAGGAATTTTTTGGTGGGTTTGTCTTAAGTACTGTTTGCAGTTAGTTAAACACTGAATCAATTTTTACATATTTAAAAATATTCTGTGCAGCTTCTTGTTGTCTCTAGACTTGATGAATATCATTTGGAATTGACTCAGTCAGATTTTTTTGAAGTCTCCAAACAGTTTAGCAGAAATCTGAGAGTTGCGATGATTGAAGGGTTATCCATCCTTGAGCTCTGTCTTGTAAGTTGCACATGTACATTTTCATCACCACATAATTGAATTGTTAATATTTTACTACAACATTCTTAGTTTCAAACACAATTTTTTTTTTCTTTTTCCAGCTCATTGCTATGATGCACCAAAATGAAATTTTTGAGTATGCCCCCTTCAATTTTGAAATGGTCTTTGCACGGCTCTTAAAATTTGAACAACATAGTTCTAAAACAATGAATGTAGATCGCCAAGTTGTTGTCAAGGCATTTGAGCATCTCAAGGTATGTGTTTAGTCTTGGAATGCATGCATGGAATTAGTCAATCAAGATTTTAAAACATTCGCACGTTTCTCCACCAGAGCCTGGAATTTATAAGACCCGTAACATCATCTAGTCAAGTACTTAAAGAGTTCCAGATGTTTCATCTCATGTTTGTTACTGATGAAATTAGGGAGGCTGTGAACAATTATCAAGGACTTCCAACTGAAGTATCTCAATGGGCTTTCTCAGATCTAACATGATGAATTTTCTGCCTCTGTTATTTATCCCTTCTTTTTTTTTGGTACAGTATTTATTGTGATCTAAGTCTTAAAAAATGTCATGTAATGAATTTAAATGAACCAGAGTCCTGCTTTATATTATTAGATGTAGTATTGGTTGTTAATTGAAGTGTCATGATTTTGTAATGAACTTTCACAACTACACCGCTCTTGTGATCATTCTGTGTTTGGTCAAGGATCATGCTTTCAAAAGGTTGTACAGTTCTATAAAGACTAAGAGCAGTGAGAAGCTATTTGGAATGTGTTTTTATTTTTCCCTTGCACTTCGTTACATCAGCTTTTGTTTCCGGTAACTTAACAGACTACTTACAGAGTACAGTGAATGCTTTTCCTACTTTGTAGCATTTAGTGGCACTCATGATTAAGAATGGACCAAGTGTTGGGGCTCATTGAGTCCATCCTTCTGAATTATGGTGCCACAGTACTTTTCTCTAAAATATTTAAACATCTATTTATAAGCATCTATTTTACAATACAGAACTTGGGGGAAATTAAACGTGTACTTTCCACGACTACCAGCATTTTCCTTCTTTTCATTTCCATCATCCTTCCTTTGCTGTTAAATGGGTGTCACATTCCTTTGTACCTTTGAAACCAGAGTACAGCAAGTAGTATAAATGAACTGAGTTCAAAGTGATGAGAAAGTTGTAGTTTTAACTCAAAGCGCGATTTAAAATTGAACCAGTCAGGAGAAACCATTTTGCTTCATTATGCATGAATATAACAACTGAATTCATGTGGAGCATTGCAGTAGCTTCTCTTGCTAAAACATAGAAAAATATTTGTCTAAGTAAATGTTCCTTCTCCATCTTACTGTTAGGCCAACCACGTTTTCAAAATTATGATTTATCAGATGTAAAGCACAACTTACTTAAAGCTGCAAGAAGGACGTCAGGAGGACGAAAGGTAATTGTTTCTGCAACATTGTTATGGTCTAAAGTGGTACATTTAGCGTCAAAGGAAAAAAGTATGATGATGGACACTTTTATAACTCGGTCTAATTGTGAAATGAACAGAAAGATCTGGACAAGAGGCTCAAATTAAAACTTAACATGTTGTGCACAAAAACACCTTAATTTTTTCTTTTCTTCATTTGTCAATGATATGTTATTGGAAGTCTTTCAGATGCTTAAATTTTTAAAATGATATGTGTTACTTGGCAACAAATAGGGCCCTTGAGTCAGGAAAGAGTCCTGACTCGGTAGGCAGTATAATCAGATTAGGCTAACAAAAATATCAAGTCTCTTCAATCCACAATATATTCTAATTCCTTTTTTTTTTTCCCACTTAAAGTCATAAAATGCTCTGTGCTGTTAGGCAGAGGATTTCACTGTGCGCTTAAATCCTTGGGAAACAAAATATAGGAAATGAAATCTTGGACGAAAAAAGTAGCAAATAAGCAGTAATGATTTTCAAAGGCACTCAAACCATTACAGCTTGTCATTCCCCACTTTGTTTTACACCTCATGGCTGCATATTTCAATGAGAGCATTTAGGTATTTATGTAAATTTGTCATCTGTCCTTTGACTTTTTGACTCTAGTTCTGTTTGATATGTATCACTTACGAAAAGAGTATTCAATACAACCTATGAAAAACAATTCATGAAAATATGTTATGATTACGTACATACAATTAGAAATCTTAGTCCAGAAAATCCGGCAAGCAATAGGATAGTTGAGAAAAGAGAGTAAAATCGACAATAGAACATTCACAGTGTGAGAGAAATCTAAATACTAAGTACAGTAAAACATTCTTTGGAATTTTTACAATCCATTTGTTTACTATGCAATTCTATGCTTTCTCAATAGAAATGTTATACCTATGATTTAAGAATTAAATCAATAAATAAATAGCAGGTTTGCATTGTAAAGAATATGATATGTTCAGGCACACCAGTGCATTCATGTATGAATGAATAAATCAATGTATAAAACGAGCTGTTAAGGGCTCCACAATTTTTAAGCCATGAGAGCCATCTTCTTCCTCACACTTGTTCTTAAGAATAACAATATGAGATCCCTTCTCACAGTTTGTCAAATCTACACGCAGTTTTGCGTTGAAAATAATGGGACATCAAAATAGTATGTTTTGCTTACAATAACTCAAATCTATAAATATATGATATGTTTGATCAAGAAAGTGCATATCCGACAGAGTCCATCTCATACAGTCAATGATGTAGTGCTTTCAATGTTTATCTCTGGACTTGTTCAATGCTCAAAATTACTACAGAGGGCACTAGCAGAGCATGCGTAGTGACGGGAGCTGATTTCCTTTCATATCTGCAAGATGACACCACATCATTGATCTATTCAATTGCCTCTTCTCTGTTTATTTATACAACGCCTCAAGTCTTATCATCTCTCTTTAATCGGATAGATATGTGCCAATGATATGTCTTACATCAGAGTCATACTACCTACAATGAGACGGTAAACTTAATACTTTTTTTGTTGCACTATTCATGTGGAAACAAGACTTAAGTATTTTCTCCACGTAGCAGCAGCAGTTTCAGATACTTTGTTGCCAATGGTATGCAAAAGAGGTGGTTATCCTTCTGCATGACTGGGGGCAAGGGAAACTATGAGCAAGAGAAACTAGTGTGAAACCAGCCACTTATTCCAACACTTTTTTCATCTTCGTCTGTTCCTCTCTTACCCAAAATTTTACACGCCAGTATGAACGCGAGGTGATCGTCCTGATCTATCTCAAATACAAAAGACTGAATCTGCTGCTGCGACTGTCACATGCCGAATATGGGGTGGTAGGTGGTATACTCTACTCGGTGAGGGGACGGGAGACGGGAGGAGAGGCAAAGGGGTGGTTAGGGGTTGGGAGGGGGGAGGGAGGTTAACGGCGGATGTGGTTGAAGGCGGCGCCCCCGGGGCCTCCGCTCGCGTGCCCGGTCAGCCGCTTCTCACCCGCTGTGTGTTCGATGTCCAGCTCCTTGACCTGGTCCGACGCGACGGGGCCGATGCAGATCAGGGGGTCCTTGAAGTAGGAGCACACCTGCGGGAACGTAGGGGGGAAGTGCGTCATCCCGAGCACGAAACAGCATCACATGACCGAGATTTGAACCCACAACCCGCAAGCCAACGTACCTTCCTGGGGGCCTGACGATGTCGCCTCTGGAACTGGCAGCAGAGTCCCTTGTGGATGTCGCACTCCGAGCTCATCATACACTCCTCACCTGCAACACCAGCAGAGCACACCAAATGGCGACTTGAATCATGCCAACTACAACATGCTGACGCCTAGCGCCGAGTTCTAGTCTAGCAGCGCTAGTCTAGTCCCTAATGCCTTCTTCCTAGGTCCTCTAGATCTAGACAACCGGGTCAAAAGAGCGGGGCGGGTGGCCTCGGCCTCAGCCCGCGGGACGACGTTTTAATTTGGCTCGGTCTTTCAGAGCGGCTACAGGAAGCGGCGCGACGAAAAAAGAAAAATGAACAAAGTAGGGCGAGTATGGCGATGACGAATTAAGCGGCTAGGGGGGGGGGGGGGACTGACGATGCAAATGAGGGGGCAGTGACTAACTGTGGTGATGGCGGAACGACTCGAAAAATTATGGTGAGGGTCTGTTAAAAAAGAAGCGGTGCGGGGGCGGACTGCGCTGAAGTGACCGGGTCGAACTACACGCGGAGCTACGCGGAGCTACGCGGAGCTACGCCTTGCGCTGCTTGGGTATGGCAAGGAAAGGGGGCCAACGGGAGTAAGCAGGCGGGTGGTGGTTGCAGCCCCAGTCCGGTGTGCCTGTGAGGATGCCGCGGCATCGACGTGACCCCCGTCCCCAGAGCCAGATCACCTCGGTCAGGGTCACCAGGGCCGGGCCAGACCGGAGATCACAGGATCCCTGGGGATAACACACCTAAGGGTCCAAGGTCCCCGTCGAGCCCCGGCGAGAATCGCATCGGTTTGCTTCGCACCCGGCGTGGCGTAGCGCAAAAAGCCGCCTGCTGGGTAGGCAACCTCCATGGCTGCACGCTCGCGTGTCTTGCGGGCTGGCCTACCCTGCCACCCACAGGCGCTCGGCGTCGCCGTCCGCGGTGGGATAATAGAGGAGGTCGGGTGTACTGTGTGGGCGGCGCCTTTTTGATTGGGAACTGTGTTGTGCATTGTACACAATACCCCGGGAGTCCACCCCGCCAGGCCGTCCCCAGCGGTCCCCAGCGGTCCCCAGCCGTCCCCAGCGGTCCCCAGCGGTCCCCAGCGGTCCCCAGCGGTCCCCAGCGGTCCCCAGCCGTCCCCAGCGGTCCCCAGCGGTCCCCAGCGGTCCCCAGCGGTCCCCAGCCGTCCCCAGCGGTCCCCAGACAATGGAGGCAGTTACAGCACGTCCGCCCCCACCGAGTCTTGTCGTTATCTGCGGGATGATGGGGACGGGGCCTGCGGGCCCGCGGGCCGCGACGTGACGGCCCCTCCCCTCCCCTCCCCCTCCCGCCCCCTCCCCTCCCCTGCCTCAGCACAGTCTGCTCTGCCGTGCTCCGCTCCTGCTGGCGTCGGCTGCCCCGCGGCAGTGCCACTGTATGAGCGGAGCTTGCCGCGCCTGTCACGTGTCAAGGTACCTCCCCCTCCCCCTCCCAATCCGCGTAGTACGTGGACGGCAACCGGAGAGAGAGAGAGAGAGAGAGAGAGAGAGAGAGAGAGAGAGAGAGAGAGAGAGAGAGAGAGAGAGAGAGAGAGAGAGAGAGAGAGAGAGAGAGAGAGAGAGAGAGAGAGAGAGAGAGAGAGAGAGACCTGCCCTGTCAGTTCCGTTCCCGTTCCGTCCATTAGCTTTCCCGACAATGCCAGGCGGCGTGGCGCGCGTGTGTGTGTGAGTGCGTGTGCGTGTGTGTGTAAGGGCTCGGGGGCTGCATGTGGCTCGGTGGAGAAGGGGGGAGGGGGGGGGGATCATGGCTGCAGTGGGAAGTGCTCTGGCTCGTCCGAGGCTGCTACTTACGTCGGCCTCCGAGGCCAGGAGCTCCCCAACGTCCGCCGTCAGCGAGGGCGTAAGTGTGAGGGCCGGGGGCGGAGGGTAGGAGGGGGGGGGGGGGGCTCAGCCACATCTATCTGTGACGGTGCGGTGCGGGGCGGGGGGCGGCTCCCAGCCCTAACGAGCACCGCGGAGCACCGGGCCGGGCGGGGAGCGTTGTGTACTTACTGTACTGCTTGCGGCTGTTGGACGGCGGCCGGCACTGGCGGCCCTCGCCCACCTCCTCGGAGCAGACCAGGCCGGACTCGCAGTCGTTGTCCCGGCGGCACAGCTCGCCCTGGCGCAGGCCGTACGCGAATACGCACGAGCCCGTCACTGCAACAGGAGAGAGTCGGCCTGATGTGACTGCGGTGTCGTTTATGCGACGGTAATAAAAAAATAAATAAAAAAAAAACCGGCGGTAATCCCAAGCCCCGTCCTTCCCTTGCTCCCAAACGACAGGCAGAGCGGAAAGAGAGATTAAAACACAAAGTGTGTCTTTCTGTCTCCTCGGAGCATGATTGCTCCTCCCCCCCCCCCCATCCCGCTCGGCGGCAGCCGTGGCAGTGCGTTCGATGGCAGCACGCGCCGTCCGCCTCGCCGGCTAAATTTCATTTGCCGGAAAGTCTCTCCGTGGCGCAGGGGGAGCGCCCCGGTGTGAGAGAACAACCCTCCACCCCCTCCCACCCTCTTCCCCTTCCGGTTTTGCTTGACCTTCCACCCCAATTCGGTCCCACGCCCGTCGAGTCGGGGAGGAATGCCCCGGCCCCACCGTCGTATAACTTTAGAAACCCATCCCAAGTCCCACGGCGGGGGTTCGCGACTCGCAGCCGTGCGTCGTGCGTCCATCCCCTCTAGTTTTGCTATGAAAAGAAGAAGAAGAAGAAGAAAAGAGAGTAAAAATGTGGTGACACTCGTGACACTTGCCTCCTTCGATGTCGATGCACACGGAGCCGGGGCAGCAGTGCTCGTTGGCGGTGCACTTGCGGCCGTAGCAGGGCTCCGGGTCCGTCTCAGCCAGCTCCTGGTAGATGTCCGTGGGGTTCTGGAAGCGCTGCAACAGGGGCCAAGGCAGCGCAGCCATGAGCTCTCGGCAATGAACGCAAGGTCGCAGGTTCGATTCCCGGCGGCAGCGCGAGGCGAGTCATCGGCCATGGAGTGCTTTTGGAGCCCGTTGCTCCGGCCGGTCCTCGCACAGCCTCCCTCACGTTTCTCTCACTCTCTCCTGGTCTTCACACAGCCTCCCTTCTCCCTCACGCTCTCCTGGTGCTCACACTGGGGATGAGACAGGTTTCACACGGCGCCGTCGCCCGGCTGTCTCAGGTCGGGTCGGGTCGGGTCGGGTCGGGACCTCAGAGGTAAAGCGGCAAAGCCAAGGGCAAAAGCACCGCGGCGAAAGGGCTTATTGAGCGCGAAACCTCGCTCCACCGAACCTCCACCGAACCTCCGCCGAGGCGAGGCCCCACCGAGGCCCCCCCGAGGCCCCACCGAGGGCCACCGAGGCCCCCGAGGTCCCACCAAAGCTCCGCACTCCGCTCCGCTCCACCCACCAGTTGCTGTTGTAAAGGCCCAGCAGCCCCCCTCCCCGGCAGCAGGTGGGGGGGGGGGGAAGGGTTGGAACTGGGCGCACGCATGAATGAGTGCCGCTGCTACAAAGTAAGACGTCGACGACAGCAACCGCAGCCGCAGCCACAGCCGCAGCCGCAGCACACGGAAGCCCCGACAACGAGCCGACGGAGGGGGATTTCCCCAGCGGCTCACAGTGCAGTTCTGCGCGCCACTGCCGGGTTCAAATACCGACTTGGTTTGCCGAGGACAAAGAAGCAGGCAAAGTGCCTGAGCGAGAATATAGACACGAACGCGACGTCTTCCGGAGCCAGTATCCCCGCTATCGAGAGTATAATTCACACTTAGTCAAACTCAAAATTCACGACCACAACAAAAAAAAATTCCAAAAATTAAAAATAAATATTTAAATGGAAGTTGAGGAAACATTCAAATAATTCACAAGAGTATGTGCCAAAAATTCAGTTTTGTATTCCCACTTCGGTGGCCCTGGTTGAGACTGCAGGTTCAAGTACCGACTCTCCTTTTATTCGAAACCCAATCGATAAGCGTGCTTATCCAGCCACATCACCGACGATTCCTTCTCGGCCCAGCCGTTACCCTCGCCGCCTCCACTGGCCTCAGCCCGCGGCCGCGCGCCAGTTCGCGGCCCCCTTGCGGCTCTGTTGAGACGCCGCCGAAACTTTGTGCCGAGCCGAACTGCTCATTCCATCATCATAAACTCGCTCGCTCGGGCGCCCGCTCTAGCCAGCCAGCCAGGCGACGTGACGATGAGACATAAAACCGCGCGCCCCGCCCGCCGCCCCCGCCGCCCCCGCGGCCACCAAGACCAGCCGGCTTTACTCTTTGGCAGTGATGGAGAAGAACCACTCTGCTGTTGCTGCGTGGTCGATGAGGCGAACAGCCCCCCCCCTTCCTTTAGGCCATATTCTTTAAGCAGAAATCAAGTTGTGGACGCCGCCGTCGTGCAACTCGGTGATGGAAAGTCAACAAGTGCGAGGCAAGAGCCGCCGTGCCGCCGTGCCGCCGTGGGGTTAGCGCCGCGCCGGCATCCGGGCCCGGCGCCCCGCCACGCCAACGCAGTCCAGTTTTGTGGTCATTCGCTGCGCAAACACAGGCCGGGCGATGGCCTTACCATGAGAAGTACCCGCATCGGCCACCCTATGCTGTTTGATGCCCATGGCCACGTAGAGCTTCATTGGACCAATCTGGACAACTCTGTGAGTGGGCTTGGACCGGAACTCGGAAAAAAGAAACGAATAAAAAGGATTCACCCCCACAGAGAGGATCTATACAGCATTTGGTTTTCTGTTGTAATTTTTTTTTCGCGTCAACGCAATCAGCATAAAGCGGAGAGGAGGCGAGAGTGCCGCGTCCTTGGCTCGATATCCATTTGGCGATGCACACATTGGTCTTTTTTTTTTCTTTTTCAGACGGAGACAGAAGGACGTGTTGCTATGGAGCGGGAGTGGGACAGTCAAACACAACAACACACTCCTGTTTTCGTAACCTTTGAGTGCCCTCCCCCTCCCCCCCCCCTCTCCCCTTTTCTGAATACCGCGAGGGTGGGGACAAACAACGCAGGGGCGGACACACAAACCTACTACGCCTTCCTTGCGTCGAGGAGTTTCGGTTTCGGTTCTGCCTGTGTTGGGCGTCTCTCTCTCTCTCTCTCTCTCTCTCTCTCTCTCTCTCTCTCTCACCCGCCCACTGGCGCAGCGGCGAGCGGGTCTGAGTGGGCTGAGCCGCTGAGCGCCTGTGGACCGCAGGGTAGGCAGTCCCGGCAGACAGCTGTGCGCTGCGGGCTGGCCTACCCCCGACCCCGCAGGCGCCCGGCCCGGCCCGCCTCTGCTCCTCCTATCTGCTGCAGTGCGACGTGCCGTGCAAGGAGGAACACGGCTGCCAGAGGACCCTCCCCGCGCACTGTACCCTTCCCCTCTGATCCAAGAATGAAATGCTTGACTGAAGCATCAGATGCTTTATTTAAGAAACTTCACCAAGAATACTCAATTAAGTTACATTTTGCTTCAGTTCAAGCGTATATTTTTATTTTTGAGTGTGAAGGTTCAGAGTCGTCCGCGATTTCTTGCCCAAACTCTGCAAAAGTGTTTAGAGGGTTGCCTGCAGCCGGCTGAGCCCCGATGCGGTAAGTGCGAGTAGTCCCCCCCCCTCCCCCTCCTCCTCCTCTACAACCACAATGGCTGCCGAGAGGCCCTCCGGACCCAGCCCAGGCGCCAGGCCAGGCCCATGCAGTCGAGTGCTGACCTTGGATGGCGATACCACTGCGCTGTGCACAGCAGCGCGGGTGGGACGAGCAGAGTGTTCCGGATCGGTCGGGCGACGCAATACCCAAAAAGAATCTTCTGTCTCTGTCGGGCTCATCGGATCCCCCGCAGCAAAGTGTGCGCGAGAGAGACAGCGAGCTCTGTGCGGGGATGCGAGCTCGCGAAGCATGCGTGATTTCGAACTCGGTCAGGGTATCGCCAAACCCAATCTTCCTCCCCTTTTTGCCGATAAGTGCAGGACGCCCACCGCTCTCAGTCGTAAAAAGAAAATCCGGAGCACGAGAGATATGAATCGCGAAGGAGAACGTACACGTAATATGTGTCACCTTCCGCGCGGTACAGGAGGGGGTGGGGGTGGGGGAAGGGGGCACCGCGCGTGCAAGCCGAGCTTTTTAAATGGGTTCACGCTTCCCGCCTTCCCCCGCAGCGCAGAGGAGTGTAATTTATGAGCCGAATGCAGTTTATTACCCCCTCCCCCCTTCCTTCTCCCTCGGTGCCGCGAGCACAGTGAAGCAAGTGCAGCGCCGTGATACAGCGTGCCGAGGGAGGGTCGTTTTCTCCCCTCCCCTCCTCCCCGATGCATTTACTTACATATATCTCTCGAATAAAGCGAATTTTTTAAGGCAGCATATGTTCATGCTAAGCCTGCTAACAGTCGTCTTTTAGTTGTTTTAGTGTTTTTTTGTTTCATCTCTGACTGTTTGTTTCTGCTCGGACGTGCCCCCCGTCACCATCGCCCTGCCTTGGCTCTGCCCGCATGGCGCACGGCGCTGAGGCTAACAGCCAGAGCCGAGAGCCGGGCTCGGAGCTGAGCCACCCGGACACCCCGAACATCACAGGGACGTTTGTCAAGATAAGGACTGGGGCTGCCAGAGGTATGGGTAGGGCGTTGAAAGGAGCGCTCACAAACCACATGACTTATCTTCAAATCCTCGCAGCGTGTGAGAGTGGTGCTGGAGCAAACTGTTCGTTGGCGCGGGCTTGAGTCTCCCTCAGACTGCAGGCTCGGTGGGTTCGAGTCCCACAGACAGTTCCACGCACACTTCTCCGCGCTGTATTATTTTCCGCGTTCAACGCAATAGCATCAAATCTTTTTCTGTGCCACACGTGGTTTCTGAATGGCCCCGAGATGATGTGGCAGCAGACGATCCTGGCGCTCACTGTCTCTCAGTTTGCAACGTTACGCGACAAAGTTTTGCAACGTTGCGATGCAATGTACGTTGCAAGAAAAAGTGATGGTCGTCACAAATTTGGTGATGTCGCCAATCACAAATTTTCGCGACAATCAAGTTCAACATTGTCATGTTGAGATGAACGCTACAAAAACGTTTAATGGACGTCACAATTTTTTTTTTTTTGCCACGATTCACCATTAGAAAGTTTTGTGACGATCGTTGCAAACTCAGAAACAGTGTTGTTTTTGCGGGGTTGCAGAAGAGAGCATCATGTAGCGGAGCGCAGAGGCACAGGGGGTGGACTCTGCGGCGGATAGAGATGCAAAAGGGAGAGGAGGAGGGGAGGGGAGCGGGCGGGTAACAGCGTTGTGGCTCTGATCAGCATCACGGGATGCGCGTTCACCCGGGGGAACGAACACAGCTGCTGTTGGGTGCTCTCTCTCTCTCTCTCTCTCTCTCTCTCTCTCTCTCTCTCTCTCTCTCTCTCTCTCACACACACACACACACAGCCGCACTTTCCGCTTCGGGGACCACCGCACCCACAACTATGGTCACCTCACCACCACACTCTCTCTCTCTCTCAGCAGCAGCAGCAGCAGCACACACACAGCAGCAGCACACAGCAGCAGCAGCAGCAGCGCAGCAGCAGCAGCAGCAGCAGCAGCAGCAGCAGCAGCAGCAGCTTCGGGGACCGCCGCACCCACAACTATGGTCACAGCTCACAGCACCACACCGAGCGCAGTGCAGGCGGCAGATGGCGTGGCAGCAGCAGCAGCAGCAGCAGCAGCAGCAGCAGCAGCAGCAGCAGCAGCAGCAGCAGCAGCAGCAGCAGCAGCAGCAGCAGCAGCAGCAGCAGCAGCAGCAGCGGCGGCGGCTTGCCATTGCTGGTGGAGCGGGAAGTGAGCCGGACCGAGCAGGCCATGCTGGGCCATGCGGACGGCGCGCTGCGTTAGCTGCGGTAGCTGCGGTGGCAGATCTGCGGCTAATGCGGCAGCACAGCCCGGCACGGCGCACAGCGGCGCACAGCCCCTAAGGGGTCGTCCATAAAGGATGTCCGGGTTTTTAGGGGGAGGGGGCTCCTACAAACCGGACATGGGTGGACGTGGAGGGGAGGGGGTGGTACAAAACTGGACGTCCACGTAAATACCGCCAAAATAATGCTATTTCCACCCAGTGCGTCCCCCACATGCTTAAGTATCTTTGAAAATGCACACAGCCACTCTGAACACACCCTCTTTCGGAAAATTAACCCTATTTAAAGATACTAAATATTTACACAAATGGCACTTTTTGAAAACCGGACGTCCAGGGGGGTGGGGGTTCTCTAAAACTGGACATGGGTGGACGTGAGGAGGGAGGGGGTTAAAATTGTCTGAAAATACCTGGACATCCTTTATGGACGACCCCTAATGGACCTAACCCGCCGGCCGTGGGCACTTTATTTAATAAGCCGCGCGGCGCGTGGCCGGTGGCTGCCGTGTTTCCGGATGCTACGGTGACTTTCCGCGGGTTCATATACCTCTCTGCCTCGCCGGCCCCCGGCGGCCCCCGGCGGCCCCCGCCCCCGCCCGAGCGACCCGCGGTCCCCGTCCTGGCTAATGGCTACCCACAACCCGGCCGCCGCCCGCCCGGCAACAGGTCCTTCCTTCCTTCCCTCCTCGCATCCGGTGCGAGAGTACTGCTGCTGCGTGGTACTCACCGCCTCCGCTGCCTCCGCTGCCTCCGCTGCTGATTATTTTGCGGGCAGAGATCCGAGCACTCTTCCCCCCCCCCCCCTCTCTCTGCACCCCGGGGCCCACCGCACACAGAGCACGCACACCTCTCGGCTCGGCTCGCCGGGGAATGAGGAAGGAAGGAAGGAAGGAAGGAACAAAAAAAAGTAGCGCGGCTTCGTTTTACTAGCCCCGCTCTCCTGCTTCTTTTTTAAACCTCCGGTGTTTTCTTACGCCCTGCTCGTGGCCACTCGTGCCGCTCCCCTCATAGCCCCTCTCCACCGCGGCGGCGGCGGCGGCAGCTCGGGGCTCGGCGCCGTCGTCGTCGGGGTGCAGGATAAACAGAGTGCCAGCCGTGGCAGCTGTCCGGCCTGTCATCCTGTCCGGCAGCAGCACGTCCACGTCGAGCTCCAGCCCAACGCCCTGTGGCGCCTTGTGGCGCCCTGTGGCGAGGCCAACGCAGCACAAGCAGCGGAGGGGATCGTACCCCCATTAACTTGTACTCCTGCTAGGTAGGCAGCTACGACGTGGGCATGCACGCGTGTCGTGCGGGCTGGCCTACCCCGGCACACGCAGGCGCGGCGGTGAGGCGGCTAATGGCACTCGCGCTCTGCACTGCGTCATCCTTTGTACAGCTGCCAGTCTGGCCCTCCACCCTCCACCAGCTCCTCCCTCCACCCTCCACCAGCTCCTCCCTCCACCCTCCACCAGCTCCTCCCTCCACCCTCCACCCTCTACTCGCACACAACCGAGGATCCACGAAGCACGATAAGAAACGTAACACTGACGTTTTGGCGTGCAATTAAAATCTGTATTAGCAGAGCAAATGTGGAAACAGAAAGGGAAAAAATATATGTATAAGAAGAAACACGGTGAAAGTGAGCGAAACTGTAACTATTTTACTGCATGCAATGCTCCACGTGCAGCCCGGACTACGGCTACGTACAGTAGCGGGGGAGAGCTGGCAGCAGTCCAGAGGCATGCAGGGGCATTATGGGAAACAGAAAAAAGGAAAAAAAGAACCGCCCTTTATTACGGGGGTTCTGGGTTCGGGGGAAAAACGCCATGGACTTCTGCTGCGGGCGGCTGACGTCATCCGGGTGTCAGGAAAGAGGGGGTCCCAGAGATAAACCGGCAGACAAAAGCACGCTATGAATGGGCAGCCTGGCAAGTGGGGAACGAAGGGGGGGGGGGGGGTTACTCTGTCGAAACAGGGCTGGGAGGAGCAGTCTGGTGGGGCCTTACCTCCAACGTCTGGCGCTTTGCAACAGGCGTCAGCTGACTGTGGGCGAAGGGCTGAGTTAAGGGGTAGCGGGCCCCTGAGGATTTGGACACCGAAACTCCTAAACTCAAGCAGGAAGTAAAAAAAAAAAACACTCAAAATTCGTAAAACTCGATATGGAAATTGTAACACAATTTTTAAAAATCATCGAAATTTTTAGAAACTTTCTAGACTTCTTTTTCACCGCAAGTTCATCGCAATTTTCAAATGGGTACCTTTAAACTCGCACTTGGCAGAAACGCCCCAGCACGCGCACAAAAATCCGGCGATTCGGGGGGAAAAGGGGGAGGAACAAGGAGGAGAATAAGAGAGGTGACCTCTGGCCGGAGAGGGAGAGTTGGCTGCGGGGGCGTAACTTCCCTCGGAAGGCGGTGGAAAGTTGGAGCTGCAGTTGCTTCACTCGATGCTGCGGATTAACCTTCCGACGCGGACGGGGTCGCGGGGGGCCCTGCAGGATTCTGTTCCTCCGACTGATCTCTCTCTCTCTCTCCACGTACTATCGGTCTGTTTGGGGCCGCCTAGTAGCGCCCTCTAGGCGGAGCATAGGTGACCGCCAGCCATCTTGGATAGGGAGGATAGTGATTTTTACGAATACGCTGTAGCATAAAATTGACTATACATAACCGCGGGCGCACTCTGTAAAATAGAGTATTAAAAAATAATACGTCTTTAAGTTATCGCGCCGCCCTGCACAGCTCACAGTCTGCGATGCAAATGGATTAGTTGTTAGGTGAGGTTAGTCGGCCTAGACGTCACCGTTTGCGCTCTAACCGCATTTCTCATACCGGGCAGGAAGAGGCGCTTCTTTCAAACGAAACGCACGTGGGCAACCAATATGATGCATTCTAGGGCAGGTAAGAGCAGCGTCCGTGTCCCAACGACGCATTAGGGCCAATTCGAGCCAAGAATTTCTCTCGTGATAACCGAATTCCACGGCGCACACGACCGGCGAAGTAATATCCACTTCCACTTGCGTCGCGAACCTAAAGGTCGGCGAAATCACCGATTTCAGTCTATTAACTCGGTTACAGCCCCCAGACTGGGTTGCACTTTTGCCTGCGCGTGGCTAGCAGTGCAGACAACACACTAAAACCGGATGTAACCGGGTTTTCGACCCTAAATAGCACTAAAGTCCGATCTTAAGCGAGTCATAGCAGACGCGGTGTGTCATTGGGGCGTTTTCAAGTCTCTTAACTCGGTTACAGCTTCAATATTGGGCTGCTCTTTCGCCTGCGCGTCGCCAGCAGGGCAGACAACACACTGAAACCAAATGTAACCGGGTTTTGAGGCCTGAAAAAGACCTGAGGTCCAATCTTTAGCGCGCTTCAGCTTCTGCCCCGTCATTTCGTCGTTTTAAATTCTTTTAACTCGGTTACAGCTTCAATATTAGGCTGCTCTTTTGCCTGCGCGTCGCCAGCAGGGCAGGCAACACACTGAAACCGAATACAAATACAACTCAAGTCTGATCTTAAGCGCGCCATAGCTGGTGATGAGTCATTGTGGCGTTTTCAAGTCTTTTAACTCGGTTACAGCTTCAATATTGGGCCGCTCTTTTACCTGCGTGTGGCTAGCAGGGCAGACAACACACTCACACCGAATGTAACCAGGTTTTTTGACCTTAAATACAATTCAAGTCTGATCTTAAGCGCGCCATAGCTGGTGATGTGCCGTTGTGGCGTTTTCAAGTCTTTTAACTCGGTTACAGCTGCAATATTAGGCTGCTCTTTGGCCTGCGCGTGCCTAGGAGGGCAGACAACACACTCACACCGAATGTAACCAGGTTTTTCGACCTTAAATACAACTCAAGTCTGATCTTAAGCGCGCCATAGCTGGTGATGTGTCATTGTGGCGTTTTCCAGTCTTTTAACTCGGTTACAGATTCAATATCGGGCCGCTCTTTTGCCCGCGTGTGTCTAGCAGGGCAGACAACACACTCACACTGGATGTTACCCAGTTTTTAGACCTTCAATACAACTCGTCTGATCTTAAGCGCGCTACAGCTGGCGATGTGTCATTGGCGCGTTTTCAAGTCATTCAACTCGGTTACAGCCCCCAGACTGGCCTGCAATTTTGCCTGCGCGTGGTTATCAGAGCCAATGACACATCGCTAGCTATGGCGCGCTTAAGATCAGACTTGAATTGTATTTAATGTCGAAAAACCTGGTTACATTCGGTGTGAGTGTGTTGTCTGCCCTGCTAGCCACACGCAGGTAAAAGAGCGGCCCAATATTGAAGCTGTAACTAAGTTAAAGGAATTAAAAAGGCCCCCATGACACGCTGCAAGCTATGCCGCGCTGAAGATCGGACTTTAGTGCTCTTGCGGGTCAAAAAACCCGGTTACATTCGGTATGAGTGTGTTGTCTGCCCTGCTGACCACGCGCATGCAAAAGAGCGGCCCCATACTGTAGCTGTAACCGAGTAAAAAGACTTGAAAACGCCCTAATTACTCATCACCAGCTATGGCGCGCTTAAGATCAGACTTGAGTTGTATTTAAGGTCGAAAAACCTGGTTACATTCGGTGTGAGTGTGTTGTCTGCCCTGCTAGCCACGCGCAGGCCAAAGAGCGGCCCAATATTGCAGCTGTAACCGAGTTAAAAGACTTGAAAAAGCACTTATGAACGCCCCATTGACACACCGCCAGCCATGGCGCGCTAATGATCGGACCAAAGTTGTAATTAAGGTAGAAAAACCCGGTTACATTTGGTTTCAGTGTGTTGCCTGCCGTGCTGGCGACGCGCAGGCAAAAGAGCAGCCTAATATTGAAGCTGTAACCGAGTTAAAAGAATTTAAAACGACGAAATGACGGGGCAGAAGCTGAAGCGCGCTAAAGATTGGACCTCAGGTCTTTTTCAGGCCTCAAAACCCGGTTACATTTGGTTTCAGTGTGTTGTCTGCCCTGCTGGCGACGCGCAGGCGAAAGAGCAGCCCAATATTGAAGCTGTAACCGAGTTAAGAGACTTGAAAACGCCCCAATGACACACCGCGTCTGCTATGACTCGCTTAAGATCGGACTTTAGTGCTATTTAGGGTCGAAAACCCGGTTACATCCGGTTTTAGTGTGTTGTCTGCACTGCTAGCCACGCGCAGGCAAAAGTGCAACCCAGTCTGGGGGCTGTAACCGAGTTAATAGACTGAAATCGGTGATTTCGCCGACCTTTAGGTTCGCGACGCAAGTGGAAGTGGATATTACTTCGCCGGTCGTGTGCGCCGTGGAATTCGGTTATCACGAGAGAAATTCTTGGCTCGAATTGGCCCTAATGCGTCGTTGGGACACGGACGCTGCTCTTACCTGCCCTAGAATGCATCATATTGGTTGCCCACGTGCGTTTCGTTTGAAAGAAGCGCCTCTTCCTGCCCGGTATGAGAAATGCGGTTAGAGCGCAAACGGTGACGTCTAGGCCGACTAACCTCACCTAACAACTAATCCATTTGCATCGCAGACTGTGAGCTGTGCAGGGCGGCGCGATAACTTAAAGACGTATTATTTTAATACTCTATTTTACAGAGTGCGCCCGCGGTTATGTATAGTCAATTTTATGCTACAGCGTATTCGTAAAAATCACTATCCTCCCTATCCAAGATGGCTGGCGGTCACCTATGCTCCGCCTAGAGGGCGCTACTAGGCGGCCCCAAACGGGTTTAAAACTTTTCAGACCGATAGTACATCCGTCTGGACGTGAGCGGGGTGAGAGCCGAACCTCGATGTGAATGCGAATCCGCCGGCACTCCGCCCTGCTCGCATCGGCTCCGGTTCCGGTGGCGCGATCCTACCAATCCGGTTCCTTCCGGTCGCTGCTGGTGGACTTCCGGACGCCACACGCTCCAGTTTCTGCCGGGGCTCGATGGCACGGCCTACGGGGGTCCACTCTGGGGGCTCTGGGGCCACAGGCGGAACAGTGCAGAGCCAGCAGAGCACGCCAGCCCCTTCACAAGGATCCTACTTCACACCAGCCAGTCACTCAATGCCAAGGGTGCGGCGCTACGTTCTATGTCCTAGAGCCTAGCTACTACTTCTAGTGTGGTTCTAGTGAACGTTACCAGACCGCGGACCCGCCGGCCTGGCGCAGGCAAGGAAGTCAGAACGGTAGTTACCTCCTGCTGCGAAGAAGAGAAAGAGAAAACAAAAGATAGTTAGAAAAGAGGAGGAGAGCAGAGCATAAAAGAGGAGTAGTCACCTGCTTAAGAAAGCACGAGTAAAAAGTTTAGGAAAAGGTGTGTGCCAGAGGATGAGGCGAGAGTGAAGCTGCGCTGCAGATGTGAAGAATTACAGAGTAGAACAGGAAGAGTAATACCGGAAGACATACTGTTTTGGCACGTCATTTTTGCCGCCCGTCCGCCTCGCTCGTGCTTAGGATTGCGCGCGGGTTCTCGGAGCCCGTAAGAGTAAGGCAGCGTGGGAGAACCTCTGGGCGCCCGTAAGAGTAAGACAGCGTGGAGAACCTCTGGGCGCCCGTAAGAGTAAGACAGCGTGGAAAACCTCTCGGCGCGAGCCCCGAGAGTGAGTAGCGGTTTGGAGCTCCTGGCGGTTTGGGGCTCCTGACCGTGTGTCTGACGTCACTCCATTAAGTGCCCTCGCCCTCCGCCCTCCACTTCCGCGAGCGCGCCTTTGTTGGAGGAGCACAATGGCCAAGTTGGCAACCCCAGCGAGGAGGAGCCGGAGACGCGGACGGCCGGGACGGGGCGGCCGAAGCCCAAACCCAGGCCGCAGGCCGCAAACCACGTAGTTGAAGCCGGCAGTTACGGCTATGTTTGGCGGCCGAGCCAACGGCCGAGCCAGCGGCCCCGGCACCAAGGACCAAGGACGCGCCATAGGGGTGTGCCGGGGCTCGGCTGGGGGTGGGGGGTGGGGGGCTCAGCCAGCGGATCTGGTGATGTGGCTTCGTCCGCCCAGCAGGGAGCTTCCCACTGCTATTGCTATCGAGGGGAGAGATGAAAGAAGCGAGGCGGCCAAAGCCCCATGTCCCGGCCCCGGCCCCGGCCTCCAATAGAGGAGCCCTGAAGCTACCGCCACCGCCGTGAGCCTTGTTTGCTGCTCGTATTGGGGAGTGCGATGGGGGATAAGGGGGCGCGGCGAGGGGCCCTCACTCGTCATGCAAGCGTACCATCATTCAAATCGAAATTTGATTTTTGCCCGTTTTCCCCCTCTAATTTTTCCTATTTTCACTGAAATTTTTTTCTGACATTTCTTTCCGAGTGCACATTGGTATTTTTCGATCGAGTAACCCCTAGGGCGCGGGCAGCGCGGGCAGCGTGAGCACAAGGGGGAGTCATCGGTGTTCAGCACTCGACCCCCCGCGGAGCAGCGCCGGCCACCGGACCGGACTGTGCTGGGGCAGGGGTGATGGATGTCACGGCGAGACTCGCGGCGACGGAAACGAGCCGCCGGGGACGAATCAATGCGCACCACTGGGCTTGATGAAGATGTAGTGCGGTGCGGTGCGGTGCGGGCAGTGCCGGGGCCGGGACTAGCCGGCATCCCCTCTAGGGCCCCCTCCGGGGTCCGTCCGGGGCCCGTCCGGGGCCCGTCCCGGCAGCGTCCGTCCGGTAGCAGCACAGCAGGGGTCGCCGCCCCACGCACGGCGCACGGCATGACCCACACAGTCAGAAAATTCCGCTCAAAGTCAGTAGAGGAACTTACTGTGGACTCACCGCAAAAACGACTATTTTTTTGGTCCGTTTTTGTAACGTAATGCCAAATCGAAAAATAATTCCGAAAAAATTAGTCCCTAACTACTTTTTTCATACAAATTTCTACAACAAAAAATCGGACGAATTTTTTTGACAGTGCGAAGCCCATGGCCAATGGCACGGCCCATGGCTTTTTCCCCTCGCATCTGGGCGACCATTAGTCAGCCAGGACGGACCGGGCCCGCCGGGCTACAGCCCCAACTAACGCGGCGTGGCATGTATGGCTCTCTGGGAGCGCGGAGATTTAACGGATGAGAGTACGGGGTTCTCCCGTCGGGCCGTCGGCGGCTACTCTACCGCCCCTCCCCCCCCCCCCACTTGTGAAATCCGGCGCGCAGGCATTGACCCCGCACGCCTGTGACACCCGCCCCAGCGACACGCACGCGCGCACGCACGCACACCGCCGCCAGCACAACGTGAGAACTGACTGCCCGCCCCGCGGTGCCCCCTGGCGGCCGGCGGGCACGCCACGCTGGACTTTTCTTCCCTCGATCTACTTTCGCGACAGAGACTTGCGCCGGGCAGCGCAAAGACCCGAGGCGGAGGGCCGAGGGCGAGGCGGGTTGGTTGCGGCATGCTATCATTACCCCCCCCCCCCTCTCCCTCCCTCTCTCTCTCTCTCTCTCTCTCTCTCTCTCTCTCTCTCTCTCTCTCTCTCTCTCTCTCTCTCTCTCTCTCTCTCTCTCTCTCTCTCTCTCTCTCTCTCTCTCTTCAACTCCTGCTTCTACGGAGCCAAAGGGGCTGTGGCCTGTGGCGTGCCCATGACAAACGTAATTTTGTCTCATTAGGTGGAATGAGACCGCAGCCCCACCTCCCCTCCCCCTCTGGCAGCCCTTGCCTGGAGCTGCCCGCTGCTGCCGCCTCCCCGCCGCCAGTCGGGATGCAGAGTCCGGCCACGCCGTAATCGTTTGTGAGGACGGTAATTAGCACTTCGGCATTGTGGGACCCAAATCCAACACCGACTGCTGTCAGGTCAGGTTAATTGTGAATGCAATGACAAAGGCCACCAACAGGCTGCCAGCCCTGCCAGCCCTGCCAGCCCTGCCAGCCCTGCCAGCCCTGCCAGCCCTGCCAGCCCTGCCAGCCCTGCCAGCCCTGCCAGCCCTGCCAGCCCTGCCAGCCCTGCCAGCCCTGCCAGCCCTGCCAGCCCTGCCAGCCCTGCCAGCCCCGCCAGCCCGCCGGCACACAGACCGCAGCACCCATTGAGGGTCACTTTACGGCGCCAGCCTGGCTTCATGTGAAACACGAATAGGTCATCACAGACGATCACAGACCAAGTGTAGAGTAAACGTACTTTTTTCCCCTTCTTTTTTTGGGATTGCAGAGTGTTGCCAATTTGCGCGAGCAGCATCAGATCGACTAAGTGAAACGGTTGATTGGACCGAACTGAATCTAGTTTGACCCAATTTAATTTGTTGCGGTGGGCGCCCGCGAACTGTTATATAGCTTCGTTACCCCCCCCCCCCCCCCCACACACACACACTCACACACACAGCGTGACACCCAGCCACTGCTCTTTTTCGATTCAATTTCCCGGGTTGTAGGGGCTCAAACGTAACAAAACTTTCGATGTAGCGTGTACCAATGTTTCAACACGCCCTGCGCGTCGAAACGCTCGTCGCTGGGAGGCGAGTTGTGCATTGAGCGGCGTGCGAAAGAGAGAGACAGAGGTAGTCTGCTCCATACCGGCTTGAACTCAATCAGCCCACACCCCTCACACAAACTTCCCGTCCACACAAGCCGTATATGCGGCGCAGCGAGGCGTGTGTTGCTAGACACATGTGCCACAGCCGACACTTGGGCTGAGCCCGGCCCGGCCCAGCCCAGGGAACGCCCGGCCCGCCTGGTCCCGGCCCTGACGCCGACGCCAACACCGCCATATCCGTCAAAATGTCCGGGGCGGGGAGGGGCGGGGCGGGGTAGCGGGGTCTTCGCGGCACGTGGCTGCCAACTTCCAAGTCTGCGCTGGCGCTACCTTGTGGCCCTGCTCCTCCCAAGGCACCAGGCGAGGCCCCCAGCAGGACGGACGAGAATATTTTAGGATTTTCAACTCGAATGTTTTCTCGGCGTAACTCAATCCTTTGAATTTCCGCGACTCATCAAAAATGCTTTTGTCACACTGTCCACGGACGAGCCAGCAAACTGATTGAAATGTTTTATGTCAAAATGGAAAGAAGGAAAGAGGATTTCACACGGTTAATCGGGCGGACTAGCATTTTCTTTCCCGGACCCGCCTCGAGTCGGGCCGGGACGGACAGCCGCCGGCACCCCACTGGCCCCAATTTAGTCTGCTCATTTGCTGCCGCTGGCTCTGACGTCACGCCGGGGGGTCCTGGCTGGTCCTGGCGGGTACCCTGTGCGAGCAGACTGCGGCTCCCTGCTAAGCGAGTCCGGCGAGGTGGTTGTGGACCACCGTGCTGTTGGACCCAGGGAGCGAAGCGTGCCGGGACCACGGGGGAGGGGGAGGGAGGGGGGCATTTTATCTTCTCGGCAGTGAGAGTGAGAGGGGAATCAGCGCACGCCGAGTCCACGCTGACGCCGCCGCTGCCAGATCTGTTTGATTAGGGGAGCAGGCTGTCCCGTCCGCCCACAGCACGGGCGCCAACGCCCAGCGCGCGGACACCGCGCCCACGAGGCGGGGCTGGGTGTGGCGGGGCGGGCATTAATATTTCCTTATCCCTTTTGTGATCCTCCAGAGGGAATTCTCTCTGCCTCTCTCTAGCTCTTTCTATCTCTCTCTCCCCTCCCTCCCCCCCTCCCTCTCTCTCTCTCTCTCTCTCTCTCTCTCTCTCTCTCTCTCTCTCTCTCTCTCTCTCTCTCTGCCTCTCTCTAACTCTTTCTATCTCTCTCTCCCCTCCCTCCCCCTTCTCTCTCTCTCTCTCTCTCTCTCTCTCTCTCTCTCTCTCTCTCTCTCTCTCTCTCTCTCTCTCTCTCTGTCCTGGCCGGCGCTCTTGTCTGCGTGCGGTGTCGTTAGACCGCGGCATGCGGCGCGGTGTTGCTGCGTTGTTTGTGGCGGTGGTTAGGCTGCGCAGGCGTTTGTTGTTGAGCCCCGGACACCCCCACGGACGCCCGCGGCGCTCTCGGTGGTGTGGGATGTCGAGGGGGTGGAGGGGTGGAGGGGTGGAGGGGTGGAGGGGTGGAGGGGTGGGAGGGGGTGGAGGGGTGGAGGGGTGGAGGGGTGGAGGGGTGCGGGAGAGGTGGAGGGCCCGGAGCCCACGACAGTGTCGCCGAGGGTCCTCTGGCCGCCTCTTGGCCCTGTCTGCCCTCGCCGCACAGCCGCAGCCAGCCGCCAGGGGCGTAGCCAGACTTGGGTTCTCGGAGGAGGACACGCCGAACTAATTGCCTACATTAAGGCGTTTGATATGCGGGTTGCCTACCCCGGTCGCCCCCAACCTTCCCTGCCCCCACTGGCTACGCCCCTGGCAGCCGCAGCCCCACGGCACAGCACTTGCTCGGCACCGCCTCCCCCCTCCCCAAGCTACGCCGCCGCCGGCGCCTCCACGGCAGCAAACTATTTAGGAACAGCAGGGAAGGTTGTTGTCTCATCAGGTGGCTGAGCCGGGCCTGGCGGGGCGGGGCTGTCCTTGGTGCTGTTGTTGTTGCTGATGACGTCACTGCGGCCCGCTCCGCTGGCCTCGTCCCGGACGACGCGGTCCTCAGGCCCGTGCTCAAATAGTGCGGCGCCTGCTCAGCCAATCACAACAGCGGCTGCAGCGGTGGCGGCGGCTGCTCAGCCAATCACGGCCGTGCTGCGGCGGTAGCGGCGGCGGCGGCGGCGTGCGGGCGCGGCGGCCCGTGTGAATTATTCATGACGCCCGGCCATTTACCCGATACCCGATCAATTACTGCTCGTTTGAGTATTCATGGAGGGCCGTGATCGCGCAGCGCTGCCAACAGCGGAGCGCAATGAGCCGGGATGCAATAAGTGCCGCCAACCGCCTCTCTCACCCCCGGCCCGCTACACGTACCCTGCCGCTCACACTGGGGGGCCACGCGTCACGTGACCACGCCGACCAATGGCGTCGCGTCTCGTCTGGCAGACGGCCGCCCCGTCGTGCCGGCTGGACTTTCGATAATGGGGGTGTGCCGTGCGGTGGTCATGTTCGTGTCAGCCGGGCCACGAGTGACGTCATCACGACTGCCGAATAATGCAGCGGCCGGCGGTGTGTTGTCACCGCAGCCGTCATATAACCCGCCAGCCGCAGGCCGCACGGCAATGAAAACAAAAAATCCGAGAATACAATCGATGATGCAGCTCCACGAATTCGCTGTGAGCGGCTCTGGCGGCAGTGCGAGGCGAGAGACACGCCGAGTTTGCGTCCCGCCGCGCGACTGACACGCCGCGGCCACAGCCCAGCCACGCCACGCCACGGCCTTCGTTGCGCCATAAATATCGCAGCGGCGTGCCGCCGAGCAGCCTAGTGCCTAGCCTAGCAGGCTCCAGCTCGGACGCCTCGGGTAGAGCAAGCGAGCCACAAGGCTTTGCACAGGATCTCTCTCTCTCTCTCTCTCTCTCTCTCTCTCTCTCTCTCTCTCTCTCTCTCTCTCCCTCACCGAACACTTTCTCCTCGTCTATACCTGCCCGCTTTGAAAAGTAGTATCATGGCAGTATCAGCCAGCCAGCTAACTTTCATCCAAATTTCCAAGCCGCCCCCGCCCCGCCCCGCCCGGCCCCGCCTGGAGTAAAAACTCTCCCTGCGGCGCTACACCCACCTCCCCCACACCTGCCCCCGCCATCACCGACACCACTTCCCCAGGAGATCAGCCCATCATCCCCCTCTTTCTCCTGAAAGTTATACTTTTCTTATTTCTTCTCTTCCAAACAGTTTTGTTGCATGCACTCGAAAGGAACGACCCACTTCCCCGTTTTTTTTTTGGGTCCTCTTTTACGCCCACGTCGGGAACGGGTAACAGTGTCCGTCCGTGTGTATAGCGGCAGGTCGTATCTCTCCTGTTCGCCGTTCTGTCTGTCTGCACTGCCATCTGGCCTGCGTGCTGCCACTCCTGCTCCGCACCGCCACTGCAGCCGCTGCAGAACACACCGTGCTGAGGTTTACAGCCCTGCAGTAGCCATCCCACACAACGACATGGCAGGAGGAATGCCTGGCGAGCAAACTTATGAACTTTCCACAAAAGTTCTTTTTTCTCTCCTCTGTTTGGTATTGTTCATTCACATAGTGCTCCCGCCGCTCACCGATTCAATAAGGCTTGCATCCAGCCGGGGCTAGTCCGGTCCGGTCCAGTCCAGATGCTGGTTCTATCCCATCACATCTCTTTCTCTATCTCTCTTTCTCTCTCTCTCTCTCTCTCTCTCTCTCTCTCTCTCTCTCTCTCTCTCTCTCTCTCTCTCTCTCTCTCTCTCTCTCTCTCTCTCTCTCTCTCTCTCTCTCTCTCTCTCTCTCTCTCTCTCTCTCTCTCTCTCTCTCCCCACCTCTCTTCCTTTGTCCGGCCTTCCAATCATGCCATTTTCCCCCCCCCCCCCTTCCCGGCCTGGGCTACAGCTTGCTCTCTTGCGCGTTGTGCAGCCTGTAGCGCTCAGCCCCGCCCCGCCCACCCTTGTACGGCTCGGACTCCACCACCCCACCGGCTCCTCGGCCTCGCCTTACCTTACCCAGCAGTCTGTTCACCGAGGCCCACCCCGCCCACCCCGGTCCGGAGCACTACCCCACACTCCCCACCCTACCCCACCCTACCCCACACTACCCCACCCTGCGCCTCTGTACCAACCCCTCCTCGCGGCCCGGTCTGTGATCTGTGCGCCCGGAGGGTGTGTGCCCGTGCAGCCCCGCAGAGCACAGGTGTGGTGCGGGGCTGCCTACCCTTCCTGCGTGAGGCGCCGCGCCGTCAGCTCGTCGCGGGCTCACGGCTCACGCATCCCGTTTTAGTGCCTCCGCCCCCGCCCCCGCCCCCGCCCCCGCCCCCGCCCCCGCCTCCCGGCCCTGACGCTCGTGACACCGAAGTGTCTGGCGGCCAAGGCCATGTCGGCCCGGCCGGGTACATGCACGGCGACACGCCGGGCCGCCGGGCCGCCAGCCGGGGAGGACATTATGCCGCGTGCCGCCAAGCAACTAGGCGAAAGTGCGGGTTTAAAAACTAAAAGCATTCCCTGCTTAGGCCGAGGACGACTCTGCCCTCTGCTGCCCTATTAGGCCCCAACATTTACAAGTATAATTCTTCTCGGCCGCCGCACAACCCGCGTCCAGCCCCAGCTTGTCACGGCCGGTACCTCGGCACTTCCAGAAGAAAGGGCCACCGTGAGCCGCCGGCGCCGCCAGGTTGTGGCCGAGGCCTCCGGCACCTCCTCAACGGGGGTCCCGAGGAGCGTCCCCCGAGCCGTGTATGGCCTCTGTACGGCCTCAGGACGGCCTTGTAGCGGGACCCGTGCTTCCTGCCCGTGTCGGCCGGAACCCGACGTAACCACCCCATCTCGGCCCCGGAGTGTGTGTGTGTGTGTGTGTGTGTGTGTGTGTGTGTTTGAGTGTCGGTGTGGCGTGTCGGAAATGAGTGCTTTATCGCATTTTGAGGCGTGGCGTCGCGTTGCCAAGTGCTCATGTCCTCACCCTCTTCTCCTTCCCCTCTCCCTCTCCATCCTCGCCCTCTTCTCCTATCCCTCTCCCTCTCCATCCTCACCCTCTTCTCCTTTCCCTCTCCCTCTGCATCCTCACCCTCTTCTCTTTCCCTCTCCCCGCTCGCCGCGGCAACAGACGGCGCACTGCTCTGCTGCCAGCGGCCGGAAGGAGACATTTATGACCCGTCACCCCCACGCCCCCACCGCAGAGCTTGTGACACGCCCAATATGAGAAATTTACGAGGATGCGGCCTCATGTGTGTGTGTGTGCACCGCCCACGGTGCTGTCGGAAGTGTCAGCGTTGCAACCTCCAACCCCCACCCTCCTGGCCGTGGTGGTTCCCATCATCGGCTGCATCTCGTCTCCTCGAACGTGGGCGTGACGACGTTTGCGGATATGGAGGAAATGGAGCGAGGGGGTGGGGGGTGAGGGTGGGGTGAAGATGGCTCGTTTCCGCACCACAGAGCCCGGTGCAGCGCCCAGGCCATGTCTCCCCCCCCCTCCCCCCGCTCGGTAATTTCAGGTAAGTCCTCCCGACGACAGCCCAGTCCCAGTCAGCAGCCGCATTTAGTATTCAGTGTGCGGAACAGCGCGGCAAGCGAGAAGCGGCTGGGGGATTCGGACGTGGACTGGCAGCGGTGGGCGAGGGCAGCGGGGCCAGGCCAGACTGCTCGGCCCCGGGGAGGGGGCGCCCTGCCATGACCTCAACGCCCACCAGCCTCCAACTCGCGCCGCAGTCGTGGCCTCGCCGAACCAATGGAGCCGCGCGATTCACGATTCCAAGCAGATCCATAATATGGACTTTCTCAATATAATTCTATTTGAGAGGGCGTGTCAGTGGCAGAGGCCGAGAGGCGGGTGAAGGGTAAGCTGGCCAGCATTCACGCTCCACCTCCCCCACCCCTAGCCTCCCACCCTCCACCCCTCTCCCCCGACCGCAAACACACACACACACACACACACACACACACACACACACACACACGACACTCCTCGCTCGGCGGCGTGAGAAGCCAAAGTAATCGCTCGCTGGGGAGCCGAAAGCGAGCGCGCAAATTCAAATATATTGTCGCAGACGTAGCGGAAACGGCAACGGGAACGACGGGGGGAGCTTGGCGCCGCCGAAATGCTACTTCGCCTCCGCTCCGCAGCCCCGTGTCGCCAGCCACTCCGGCGGGTTGTCGAGCCAGCCGGGCTCTTCAAGCTGCAGGCGGATGGCGATTTCCTAACCCCGTCTCGCGTGCGAAGGGAATAGAGGTTGGGCCCGCCTTCGCTCGCTTGGCCAAGGGCCTCTGCTCGGATCGGATCGGCCTTGAAAACCGAAACCGAAAATAAACTTTCCGGTAAACAAATTTGCCTCAGGAAGATGTTCTTTCCTTTCAAATGTGTTCGGCTCTCCCTTATGATGCACACAAACTAACTAAAAACGCATCAAAAGAAAGTTCTGCTTTCACAGACACAAAATAAGACTTCATTTTCATAACTTCCTAAACCCTTAAGAAACTGGAAGACATTTAGAGTTGGTATCATCTGCTCCCTATTTAAATTCTTTTTTTTTTTTTTTTTGGCATAGCCAGCAGGGTGGTACGGTACAGGACAGATGACCTGCAACTCACTCTTGTTTTCGCACGAAAAAATAAAAAGACAGACAGCAGCGGAGGTTATGCTGCAGACAAATAACGACCCACGCACATGTGTGGACTCTCCCACGTCGCCTACGTCCAAAACAAAACAAAGAAAAAATTGTAAGGGGTCACTGCACGATTAGGAGCCTGTGTGTCCATCCTTGTCGCTCCCCCGGCCGCAAGCGGCCTCCGTCCTACATCCCGCACGGAGTATGGAAAATCACTGTAGCGGAAAAAGACCCTGGGGAAGGGGTGGGGGGGGGGGGGGAGGGCAGGCCGCTCGGTTGCTGCCCGCGGGGCCCCGGAGAAATAACAGATACATAAAACAATTTCGGGCCATGGTGGGGTCTCCATGGCAACGGCATCGGCAGCGGCGGGGGCGGTGCGGGGTGGCCCTGTGAGACGGTTTGCACACGAAAAGGAGCGCAAACGTCATTATAAACCGAATACTCGGCAAAAGGAAACCCTTTTATCTGAAGGATCATGCCTGTTGAACTCCCATAAAGATCCTTCTGAAAGAAGGGTTTCCTTTTACCGTGTACGTGGTGCCCTGCTTGCTCCGTCGACACACGCCCCCGTGGCCCCCATGGCCCCTGCGGCCCCTGCGGCCCCCGCGGCCCCTGCGGCCCCCGCGGCCCCCGCGGTACCTCGGTCGCGGTCCTGTGGGGGTATTGTTCCGTGGAGATCCAATGTGTATTAAAGGAAAACACGAAAATAACTTTGCCTGTGCGGTGCGGGGAGGCCCGTGCCCTCTGTGCAGGAGGAGGGAGGACTGGCCGGACTGGCCTCTGAGTGGTCTGGTCACGGCAGAGTCGTGATGGCCAACCCGCCACCGCCACCGCCGCCGCCGCCGCCGTCAGAGGTAACGCCTTGGTGATTTCCCCCGTGACCGGGCCGGGCCTGAGTCACCCACCCAACCCAAGACCATACTGCGCCACACAACGACCAGCAACATCGCAGCACAGGGCTATGCACAGGGGACGGCCCGCGGCCGGGGCCTACCCTGGCAGCCGCGGGCGCTCGTCGTCCTGTGAGGTGGGGAGGGGGGGGGGGGACGCCCACTTTAATGGACGATGCACCTTTTCGCGGGGGCGGGCGATGGGCGTGTGGTCGTCTGGTCGATGTGTGTGGCCTGTGGCCACCACACGTTAATGGCCTGGCCGGTGCCCGGCTCGTGTCGCAAACAAGGGCGTGAGGCGGGGGAAGGGACCGGCCGTGTGGGACGGGCAGCGGGGCAGCGGTGAGCGGGGGGAGGGGCGGGGCGCGCATGTGGCGAGCAGTGACGAGCCGGCCAAGGTAAACACGGGGGATGGGGGGCTGAAGGGGAGATGTGGAGGAGGACGGGGCTGCTGCTGCTGCGGCTGCTGCTGCTGCTGCTGCTGCCAACGAGAGCGGCTTCCCTATGTCATGTCGTGGACGCCTGCATCGGACTGACGCACTGAATTCTTTTGTCAGTGGCTGGGGACGGACGTGTGCAGATGCGTGAATGTGTGTTGTGTGTGTGTGTGTGTGTGTGTGTGTGTGTGAGAGAGAGAGAGAGAGAGAGAGAGAGAGAGAGAGAGAGAGAGAGAGAGAGAGAGAGAGAGAGAGAGAGAGAGAGAGAGAGAGAGAGAGAGTGCTCCCTGTGTGGGTGGACGGGCCTGGGGGTAGGACGAGAATATAATTTCACGACACAGCCTCTCCCTCTCCGCTAGATATGAGACTGTTCGGAAAATCTGGATACGCGCGGGTGTAAGAACAAGAGGGGTAGGTGGGGGGGGGGGGAAGAGAGGGGGCGAGAATGTACGCAAATGAGATAATGGCATGACACGGCCCCCTTCTTTATTTCGCTGGCGCCATGTGGCCCCCCGCGGCGCCTCATGCGCCGTCTGGGTTACGTCATGGTCCCCGCCCACCAGCAGACATTATGCGCAAATTTATACCCTTTCAGCTCATTTTGAAGACGAAATATTTGCGGGTCTGTGCCGCTTGTTTCGCGTATTTCGCTTATTTCGTGTGAAAACAGCAGCAGCGGCAGCGTAGCGTGGGGACCCCCCCTCCCCTCCTCCTCGGGCCCTATTTCGAGTGCTATGATAAGAGATGCTGGGCTCCGTAATTTCGCTTTGGTCCGTTTCGCAGGAGATGAAAAAGAAAGCAAGGTCATCCTCAGCACACTCCCCCTTATCTCATTCCGCTAAAGTTGAGTGGTTCACGGAGCAAAAGGATTAGTGTTTCACAACGAATGTTTCAGTTGATTTCCATCCAGACAAGCAGTAAATTTGGTTCTGAGAACTAAAATTTTGTTTGAGGAACTATTTGTTAGTTGCACCGACGAAGAGTTAGCTGCTCCACAACAACACTTAAATTATCAGAACAAAAAAATCACTGATTGTCTGGAAATCAACTGAAAAGTTCGCAGCACCACTAATCTTTTTTTTTTTTTTCCGCGCTGGAAAGAAATGAGTCTCTGCTGCTAGTCTGCTCCTTACCTGCAGGAAGGGCCCGGTGCGGTGGCTGTTGCCGAAGCCGCCGTGGCCGCCGTAGCCCAGGTTGGACAGCATCTCGGGGCTGAAGCGGTTGAACACGCCGCCCCACGCTGCGCACGGCGCCGCCCACACGGCCAGCACCACCACTAGCGGCAGCAGCATGGCGCTGCTCGCGTTCATGCCTGCCAACACACACACACACGCCACCGGAAATGTTTAAATAACTCATTTCTTTGGAAAAGAAAGCGGAATAGGTAAAGGCGGTAAAAGGCGGGAGAAAGGGGTGAGGGGTTAGGGGCGCGCGCTGGCGGAGTGTCCTCAGAGGGGGTTGTCCCGTGTTTTGTCGTGGTGATGATGGTCAGCGGCAGAGGGCCGCAAAATGGTTGTCATGGTCCTGGAGGCGGGCCAGGCCAGAGGACGGAGCCTTACTCTCAGAAAACTAAAATAGAATTGACTGAAGACTGTCACCTTGATCAAAATAGTCAATTCGATTTTAGTTTTCTGAGAGTGCTGGCAATGGCGGCGGCGGGTGTCGAACCCAGGGCGCCTGGCGAGGCGCGGCCGTCTTTCCGCACCCCAAGTCGATGCCTTCCAGGACCGTGCGGAATCAATAGTACATTGAGGACCCCGACGGCGCCGCCCGGCAGATAGAGCAGGGGCCGCGATGCGCGCACTGAATTTGGAAACGGGGAGAGGCGGAGGGCGCGGGGGAGGAGTGGGGGTGGGGGGCGCCCCTACGCGCTCCCCGCCACAGAGTGCGCAGTGCAGGGCGCGCGCGGTGCGGTAGTCGGACAGGTTGGCGGCCCTGCGGTGCCCTGCGGTGCCCTGCGGTGCCCTGCGGTGCCCTGCGGTGCCCTGCGGGCTTGGCTGTGCCTGTGCCCGTGAACCGCAGGGGTCGGCCCGGTCATCAACCCCGGCACCGGCAAAGCCCTCGGGACGGCGAGGCGTGGCTTGGGCCGGGCTCCGGGGGCCGGGCACGGGGATGGGGGCGGCGGCGGCCGCCGGGGGAACGCAGGTGGGGCCGACGACGCGGAAATCTGCAGACGACGACACCTAGAATGGAACAGTCACGACCGTCGGCCAAATTTAAACGACACGGGAATGTTCGGCTGCTCTCGGCCTTCGGCGGCACGTGCTTGTCGTCCTCGGGGAGCCGACTGGACTCGGCGTCTGTCAGCTGTGCTGACTGCCGGTTTTTCTCTCGAGTTTTCCACGGCTCCAGGCTTCCCCCAGGCCTCCAGGCGCACCGCGGCCGCGGCTCTATATGGGCAGTGAATACTAGAGCGGGCTGACGTCGGCGGTCAGGGCAGCCCTGGCGCCTCACGGCACGGCACGGCTCGCAGCCCGCACGGCCCCAGCCCAGCTGACGTATAAGCTGCTGCGGCTAGGTACCTCACTGGCGTATGATACAAAGCAAACGGTTGGAGCCATGCAGAGCCGGACAGAGCAGATGGAGCCGTGAGCCATGAGCCACGAGCCATGAGCCATGAGCCATGAGCCATGAGCAGGGGCGAGGCCCGCCGGGATTACAAAAGGGTCACGCCACGGCGGCCTCATAGTTTCTTATTTTCCTTTTTTTTTGTCTTCATGTCGCCGCTCGTCTCCGACGCGGCAGCAAAGCACACCGGCGGCTCATAGCGAGATGAGGACGAGGATGAGGGCAGCCAGGAGCCGGGGCAGCCGAGCCGAGGGTAGGGCAGCCCAGGCAGCCCTCGGGGAGGCAGCATGTCGTGGCCATGCAGTAATAATGCGCCCTGATAGCTCCGCTCGGCCCCCGCCGCCCCCTGCCGCCCCCCGACACCCCCCGCCACCCCCGGAACCCACAGCGCAGTGACCCCCGGTGGTCTTCTTCCAGCTACAGATTTATGTTCTGTTCTGCGTGTTAAGGCAGGATTCTTGAAATGATTTAGTTCAACACCAAGCTAAGGAGGAGCGCACTGTGGCCTATTGCTCAGACAATGGCGGAGTACCAAAAGTACAAAGGAATAAGTCAACAGGGAGGAATGTAGGGAATGCAGTCATATTCACATTCATTTTTATTAACGATCATCAGAGACAAATGAAGAACGGAAACAAATGACAAACACGAATGACGACACATTCGGATTCACTTCCACATTCACTCACAACAATTTATTAAGTTTTTGGCACTATAGGGCAGGTGTAGTAATTTTAGAAATAAAGCTTCCCCTGCTGTTACCCATGAACCAATAACCATTTGCTTCACAAAATGTTTTGAAAACGCAAAAACAGAAGAGTAGAAGAAATCCCAGCTTGTGGGAGGACACCGTAACCGTGGTGACGTGACCTGCATTTTTCAGAGCACGGTACGCGGTACGGCATACGGGTGGCGGTGCATGGCGTCACACCTGGAGCACACGGAGGGTTTTCATTAGTCATAGGTGGCAGCCTTGATGGCCGTAACCGACGCGTTGGCGGCTGGCTTTACGGCTCCAGTGCAGGGGGGGGGGGGGGGGGATGGTTAAGTCTCGCACTCCGCTGCCCGCTACTCGTTTTTCAGCGAGGGGTTTCTCCTTTTTCCTCCGAGAGAGGACGGGGGTGGACGCGGGCGCCTGGCGGCTAATATTACAGCGCAGGGGCCAGAAGACTCTTGAATAATAACTGTCCAACTACATGTTAGGTCGAGTTGACCAAGTCGGAAATAGACCAAACTTGAAGTCGAATTCATGTTTTACAAACTTAAAAATAAATACATCTGAGACCGAGCTCCAAAATTCCGCGGCCGTCGCGGTGCGCCCACTGAGGCACTGGCAGGCACTAGGCCGGGGGGAGGCTGGGCGCGCGGACTGGGTGCACGCTCCTGGAGGTGGGGTTGGTCCAGCCCGGACACACAGGGGAGTGGGGTGGTACAGGTCATGTGCAGGGTGGGTGGAGCGGCGCCTCCAAGCATCGCCTCCTGCCTGACCCCCTGTTAGCGGCTCGGGAGGGAGAGAGAGAGAGAGAGAGAGAGAGAGAGCGAGAGAGAGAGAGAGAGAGAGAGAGAGAGAGAGAGAGAGAGAGAGAGAGAGAGAGAGAGAGAGAGAGAGAGAGAGAGAGAGAGAGAGCAGGAGGGACGAGCACGCTGGTGGTGGTGCAGCACGGCAATGCGGAGCTCAATATCACCAGGGCAGGACCGCACGCCCCGTCCGCCGGGGCCCCGCCAAGCCCTCCAAACAAAGGACAGTAAAAAACGACCTCGCCCACCGCGGTGCCGCGCGGGGGGGGGGGGGGGGGAGACCCCAGGGGGGGGGGGGGGGAGGGTCGCGGAGGAGACCCACGGGCCGGGTCGGGTACGCCGCGGTACGGTACCCCTTTCGGGTAATCCCCCACCCCGTCGTTGCATCTCCTTTTTATCGCACACCTCGCTGCAAACTCGGCTGTTTGGACAGCCCTCCCTAGCCGCCCCGCTGCACAGCTGCGCTCGTCTGCGTAACGCGGCGGGCGCCGTGTGACCGAGCAGTGAGCACAGCAGCGACAGCAGCGCCCCGCGGCGAACAGCGGCAGCTGGCATCTGCCTAGCACCTGCTCCCAGAGAAACAGATTCTTCGGCTAAAAGCATTCAAGAATATTTTCTTGAATCAAGCCAATCTTAGAGTTAAATCAAGAAATGTCCCTGGATCAAGAATGATATTCGTGAATGCTTTAAGTATACGCTGTTCTATGTTCCAATCAAGAATTCGTTTCTGTGGGTGTGCCGCTCCGCCAAGAGACTACAGCTTTTGGCTCCGCCTCTCCTCTTTGCCTCGTAAGGAGCGGCCAGCGGCCACGGCAGAGCGCCCGCCAACGAGTGGGTATGCAACCCGCTCGACTCGCGTGCGCCGCCCGACAGCAGGTGGCCTACCGATCGCGGGGCTCTCACACACCGTCTCACTTTCACTGCCAGCAGCGACAGGCTCTGAGCTCTTAGATTGTCGCTTTCACGACCTCATCATGTTTTTTTGTTGAGCTCTCCGTCCGTCTGTCTTTCTGTCTGCCCCTCTCTCCGCCTCTCTCTTCCTCATTTTATCTTTCCCCTGCTTGCCCCCGTCCCGCCGCACAAAGTGTGTACCCTCTGTCCGGGGGTAGGATGCTGCCTGTGCTCAGGCTGCGGACGCGGCATCGGGCCCGCGAGGGCGCCACGGAAATTGTCTATTCCAGCGGTAGCAAACGGGAAACTGGATATCAGCCCGGCGCCGTGCGGCAACAGCGGAGAGCGGGAGGGCAGAGACGAAAAGGGAGACGAACGAGAACGAGATAGGGACGGAGACAGAGACAGAGCAGAGCAAGGAGACAAGCTGTCTCGGACCTGGACCAGGGGGTTCCGATAATAATGCATCAGCAGGCTGGTGGCGCGCGGCGCGCGGTGACGTCACCGCGCGAATTGAGTAATTAATAAATCCCGCGTGCTGGAGCCCCGCGTGACATCCCGGACTAAGTGCATTACAAAGTTAGGGGGGTCGGAGCGGGCGTGGTGGAGGGCACGGCCAGAGGCCCGGCTGCTGCCGCTGCTGCCGCTGCTGCCGCTGCTGCGCTGCTGCCGTGTCGGGACGGTGACAAAGGCGGTGGTGACCGCGGTGGGGCTGGGCTGGGCGTCCCGAGGGCGGCCGGGGCTGCGGGGGCTGCGGGGGCTGCGGGGGCTGCGGGGGCAGCGGGGGCTGCGGGGGCTGCGGGGGCTGTGGGGGCTGTGGGGGCTGCGGGGCCCCAGGAGCACCGCCAGCAGCGCGGGTGCAGGCAGTGCGTCGTGGCGGGGGGCGGCCCCCCCCCCCCCCCCCGCCGGCCGCCTCGGCGCTCCCCGCACCGCCCCGATTTGCCCCCGCTGCATTATGGAGCGAGTGTGGCCGCCGCCCGGATCATCCCGTCCCGTTGCCGTCCGGGAGGGAGGGAGACAGAAGCACACCGTCGTCCGGCGGCCCTGGGACCGAGGGAGAGCGAGGGAGATAGGGGTCCGGCTTAGTGCTGGCCCGGCCCGCTGGTGCGGCACGTCACGGGTCCGGGATTGGGTTAAGCGTCCACTCCCCGTCATCACACGTTCAGTAAGCCGGGATGGAAGCGGATGGCTCAGCAAAGAGAACCACGGCATGAAAATCAGAGCTGTCGATCTGGCAGTCGAATCCACGGCTGGACATTTCTCTCCGAGACCCCCCGAGGTTTCGTGTGCCGCGGGTTCAAATACCGGCTTTCTTTTGTGACTAACTTTGCCTGTGCCTTTCGTCCCCGGGCCGGTCAGAGCCCCACCCACAAGCCCTCTCGGGGCTCTGTGAGTCCGGGCTGTCGGAGCCAATGACTCACTAAGTTTGGCCGCCGGCGCCTCATAGGGGCGCCCGGCCCCCGCGCCGCTAGCCGGGGTGACCGGAGGGCTGACCCGTCCCGTCACCCGTCCAGCGGCCCTGTCGGCAGCAGCGGGGCTCGGCAGGGCGTGGGGGAGGGCTAGGGGCCCCCGCTGCCCCTTCCGATGCACACCGTAAAACGATTTCAACTTGTTATGCCGACTGTTCACCCTAGCGATTCTCGCGCCTCGGCGTTAGTGCTCGACAAGCGGCACAAGCAGCGCAAGCGACCTCCACTGCCGCACCCGCACAGTGCGGCGGTGCGAGGCGAGAGACGCCACCGCACCGCGTCTCTGGGACGAATTATATAAAGCGGCTCGTCCCGTCCCACTCCCCCCTCTGCTCTGCCGTGCTCCGCACCGTGCAGAGCTCGCCTGCCCGCACGCAGTTGAGGGGCGGCAGGGCTGGGCTGAGCACGCCTCTGCTGGCGCACTCATAAGCGCGCACATGTAGTACATGAGCATGACGTGTCGGCCTCAGTCTATTCGGGTGGGCGGCAGCTAGCGGCCTTGGTGCGGCCTTGGTGGCACTGGCATCTGTGTGTGCGTGTTTCAGTGTGTAAATACATATAATTATTGTACCGTCTGCCCGGCTTCTGCATGAGAGCCCAGCGCGCGTTCAGTGGGACCACTGTCATAAAAATAAACTCAAATCAGATTTGGTCGATTTGACCAAAATATATCTGGTCGTATATCAATGTTTGAGTCGATTCCGATATTCTATTTTTGTGAGAGTGCAGGGTCCGGGCCTCGGGCGTTCTTCTGTTTGAATCGAACCCGCTTCGCTTGCCACGCGCTGTCGGGCCATAAAACAACACCCCTGCTGTACCCGCTGCGGACCGTGCCCCCCCCTCCCCCACCCGGGCTTCTGCGGCGAGCGTCGGATGCGGGAGGCCTTACCAAGCAGGCCCCCTCCTTGGCCTCGGCGTGGAGGACACCGCCGCCGTGCGCGGCTCGGCGGTGCGGCTTCGGTATGCCGACGGCGTCCCCCTGATGGACGTCGTCCTTTATGCCCCCGTTGGGGCGGGCAGCAGAGGGATTGGTTTTGCCCACCGGGGAGGATGAATCGCCCCCAGGCGGCTGCCCCCCTGGCCCCCACCTCCCAGCCGCACCTCGGTGCACACCCTGTTTGCCCTCTTCCGCCCGCAGCCCTGACTTCTCATCATGGGAATCATCTAGCCCCTTTTTAGGTGCAAAGTTTGGAGCGTCGACGCTCGTAGGGTTTACTGGCAGCGGCCACGGAGAATTTCAACATGACCGCGTTCTGGCCCTGCCGCCCTTACTGCCACCCTGCCGCCCTTACTGCCACCCTGCCGCCCTTACTGCCACCCTGCCACCCTTACTGCCACCCTGCCGCCCTTACTGCCACCCTGCCGCCCTTACTGCCACCCTGCCGCCCTTACTGCCACCCTGCCGCCCTTACTGCCACCCTGCCACCCTTACTGCCACCCTGCCGCCCTTACTGCCACCCTGCCAGTCCAGGAAACTCACAAGGGATTCATTACGGAGGATACACCACACCGCCCTGCCGCTCCCGGAGCCGCGGTTCCTCGGCTTTGGCTCCGCGGCGAGACGAGCTCCCCCGTCGAGCGCACATCTCACCCTCCGCGTCCACCCGGACAGAACATCGAGGCGCCTGGCAGAGCTCGGAATATTTCTCCCGCGGCCGGACTGAGCAAAGAGGTGGAAAAAGGGCGACCAAAGAAAGGAAGTGGGCGGCGGGATGGGGAAGGCCAGGGCACCGCGCGTCGGAGGCGGGAAGCGACGAAAACTTTTATCCCTGTAAGAGAAAGCCATTTGTTTTGGTGGGCTCGGCTGCGAGGAGGATCGCGCGGCGCTCCAAGTCCTGGGAAGACGGCGCGGTGCCACCGGTGCTTGGGGGGAGGAGGGGGCTGGTACAGGGAAAAAGGAGAGGACAAGGGGGGAGGGGTGGGGCTGCCGTGGTTGTGGTGTTCGCGAGGTTCCCGAGGAGACGCCGAGACGCGCGTCGAGCTTTACGCAGTGGTTGTAGTGGGAGGGAAATGATTTATTCATAGCAAACGCGCGCGCGCGCGCGCGCACACACACACACACACACACACACACACACACACACAACCAGAAGAATCATTCCCGCACCGCGCTGTGGTGTCCGTCTACACCGTGACCACCTGTTCCTCAGCACCAGCAGCCTCGCCGTGCCGAGGGCCGACCGCGTCCTCCTCGACTCCGCGGGGCCTCTGATTAAGCACGCCTGGCGAAGCGTTAACAGACCCGCCCGCCTCAAGGCAGCCGGGCGCGGCGGGGCGGGGCGTGGCGGGGCGTGGCGGGGCGTGGCGGGGCGTGGTCGGTTCATCGCTACTGCCATCGGAAATGAGTTAGCGACCAGGCGACTTCTAGGAGCACCCCGAGTAGGCCGAGGACCACAAACAACGGTGAAAGAGGAGGCCCCCGGGTACAGTATCACGGGGGCACAGGTGCCGGGGAACTTTTTTCCCCCTTTTTATAAAGCGTTGTGTCGACTTTAAATTTACCTACCCACACAACGCCCAATGCTAATAAGTGGTTGTTTATTTATACCATATCAACATCGTGATGCATGAAATAAATTATTGGACTTGGTTGGCCATTACACCCGATTACACCTCGACCCATAGCCTTCGTCCTTTCCTTGGGGACGAAAATAACAAAAACTGGGATCAGTGAAGGCGGTGGGTGTTTGAACCCGGGGGCCAGGCGTGAATGGCGTTATCAACCCCGCCCAAGAGTCCTTGGCGGGGGGCCTGGCACGCAACAAGCAGTGCTTCCTCTGTCGCTGCTGCGCGCCCCTTTGTGGAACCCCTCGGCGCCCCCACGGGACCCCCCCCCCCCCGCCCTCCCCCAGGAGCCCCAGTACCCGCCATGGTGCCTTACGCGCGCTCTCCAGGCTGCTTAAGCCTCACCGGGGATTCCGTGTAGCGCGCGCATTAAACCTGAAAAGGGAGTGGATCAACTCGATGCTACCCCCTCCCCACCTCATCCCCTGCTGCCGGCTTCCCCTGTTCGTAACCCATTCATGGGAGCCCCAAGAGGGCAATTTCCATCATTGATCGCTTGGCGTTTTTCGTGTCCGGCAGGGGGTTTGCGGCAAGGCCGGGCGGGCCTAGCGGGAAGTATCGC
This sequence comes from Odontothrips loti, assembly GCA_038380765.1. Lineage (NCBI taxonomy): Eukaryota > Metazoa > Arthropoda > Insecta > Thysanoptera > Thripidae > Odontothrips > Odontothrips loti. Next base: position 8,940,728 of record CM076252.1, read on the forward strand.
TCATGGGAAAAGTGGTTTTGAATAAAGAGGGAGACTCATAAAACCTGAAACGTAGCACGACTGCTTCCCTGCCTGATTGCTTATACCAGTGGGAGGAACCAAACCCAGTGACGCTGCCGAATTAAACTCTGGGTTTGACACGTCGTTTCCCGTCTCTCTCTCTCTCTCTCTCTCTCTCTCTCTCTCTCTCTCTCTCTCTCTCTCTCTCTCTCTCTCTCTCTCTCTCTCTCTCTCTCTCTCTCTCTCTCAATTTTACCATCTCTTTCTCTTTGAAGGGCCCGGAATATCGGCGTGAAAGATCGTTTCAGGACTGAAAGTCAAAAGAGATCAGAGGCCGCTAGGAGTTGGAGGTCGCCAACCGATACGGAGGTCTTTAGGGTTAGAGGGTGCTAAGGGTCGTGCAGGCCGCAAGGTCTGAAGGTCGAACGAGCCTAGAGGGGTAGAGGGTAGGGTGGGGCACTCGACGCAACAGGGGAGCTAGCCGATCCGCCCCAGGATTCCCCCCCACCCCCGCAGTGGATGAAACGAACGAAACCGAGACAATTCCAACCCGGCCCTCGGGACTAGAATGCTTTATCTCACTCGGTATCTCGATTAATTGAATCACATTTTCCCGCCTTGGGTGCGGCGGGGGGCGCGCTGCCGGCGGGTGGGGAGGCACCAGGTGTGGCCGGGGCCGCCTCCTAGCCCTACTCCGTGTCCTCAGGGAGGCGCAGCGGCCTGCTGTGGCCTCTGCCATGAAGGCCGCACCTGCCCGCTCACACTACAGGTAGCTTCCCGACGGCACTGTAAATCCACGTGTCCAAGAAACGAGCCGCCGCCGGGACCTCATCCAGGACAGGCGCGGTACAGCAGCACAAAATAGTGCAACGCGCACTGTCCGGCCAGCGTGAGGACAAAGCGCGCCTGCCGGGTAGGCAGGCACTACGGGTGCGAGCACGCGTGTCGTGCGGGCTGGCCTACCCCGGCACTGGCAGGCGCTCCACCGGCTCGGGTGTGGCAGCGGCAGCCGGCGGCAGGCGGTCGGGGTGTTAACTGCGCATGAATAATGCCGCACCGCTTTCAGAAGTATAGTCCGGCATGAGCCCAGCCGCCAGAGGGCAGCAGCGGCAGCGGCAGCGGCGCACAACACCCGCCACACCCTCGCACGCACGCAGCACGCACGCACGCACGCACGCACCGCCCTTCACCCCTGCACACGGCCAAGGTCACGACGGCACGCACCCCGCGTGACCCCCGCGGCGGTGGGAGGGCGTGCGCCGTGTGTGCGTGCGCCGTGCAGCCGCGCCACGACGGCTAATACGGTACTCAGCCGACAGCCTAGAACCGGAAGTTGAGAAGAAACGTCAACGAATCGCGCCGCACCCAGTAAAGTGTCCCTCCCCGTCATTCCTGTCCTGCAGGCCGCGCAGAAGGACAAGACCCTCACCTTCCTGCTGCGGCAAAGGCGGAAGCGGGAGTGATCAGAGCAGAGTCGAGGGAGGCAGAGTGCGCGGGGAGACGAGCGTCGGAGAAGAGGAGGCGGAGGCGGGCCGCCGCCGACCGGACGTGCGTCAGAGAGTGAGAGAGATAGAGGTGGAGAGAGGGGGAGGGAGAATCTCGTCTCGTCTCATACACCCATCTCATCCCGCCTAATGCCCCCGCCGCCCCACCACACACTCTGTGCCTCGCTTTGTCTTCATCGCGCGGGGCTCGCGTGATGAGTATGTGTGTGTGCCCCCCCCCCCCCCCCCCTCTCTCTCTCTCTCTCTCTCTCTCTCTCTCTCTCTCTCTCTCTCTCTCTCTCTCTCTCTCTCTCTCTCTCTCTCTCTCTCTCTGTCCCTCTCCTGTATGCTCGTCATTCCATCACACTCCGACGCACAAACGAGCCACCCCTGCACATCCCCGCGCGTCCCCCTCCCCTTCTGCCCCATCCCACCCCTCTGGCACGACGTGACCATCAGCCAGTTTGGGTGGCGCAGTTTTTCATACCTTTGCCGCGCCTCTTTTATTTTTCGTTTGCGAGGCCACATCACCGCCCTGGGCAGCCCCGGCACCTTATCCGTCACTCGCCGTGCGGCCCTGCGCCCTGCGGCCCTTCGGGGTGGGGGAGGGGGGCTGCGGTCGTGGGCGACGCGGTGTAACCCCCACGACCCTCATTCACCGTTTGATTTCCTAGAGACGACGACGCCAAAGTCGAGAGGGCGACACCGCGCCTCTGGCCGGCCGCTGGCGGGCAGAAAGTCAGAGAGGCCAACCACCGACAGCGGAGGGGAATGAATGGGAGCGGACGCCAAAAGCGCCGGCTATACGAATACGTAAATACCGGCCGCACCGGCCGCGGCACGCTTAAAGACTTGATTGCAAACACTGCGCGGCTGCGCCGGGCCGGAGCAACCAGCCCTGTTCGGCTCAGCGGCCCCCTTGTTGGCCTCCGCTCTTTGGCGGCGAGCAGTCTGAAATAAACTGCCCCCCCCCCCCCCCCCCCCCGCTTCTCCTGGATAATCCCCCTCTGCATGGAGTTCAGCCGTACCACAACGTGACACACGGTGACCAACCGAACCTGCAGTAACCCAACTACACTTGGCGGAACGCGGCGCGAAAATTACAACAGTTTTGAGAGATGAATTTGGTGCCGAGAACGTTATACGAAGCTTACGGGGGTTGTTGCTAGTAGGAGGGGGCGTTGTAGCCCCCCGCGCACCGAAACAGCCTTGACCTCCCCGTCGAGCGGCATCACGGCGGGCAGCGGCGGTAGTATGAGAAATACGGTCAGACAAACCAATGTGCTCTTCGTTTGGGAACCGGGGTGGAAAGCGCCGGGGGGGCGGACCGTATCGGCGTACTGCGCAGCGAGGAAGCCAGTCCGCTGGATCAGAGAGTGAGTGAGAGAGACTCACAGAGAGAGACAGAGAGACAGACAGACAGCAGGACCGAGATAAATATAGGGAAGGAGAGAAGGGGGCGTCGTTACGTACGTCTTCTGACGCCGACCAGCAACACCAAAGCGAACAAAAAGCGAGCATCGTATTTATTGCGATTTGGATCATGTTGTACAAGCGCCTCCCCTCAACGTACACATTCGTTATTTGATGCAATAAGATTTCACGCACTTCAGTAATACAAGTGGGAGGCCTTCCGCTTCCCCTCCCATGACGACATTTTGAAAACGACCCCCCTGGCGAGTTCCTTCCGAAACAACCGTATACCAAACCGCCCGGGCCAGGCGGCGGAGGAGTTGAGCGGGTGCGGAGGGGGGGGAGGGGGGGGGGGAGAATGCTCTGGGGTGCTGTTTGGAAACTGGCAGCACCAACTCGACGGCCGACGTAACTACCTGTCCGCGCGAGAAATTCGACGGCTCGGCTTCGCTGAAGACCCCCCGCCTTGTTTGTCACCCCGCTGCCGCCGCTGCATTCAGAGAGAGAGAGAGAGAGAGAGAGAGAGAGGCAGAGAGAGACAGAGAGAGAGACAGAGAGAGAGAGAGAGAGAGAGAGAGAGAGAGAGAGAGAGAGAGAGAGAGAGAGAGAGAGAGAGAGAGAGAGAGAGAAACTCCCGGGCGGCGCGGGGGCTGTACGTCCGCTATGACGGTGGAGTTTGTGACAGCGCACGGCCGGCACCGAAGATGAGCAGAGGCGGTTCTGCGACTGTCTATGTCTCTCTCGCTCCGCCTCGCTCTCGTTTTATCCCCGAGTTCATGGGGCGCCCGGTGGGTAGGCAGCCCCGATGTCTGCACGCGTATGTGTCGTGCGGGCTGGCCTACCCTCGCGTTCGCAGGCGCTCGCCTTGGCCGTTGGCTAGCTGTAGCGGGATCGAGGGGGTAGCCACTCGTGTATTAGTCGGGTCAATCAGACGTGCCATTACGCGGAATAGTAATAGAATTTGGGCGAATTTGGAGCAAAATCGTCCCCAAAACTGATATTTTGGGACGTAATAACTGTTCAGTAATAGTGTACTAGCGCGTAATAGGGAGTAGTCGGGTCACATATTTCGAAAGTGGACACCCCCTCGGCGGGATCTGCCACCGCCGCTGGCTCCGCTGGCCGCCGCTGGTCACCGCGTCCCCCGTGGTGGGCGCAGCGGGCGGGGCTGCGTGACCGCACGCGTAATGAGATGTACACGCGTGGCGGGACGAGGGGTGCCTGACGGTGGCGGCGTTCGGGGAATCCGGTCCCGCCCACGCGTCAGACACGCTTGTCGTATGTTCCACACGCTCGCCAACGTGCCACTGTGTAGGGTTTTGGCCTGGAATGGCGAGGCAGTGCACGGATAAAAAAGATTAGTGGTCGCAACTAATTTTTAAGTTGGTTTTCAGACAAGCAGTAATTTTGTTGAAGGAACTAAATTTGAGTTGCACCATAGGAAACGTCAGTTGCTTCAAGAAAGATCTTCGCTGCGAGCACGTAACATTTGTTTCTTCTTTTTGCTCCTTTAGCGAACCTCTACGTTGGAGCAACTAATGTTGCGTTGGTGCAACCAAAATATAGTTTCCCCAACAAAATGTTAGCTCTCCGAACAAAAATTTACTGCTTGTCTGAAAATCAACGTGAAAATTAGTTGCGACAGCTGATCTTTTTTTTTTCCGTGTGGGGTGGGGCAGCTATGGGTGGTGGGTTAGTCAGGGTTGGGGTAGTGCAGGCGGGTATGGGTGGGCGGAGCAGCTGAATGAAGTCATTACGCCAAAGCACAGCCCGTTAAACAGCGCATATACTTTGCCCGGACCCTGCCGGGCCGCGGGCGCGCCGTACCTCCCCAGGCCCCACCGCGTACCGCCGCACCGCGTTAGAAAGGGTGTCCGCATTTGTACACAGCGACGACGCCGCCGCTGCTGCTGCTGCTGCTGCTGCTGCTGCTGCTGCTGCTGCTGCTGCTGCTGCTGCTGCTGCTGCTGCTGCTGCTGCTGCTGCTGCTGCTGCTGCTGCTGCCGCCGCAGGTGCTTTGCTACGCGCCGCGGACACACCTTGCGGAGATAACATCTCCATTTTCCCTGCCCTCTGGCCGGGACGGGCACCGGGCAGGGACGGGCGCCCACACAGCGCCGGAATCGTCTCGGCACTCCCGGGAAAAACAAATTCGGGTTAACACACATAATTTGTCAACGGCGGTCGTGACCCGTCCGGGTCACGCTTCCCGGCGTGCACGTGACGTCCACGTGACCTCCACGTGACGGGAACCGAAATAGGGAATCGTTCTTAGCCTTCGGTGGGCAATGGCCGGCAACGGCCATCATCAAAGTTTCAACAAATGACGATCGTCAGTGTTTCACTTCCAGAGCGGAAGTGCGGACCGGGCCCGGACGGGGGACGGGCCGGAAGCGTTGCGAGCGCCATGATTTTATATGTAGCGGACTGACCCTTCGGCCTTGTCGAACAGCCAGTCCGTTATTGCTGTTAAATAACCCGGCGACCCAGCGGGGCGCGGCAGGCGAGGCCCTTTTGTACACCCCGCCGCTGCTGCCGCCGCTGCTGCCGCCGCTGCTGCCGCCGCTGCTGCCGCCGCTGCTGCCGCCGCTGCTGCCGCCGCTGCTGCCGCCGCTGCTGCCGCCGCTGCTGCCGCCGCTGCTGCCGCCGCTGCTGCCGCTGTCAGCGACACTCGGCAGTACCGGCATCACGGCGGTGTTAATGGGCTCGGACAGGCCTCGGCGACGGGAACGTCACGGCTGTTTGCCGTTTCAACTTGGCGCCGCTTGGCTCAGCGCTGCTAGCTCCCCGGGCGGGTGGACGGGCAGGAGTGGCGTTGATGAGGGCATTCATGTGGGTGTAGGGGTGCGGCCGGAGCACGGCACGGCACGGAGTGGCACAGCACGGCGGAGAAGCAAGCGGTCATCAATTCGCCGATCAAGAGCGATGCGTGGTATGGACTCGGCGCAATTCAATCAATAAATCTAATTACTCGGACCGCGCGGAACTCTGTTTGGGGGTGACGCCTCCGGGCGTCTGCTTGTGCGCGCGCGCGTGTGTGTGTGTGCGTGTGTTTAGCGCACAAACAAACACTTTGGCCGCACGGCCGGTCTTTATATTTAACCAAGCACGGAAGCACAGACAAATCACGCCGCACAATTTTTTATTCTCTCTCTCTCTCTCTCTCTCTCTCTCTCTCTCTCTCTCTCTCTCTCTCTCTCTCTCTCTCTCTCTCTCTCTCTCTCTCTCTCTCTCTCTCTCTCTCTCTCTCTCTCTCTCTCTCTCTCTCTCTCTCTCTCTCTCTCTCTCTCTCTCTCTCTACGACGCCGGTGGGTGCTGTCGGCCGGCCCGGCCCTGGCTCCGCCCCCGCCTCACCAGGGATTCCCTTTGACGCTGCGTGCGCTGCGCTCTGCTGTCTCATTAACGAACTACCCCTCGCGTGCACATTGGGGAGGACGGGGTGTCTCAGAGAACCCCTTATGCCCCGACACTCTCCAACTGAACTACCCCCGCCCTGAGTCGGGGCACACGTGAGCTAGTAGTGCACGGAGTACAGCAGGCCCCGTTTCCGTCTTACTTCAGATACAGGCTAGAAGATATGAGGGCATTTCCAGCGCGGGCTGGCCCCGTTTTCTTGCATACGGAGGGCCGTGCGCCGTGCTCCGCTCGCTACCTGCCGGTGAACAGCCCCCCCCTCCCCCCCTCCCCTCCCCTCCTTCCTCCCCATGCCACACTTCGGGCCATTGCATGACGCCTCGCGTGCCCCCGGCGGCCGGTGACGTCACAGTGCGTAGCGTGACCGTAATGGTGGCGGGAGCGCAGCAACACTGGCGGCGCGGGGTGAGATCAAGAACAACAAGGACATAAGCAACAAGAACAACAACAGTACGGGCAACGAGGAGAGGCCAACTTTGAGTGAGAATATAAGAGCGAGAAGGGAGTGAGCGTGGCGGGGTGATGAGAACGCCTGGTAGGTGGACAATGTGTCGGTGCTGCACACCGCTGCTCGACAGGAGTGCCTACCCGCCAGGCGCTCCGGGGTGCGCGGGGCGCACGTCGACCGAGAGGGTCGTGGTTGTTTGTGGCGGTCAGGACCAGGACCACGGAGGGTTCTGGTCTCTGTGTCTGGGCGCCAGAGCGATGAATGGTACCCCGGGGGCCTAGAGGGGAGAGGGGTCTCGACGGGGATGAGGGAAAGACGGAGACGGGAGGGCTGCAGAGCGGGGGAGGGAAAGAGACAGCGAGAGCCGTGACTGTTTGTGCTGCAACTCGGGGGCCCGGGGGGGGGGGGGAGTGCCGGGGGCCGAGCCGTGGCCGCAGCGGGGCCCCGTAGGGGTGGGAGTGACGTCACACTCGGCGTGCACCGCGCGGCGGCGGCAAATTCGAAAAATGCGGCCGCGATTTGCATCGCGCTCGCGTGTGCGCCAAGAAGAGAGAGAGAGAGAGAGAGAGAGAGAGAGAGAGAGAGAGAGAGAGAGAGAGAGAGAGAGAGAGAGAGAGAGAGAGAGAGAGAGAGAGAGAGCGCTGCAATAGCTGCCATTCACTCGCCACTCGCAATTCGAGAGCAGCAAATAACCACACTGCAACTCCTGGGAATGGGTGGCGGTGCGGGAGCTTCGTAGACGAGCTTCCTCTCGTAAAATGTGATCCGAGGACTCCCTATTACGCGTTATTTACGCCACGACTCAACAGCTAATTACGCCTAAAAATATCAGTTTGGGGGGACGATTTCACTCCTGAAATTCGGTCAAATTCTACTACTATTACGCGTAATAGCACGTCTGGATGACCTGACTGAACACGAGTTGCCGCTCCCCAGAGCTTCGTCTGCCTGCCGTGCTGCCGATAACGCCGGACTGACACAGTTCTGGCTGACCTGCCAATAACGTGAGAGTGACAACAACACCGCGGCGCCGTGGCGGCTCGTCTTACCTGCTGGGTTGGAGCGGAGAGGTCGGGTGTCGGCCGGACTGCGACGCGTCGCAGACTTGGTGGACGTCGCAGGCGTCCGCCTTGTCGCAAAGGGCGTCGCAAAGGCACGCGGGGTGCGCGCGCTCGGCTCCGGGGTGGCTCGGCTCGGCTCGACTCGGCTGGGCGCTGCACTCGGCTCGGTTCGGCTCGGCTCGGCCCCTAGTACTCCCGTTCGGTTCGGCTGTACGCTCGGTTCTGCTGCTGCCGCCGTGTGGCTCGGGGGGTTGGTGTGGCGCTCGGGGCGGAGTGCTGACTGCTGGCCCGCCCCCCCCCCCCCCTCCGCCCCCGCCCCCTCCCTCCCTTCTCCTCAGGACTCGGGGGCAGTTTGGGGGTTGGGCGCGGAGCGCTAGCCCGACTGTAGCGAGCCCCGACGGCGGTCCGCAAACGCCCTCTCACGTTCCGGCCGCATGCTGTAGCCGTCTTCACGCGCCGTATCGATCCCTTGTTCTGCTCTAAACAAACGCCGCTCGGTGTTTGTACCTCCTTGTCGTTTGAATACCCCGCAAACGTATCGACGACGTTGTGTCCGCACGCGGGGTTCGGGCGGGTCGGGGCTGCGTCCGATCGGGCAAACGCTCCGCGCGATTCGCCGTGACCACGACGCAAGCGCTCGGCTCAGCCCCCTCCCGCCCGACGGCCACCCCTTTGGGGCCCGGCCAGTCCTCCATTCACCTCTCCATTCCCTTCCCCACGCGGTATTGCTGTCTCTCTCGCTCTCTTCCGAGTTCACGCCGCCCCGCCCCACCCCCCACGACCTGGATCTATAAAACGCCCGTGCAGAGCGGGCTGGGGTAGGGTAGGGGCCCGTGGGGGGCGTGGGGGCGGGCGGAGGGTTGGGGCCCCCTCCCCCACCCCTAACCTAACTCCCCGCCCCGCTCACGAGGTGTATCGGGCTCAGACCTCGGTTCAGACGCAATCCCAGGGGATGGAATTCCTGGAGTACCTCAGGCGCCCGAACATGCTTGCCTAACCTGCTTCCGATGAACCAGTGGAGTAACCGGATGAGCCTAAAGCGGAAGTGAAAACGCAAGGGAATAAGTAGAAGAACCACTCGCCTTACGGTGAAAAACACGCGACTTCTCATAGTTTCCCCGTCGTAATTTTTTTCTTCGTTACGACCTCTCCAGAGTGCCTTAATATTGTGGCCGCGGAAGCTAGAAAATACTTAGACGGAGGATCGAACGCAAGCCGGAGCACAGCGGGAGCACTGCCCGGAAAAGGGAGCACTTCACTGCTTGAGCAATGGTTTTGTTAATCCAGCAAACAATTTCGCAAAACGGCATAAACGTTGAGACCGCCTCCTCCGCCGCGGCCGCTGCAGCCCCCGGTGAGCAGGCAACCGAAACTGCACCGGGGTAGCGTGGGCTGCCGCCCGGCCACCGCTCGGGCGCAGGCAGCGCAGGCAGGCAGCGAAGCCAGGCTGTTCACAGCCAGGTTGTTCACATATTACGTTACACTATTTTGGCCTATATTTTTACCCCACCCCCTATTGTCACGGGGCTAACGTAACCTTCCCATGCATTTAATATAGGGCTGTCACAGTTGACATGACCCCCCCCCCCCTGTAAATATTTTTCGTCATATGACAAGAAAAGCTGTGACGATTCACTGATCACCTGAATATCTCGTCACTTTACGGCGTTCATTCGTCACGTGACGACTTATTCATGGGGTTAAGAATTCGTCAGATCCAAGCAAACTTCGAGAAAGATATACTTTTCTAGCGTTTTTTCCCCAAAATATTTTCGGTGACGACTTATTTGTCACTTGGTGTGTGACGACTTCTCTGTTTTTCAGATTTAGCCAGAGGATTGTCGTAAAATGACGTCAAATATTTTTACAGTGCCCTTTCCCCCTGTAATTGTGACGTAATTTGTAAACAGCGTGGCCAGCTACCGCTTCTCGTGCTCGTGCCCTCCAGGGACAGTCGATATCGACTGGTTGAACCCGCCGGCCGCACGGTTCACGGGGATATGAACCGCCGCCCACGACGGCCTCTACTCCCTAGACCTCCGGCGTTCAAGTGCTCCGCGCGCCACAAGAAATCGCAAATGCGATTAAGCGGCCCTGTTTGTTTACTCGGGTCCCCCTTGTGGTGTTCTGCTGACGGTGAGTGCTGGGGTGGCGAAGTTGGCGCCCGAACGAGACAGGGGTCTCAACACTGCCCTGAAGAAATAAAGCGATGTACGGGAAGCCGGCGGCGATCCAGTGCAGTGAGAATAATTTCCAGACTTCGGCGGTCTGTCGGGAATTATTTTCCGCGAGAGTTTTGAGAAAGGAGTGGCACGGTGCGATGGTACTCGGGTAATGCGGGAGTAATGCCAGCGAGGCGCCGCTTCCTTTGACGTGCAAATCCCACCCCGAACCCCCGCGCACCCAATTCTCACTCGATTCACATTCACATTCCCATCCAGCCCCCTCCTTCTGCCGCCGAGTTGTGTACAACCTACGTCATCAATTCATCCCCCGTAGCTCCCAGCGGGGGCCCCCCACCACCACTCTCGGTCCACCTCGCCGGCATACCCCCCTCCCCCTTCACTCCCCTACCCCCCCCCCCCCCCCCCCCCTCCCCACTCCCCCATGGGTTCCTCGCGCAGCCTCTGCTGCCAAATTATTCAAGTTTGCGCAATGATAATAAATTACAGAAGGGCATACCGTCCTCCTCACCACCTCCCCCCCTAGTTTTCTTCGCCCATCTCTCCCCCACTTTGGGGCCCTACCGGCTTCTGTTCTGTTGCACCTGCTACCTCACTCCCACCCTTACCTGGAAGGTGTCCCCGGTCCCCTCTGTCTATCTGTCCCGGATTGCCGGGAGATCCGTCTAGAGCTAGCCAGGTAGCGGATTCTAGCACAGTGTCCCGGTGCCAACTAGCAGCCGTAAAGCACCGAATCACCGAAGTTGTGGGCAGAGAAGGGTCCTGTCGGAAGCCGCGACGATGGAGGTTTTGTCCTCAGCGGTTAACAGACCATCAGACCAGCACTTCTGACCCAACTCCGGACTATTTTCTGAACATCAGAAATCGCTTTTCTGCATCGGTTTTGACACACGCAATTCTTTGCCAACACTTATTTCCGCATTTGGACCAGGTCAGACCAAGCGGAGCAGGGAGGGAGAACGTCACCCCAGTGCTGTTGATTCGCGCCGGAGAATGTATAATGTACCACCTAATTCCTTCCCACCCGTGCGGAAAAAGGGACGAAATGTCCTGACCATGTCACGAAAATCTAGATTACTCCGCCCCCAGCCGTGGACGTGACCCCCGCGAGGGGGGGGGGGGGCGTACCGGGCTGGCTCCTCCCCGCCGCGGGGGCGTGTGTCCTGGCCAGGAACCGCCCCGCCCCGCCCCGCCACGCCCACATCAGCACCGCAAAGGCAGCTGCTGTCTTCTTGCTGCCGGTGCCAGAGCCGGTTCCCCCCGCGGGGAATCGGGGTGCCCAATCAACGGGCCTGGCTACGTGCGGATTAGTTTCTCATCCCCCGAAAGCGACCACTCGCGCGGGGGATCGGGCGCTCTTCGAACGCACCCCTACTGCCGCAGCCTTCTAACTGCGAGGTTGGATTAGGTCAAGCACTGGGCGTATGAGACCTACCCTTCTCTAGAGGACGGAAACCGGTCGGCGACGGGGGACTTTCAGACCGCCATTACCGGACCGGGGCCACAGGGATGCAAATGGTGCACCGACCAGCCCCACCGTTCGCGCCCTAATCCCCCTGCAGGGCCGGGACCAGGACCAGGGCTATGTAGGCTCGGCGGCTCGGCATCCTCCCCTGTGCTCCGCTCAGCCTGCAGCTGCTTCAGCTGTCACCCCCGGGGATGTTGGGCGCCCCCGCCGAAGCCCTGCCGATCTAGCCCGGCCGGGCCCAACACTTGGTGACAGGTGTCCCCATGGGGGCCCCGGGCCCCCGCGCCCCTCCTCACCTGCCCTGGCACCTGGCTGCCGCTGGCTACCCTCCATCACACCCCTCCCTCGCAATCCCTCTTTCTTCATCGCACCTCTTTGTCGCACACAGGGTCGGAAGGGTGACAGGCGGCCCTGTGAACGCGTGAGTGTCGCGTGTCCGTGGAGCGTGCGTGTGTATGGCGTGGGCGTGTGCGTGCGCCTGGCAGGCTGCTCTGACAGGACGAGCCGAGCCCCCCGACCCGACAACTCGACCCGATAGCTGTCATGGTCCGGCAGCCTCGGTCGTTGTATTCCCTTCGTGGGGAATTGGCTGTGATCAGGTACAGCACGGGGGCGGCAGCCTCAGCCTGCCCCCTCCCCCGGCCCCTAACCCTACCGCCCCCGGCCTGACCCCCAGCGCCCGTGTCCCCCCCCCCCCCCCCCCCCCAGCCCGTGCCTCCAGTCCCAGACATCTTTTGTACGTCTGTCCGACCGCCCCTTTGTTTCGCGTTACCAGGAGCGGTCACAACGGCCGGGATCCAAGACGAAAAATAAGTCCATTTCAGACGTTTTAGATTCCAAATTTTCCTTTCACCGCGCCTACCACTGCTCCTGGCGAGGCTCCGGGTCACAGAGACAGATTCTACCTCATTTCCCTTCACGACGCGAAGGTCACTTTTTTGCAATTTCCCCTCGGTCTGCCACTCCCCACTTTTTTTTCCCCCACGCCGTTTTCTCCCTACTGTGTGTTCGCGCGGGGCCCTCTCTGTTCCGCGCGCCCCCCCTTCTCCAACCCCCATCTACCTTTTGCTGTCAGTTCGTACCCGCGAAAATCCTCCCTTCCCCCTCCCCCTCTCACCAATCCCAGTCCCCCTGCAGAGCGGGCCAGTGGGGACTCCCTCACCCCCCACCCTACCCCGGCCGGATGCTGGTCTGCAACACGCCCACGTCCGCAGTGACGTCACACAGTGCCGGGGCGTGGTGACGTCACGGTGGCGGTGTGGGGCCCCCGTCGTGCCGTTCACGTCCCCGCCGAGCCGCGTACCCTCTCCGCGCCCACGTACCCGCTCGTTGTCATACCCAGACATTCCCTACCGCCTGCAGGGTATGCAGTCCGCACACATCTGTGCTCAAACTGCCCACCCTCCGGACCGGGTCACAGATGTGTGCGGACTCTGCTGACCCTCCAGGCGTCCTCGCCCATTTCCCTCGATTTTCCGTAACAAAGGCCCGCATGTGTAATATGGGTCATTGGGATACCGCCCTGGGCCCCGTCCGGTCGCCCCCGGGACCGAGAACGGTACGCCTGGCGGTGGTGGGGGTTAGGGGTGAGTGGTAAGGGGCGAGGGGTGCGGTGGCCGCGAGCCGAGCGGGAATGTAAGCCGAGGCTTAACAAGGCGGAAGAACACAAGAACGCCTTGCCGGCACGAGCAGGTCGTGCTCTGGGTAAACAAGCACGCGGGAGGGGGCGTAAAGGGTTAAACGGCGGCGGCGGGCGGCGGCGTGAAATCGGACCAAAAAAATAAAATAAAGCGATGCGCGTTCTGGAAGCGTATGCCGTCTTTGCGAACACTCCCCCCCCCCCCCCCGGCCTGCGAGTGTGTGTTTTCACGGTCCCTGTCCAAGTATGTGCCTACCACATACCCCCCCCCCCCCCCCCCCCAAACCCCGCGGACGCAGGGTACTGCTCGAACCCGCGTGGCGGCGGCTGCTGCTGCTGCTTTCGCACGCCATTTTTCTTGGGTCGCCGCCTGCCGCCTCGCCGCCTTGCCGCGCCGCCCTGTTTGCAGAGGAAGAAACGAATGGAATAACCGAGTTTGCCGAGCCATCGCCGCCCATCTCCTCGGCTCGGCAGCACCGCGCAGCACCGCGCAGCTGCGCGCACTCACTCGCCTGCAATATTGTCTGATGCCTAACGGTGGCGGCTAGGCGTGTGGCGCCCCCCCCCCCCCAAGGTCATATTGACGCGATATGTCAGTGAACTTTTGGAGGAGCCGCCGGCCGACATCCATACACGGAGAGGGATGATGATGATGGTGGTGGTGGTGATTGATGGTGGTGATGATGATGATGGTGGTGATGATGATGATGATGATGGTTGGTGGTGATGATGATGGCATTCGCTGCTGCCGCACCGCCGGCGTCGTCGTCGGCGAGCATCTCAATGAGCGAAAAGCAGCGTGATGCTCGTTTGCGTCGGGACGGTTGACACGCGCACCTCCCCGCCGAGCCCCGCCGAGATGATCCAGGCCGACAGCTTGGAGGAGGACGGGTGGAGGAGAGGCCGGGAGAGGCGGAGGGCCGAGTAATCCCGCCGCCGTGGTCCATTACGCAGATGAATGACGGTTTACAAGGGAACCGGACCGCCAGTGGGGAGTGGGGCGCTGGGCTGGGCTGGAGGAGAATGAGGGGGCCGGGGGGGGGGGGGGGGGGGGGCCGAGGCCGTGGGCCGGCAAACAGAATTGGACCATCAGGGGCCTGGGGGCCTCGGGGCAGCAGATGGAAACGCGAACCGACGCAGCGGTGGCGGGGGTAGGGCGGGGGTACGGAGGGGTTAGTTTTGCCCGCCGCCGTGCGGTCTCTACGATATCACCGCGGTGTTCCAGGGGAGGGGAGGGGGGGGGTGGCGGCTGAAGAAGAGGAGGCGGCGGCGGCGGCGGCGGCCGCGTCGCCATTCGCTCCAGTAGAGGACACCGATGGCGCCGCGGCCATATCGCACCGAGGCTGATGGGAAGGCGTGAGCGTGATTCAACACGGCGCAATGAATTAACTCACTCCCCGCGCCGCCTCGCCGCCCCGCCTGCTCCCCTACGGCAAACACAATCTGAATATGTGTCCCCCTCCCCTCCCCTCCCAGCAGGGACCCGATCGAAAAGCAAACCGGCGGCGCGGGGCCGATGCAAAAGCGGCTCCCCCGCGGCCTCCCCTCCATTAATTTTCACTGGCCGATATCACAAGACGGCTGCGGTATAGCATGGCATGGCGTTTGGGGCGGCACTAGGGACACCCACGGCCCCTCCTCCTTCCTCTAGTAGGAGAAACAAAAGCAACAGGCGGGAACCGATGCAAAACCAACCGGGGCGGACCACCGCGTCGTCCTGCGCCAAGCCCCGGCCCCGGGACCGTTGTTTGCCCGACTCGCTGCCCCGCCCCGCCCCGCCCCGCTCGGCTGGGCTGCCCGGCTACCATGGGGGCTGTCCTCGGCGTGACCGCCCTGTCCGCCTGTTTGCGTCATCTCCATCCGTGTCAACAGAGGGATGGGATTCCGTCGAAGCCCGTGAAACACTGGCAGGTGCGGCTGTCCCCGAGGGCTACTGTCGGTACACGGGCACCGCGCCCGCCGCCCGCCGCCCGCCGCCCTCACTCACCCCGAGTCCATACGGCCCACTGCCCTGCTGCCCGCTGCCCCGCGAAACAACGGCCACTCGCCGAACCGAGCAAGCGGCTCTTTCCGGAACCGAGCCGAACCGTGCGACGTTGGATTTGGCTGAACGCAGCCCCTGCAGCCTGCCCCCCTGCCGCCTGCCCCCCCCCCCCCTCCCTAATTCTCCGCGTCGGCGGCAGAACAACGTCCCGACCCGGAATGGCTCTGGAAAGAGCCGGGAGAATGGTCCTGGGATGGGCGCTGAACACACGCCACGCGCGCGACGGGGCACGCGCCACCCGCAGGAAGGCGGCGGCGGCGGTGCTGGCCACGGGGGCGCTGGCGTTAGCTGGCGTTAGCCGGCGTTAGCCACAGGCCACGCCTCGCCCCGCCACAGCCATCTGGACTCCATTTTCTTTTATTCGGTCTTTTCTCTTCATTTAGCCCCGTTCGTGTGGCTCTCCTGGTATTGAGGCCTCTGTGTGTGTGTGTGTGTGTGTGTGTGTGTGAGAGAGAGAGAGAGAGAGAGAGAGAGAGAGAGAGAGAGAGAGAGAGAGAGAGAGAGAGAGAGAGAGGGAGAGAGAGAGAGAGAGAGAGAGAGAGAGAGAGAGAGAGAGAGAGAGAGAGAGAGAGAGAGAGAGAGAGAGAGAGAGAGAGAGAGAGAGAGAGAATTGCCGCGGGAGCCCTGCACGGTGGTGCTTCTCAACACAGTCCGTCCTAGAACAATAACTAAATCGATGGCGTGGACAAAAGGTGCCAAGTTTGATGCGGTCTGGCGAGTCTGCAACGTAACAGGGATGATCATCATTATTTAAACTATGATGCATGGTTCATCATTCGTTTAATATGATGAGCAACACTTGTCATGTCGATATATTGGTACATTAGCACATGTTAGTTTGCATTGAATGGTGATCATTACTCTTTCATTTACATTTGCAGGGTCACGTCGTTGGTATCTGTATTCCGTCGCTGCTATGGTCGAGTGCCTGGAAGTTAGGCAAGCCTTTCACGCACAGCTATCTTGCTGGTGCGGGGGTGTGATCCTCTAGGGCATGACAGGGGGGGGGGGGGGGGCAGGTAGGCGGGGGCGGGGGGATATAAGCGCAAGCGTAGCTTGCTGGAAAACCTGGCACGATTATGCCGCAAAAAATGTCTTATTCAAAGTCCCCGCGGAGCCCGCAGGCCCACAGGCGATGCCCATCGAGACTTTACCCGTATTTTTTACCTTCCCTTGTCCTGCAGTACGCTCTGCTCCGTGCTGCCGCCGCTGCCACCGCTGCTGCCGCTGCTGCCGCTGCCGCCGCTGCCGCCGCTGCCGCCGCTGCCGCCGCTGCCGCCGCTGCCGCCGCCGCCGCCGCCCGCCCGGCCAGCCGCGGCCACGCGCGGGGGCAGCTTCTGTTGGCAGCCCTGATGTCATTTTCACGCCGCTTCCCGCGATTCGCACGCCGCACGCACCACATTACCTCTCGCTGCCGCCGCTGCCGTGGCACGGCCGCAGGGCACTACAGGGCCAGGGCACCACAGGGCACTACAGGGCACCACAGGGCCGCACCACAGGGCACCACAGGGCACCACAGGGCCCACAGGGCACCACTACAGGGCCAGGGCACTACAGGGCACCACAGGGCCTACAGGGCACCACAGGGCCGCACCACAGGGCACCACAGGGCACGCACGCTGGGCACCGCCCACAGGGCACCACAGGGCACTACAGGGCACTACAGGGCACCACAGGGCACAGGGCACCGGCCAGCCGCGGCCACGCGCGGGGGCAGCTTTTCTGTTGGCAGCCCTGATGTCATTTTCACGCCGCTTCCCGCCCGATTCGTCACCGTTCTTTCGCCCACATTCCACCACATTACCTCTCTTTTCTTTCATTTCTTCTTCTTTCCGCGGCAATTTCTCTCCCGCCCCGCCCTTTCTCTTCCTACTGAAGGCGCGGGGCCGGCGGCGCGCTGTGGTACGGCCGCAGGGCACTACAGGGCACCACAGGGCACCACAGGGCACCACAGGGCACTACAGGGCACCACAGGGCACCACAGGGCACCACAGGGCACCACAGGGCACCACAGGGCACTACAGGGCACCACAGGGCACCACAGGGCACCACAGGGCACCACAGGGCACCACAGGGCACCACAGGGCACCACAGGGCACCACAGGGCACCACAGGGCACCACAGGGCAACAGGGCAGTCCCGGACCCGGGCCGGACCCTCGACAGGCCAGCAGGGCGGTGTTCAACTGGCGGACCCCTGATTACAGTCTGATAGCTGAACGGACAGCGCGTGTGACCGCTGTACGCGAAGCCATAGGGTTCAAGTCCAAGGGGTAGCGCGTTTTGATTTTAAAAAAAAATCCCTTATTCGAGACCCCACCGGGGTTCGTTCTTTGGTAGGTACATAATGAGTATTACGTCTCCGCTTGCTCTTCGGGTGGGCGCGGGTGGCCTCTGACCAACGGCCTGGGCCTGGGGGCCTCGTTGTGCGTGGAGAAGCCTTAGAGGCTGACGCCGCAGGGGGGCGCCACACCGGCTCCCCGGATAACTTGTTGCCGTGCTGCTGCGAGCCCCGGCACCTGGCTGCACCTGCCCCGCGCCGAGCCCCATTGTGTGGTATTCGTTGCTTTGGAGAGGACAAGGCGTGGGCGGGCTAAAAGGGGGCGGATGCAAAGGCAAAGGAGGAAGCACCTCACCTGGAGGCCCCCGGCTCCTGCGAGCAGCGGACTGGAGTCTGCTGTGCACGCATCTGTATTGCGTGCGTTTGTGTGTGTGTCCCTTTCCTTATGCATGCATTCGGTGGCAGACTTGGTAATGAAATCCTCGGCGCGCGCGCGCACACACACGGCTGCGTAATGTAAGCTATACACAAGCGCGCCATCAGAGGGTGCCGCTGCGGGGAGGTGCCTGCGGGTTGCCTATCTAGCGGCGGAGCTCCCGTCTTAGCGTCCATGTGTGGGTGGGCCGTGCTCCCTGCGGCGGTGTCGGGGTGTCCCCCACTTAGCTCAAGCAGCGGCGGCAGCTCCTGACCCCATCTACTCCCCCCCCCTTTTTCTCTCTCTCTCTCTCTCTCTCTCTCTCTCTCTCTCTCTCTCTCTCTCTCTCTCTCTCTCTCTCTCTCTCTCTCTCTCTCTCTCTCTCTTATCGCGTCGTGCAGGTTTACGCGCGTACGGTTTTCCCAAATGGAAGTCGTCGAGATCTTGGACGTGCCACGTGCCCCGAACCCTCCCCCGCGTCAAAGATAACGCCAGCGAAAACATAGTAAAAAGCAATTCCCGCGCCGCGTAAGGAAGGAGATTGTGTAATGAGGAGTCTTCTCGCAAAACGACGCACGGTAAAAAAAAAGAAAAGAAAAAGCATTCTGTTTGTAGCCGCGCGGCTGCTGCGGCTGCGGCGGCTGCGGTCGGAGCGTCTGGCTGGCTGAGCCCCTGCCCCCCTTCCCTCCCCTCCCGCCCCCCTCCAGGTCCCCGTCCTGCCCTGTGTCCAGTAGCAGGTGTCGCGAGCAGGCTCTCTTACCCCTTCCAGCTCCCCGCCACTTTCCTTGCTTTGCGCTGTACGCAGGCCTCATGCAAATTTCACGCTATTTCACTTTCGCGCTGGGTCACTTTGGTTTACGGCTGTGATACTAGTGTGTGTGTGTGTGTGTGTTTGTGTGTTTGTGTGTGTGTGTGTGTGTGTGCGCGCGCGTGTGTGCGCGCGCTCCGTGTGTGTGGCACTGCAACTTTCCTTTCGCCCCCTCTCCTCTTGCGTTTTGTTTCGCAGATATCGCTTTGGGTGACGTCTTCCAACCTGGCGTAGCGAGAATGTCAGTCATCCAGCCGCGCACTCGCAGTGTGTGTGTGTGTGTGTGTGTGTGTGTGTGTGTGTGTGTACGCGTGCTTGTGTGCGGTGGAAGGGGGAGGGGGGGGGGGGTCTTCTGGTCGGCCTCGGTGAAAAGGGAAATGCCTCTGAGAAGACGGGGACCGAGCGGGCGGGGACCGGCGGGGACCAGTCGAGTCGGCACGGATAAGAGACTGTGGGTGTGGGTGTGAAGGGGGAGGCGACCACTCCTCCTGTTGCCACAAGGAGGTATTTCACTTGAAGCGGGCGCTGCGCAAAACATTAAGAAGAGAGTGAGAGCAAGAGAGAGAGAGAGAGAGAGAGGGAGAGAGAGATAGGTGAGAAGTGAGACTGGAATGACGTCATATGTCCCGAAAAGAATGTGCGAGGAACACCGGCACTGGGGGCAGTTACGATGAGGCGGCCGGATGGAGACAACCCCCCCCCCCCCCCTCCCTACCCCCTACCCCCCTACCCCCCTTCTCCCCCACCCTCCTCGACCCGCGCACCCTCTGGGGCCCCGACTTTGTGCAAACAGAAGTTCAAGGTCAAAATCCTGTCATGTTTGCTCGGAGAAATGTTCCGGCGGACCAGAAGCGCTCCGCGACAAAAGCACAATGCTCTGACGAGAGAGAGAGAGAGAGAGAGAGAGAGAGAGAGAGAGAGAGAGAGAGAGAGAGAGAGAGAGAGAGAGAGAGAGAGAGGGGGGGGGGAGCGGGGAGCGCGCATGTAAGAGGGCGCTTGCACAAGGCCACATACAGTGGGCCCTTAGAGCCGCCTGCCCGCTGGACCCGTTCCCTGTTCCGGCCCAAATCCTGCTTTTGCATGGCGGCTCCGTGGCGTTCTCCGAGCCTGTTTTGTGGTGCCCGAGTTCAAATACTTTCCAGTAGGATGGCGGCGCGTGGCTCGGACTCATTGTCGACAACGCGAGGCCCGCGGCGAAAAATGGAAGCAACGGGGCAGCGGCGGCGTGGCGTGGGGACATTCTCGTCAGCAGGCGGTGCGGGGGCGGTACGGAAAGCGGGGGCGGCAGGGGCGGCGGGGGCGGCGAGGGCCGTGCACGTCATATATCCCATCCCAGATCGCAACCGCCTCGTCCGCTGACGACGTCTTTTAGACTATTTTTCTCCTTTCCCGCAGGCCCCGCGCACGAGAGCAATATTTCTCGGCGTGGAAACGCTTCCCTCGCCGCGCTGTCGGGGGCGGACGGTGGCGCCGAGCAGGTACGCAACCCAGGTGCCTCTGTAGGGCGTTTCAAGGGCGCGAACGCCAAGAACAAACCCACGAGCCGGTGTGGTAAATCTTGGAGCGGCACAACCGATCTTCATGAGGCCGAATCCCGTCCGCATACTGCACTCTCATCTCGAGCAGAAACCGCTGAGAATCACAGCCTGATGGGTAGGCAACCACGACCAGTACATGCGCGCGTGTCGTGCGGGCTGGCCTACCCTAGCATTCGCAGGCGCCCATGGCGTCCTCAACTCGACGTCACTTCGCCCTCCCATCCCCGGCAGTTGCCGCCTTATGGAAGTGTTTCTGTTGTCCGGTTAATCCTCGCCTCGTTGGAGCACCCTATTTCTTACTTCCCTCCCAGTTTTATTGCCCCTTCTTTGCGCTTTTAAGAAGGGCGCGTGCTTTACGAGTCCCGGAGTCCTGTCCTCCTCCCCTCGCCTCTCGCCGGCCCGGGCTGCGGGCCCGGATGCGCAGAGCGGCCCACAGCGGCGCACAGCGGCGCACAGCGGCGCACAGCGGCGCACAGCGCATACATCACCAAGTTTTGTCGCGATAGCGGGCCGAGACCGCTCTACTTTTTACTCGTTCTTTGCTTACTACTACTACTACTACTGCTACGACGTAGAAGCAAAAAAGAACGAGTATTGCACTCGCCCTGTCCGTTAAGACCCCCTATCAATTCGCAAACCGCTTAACGCAAGTGTTGCGTTAACGCGACATTTTGATCAGTTTTTGATTTAGTTTTGAAAATGACATAAGACATTTTGAAAAGTTAAAATAAAATCTCGTTTCCAGCCGTTTTAGAGAACGTAGATGGCAGTCGTTTGTCTTGGGATAAGGCGCCGCCTCAATAGATACCTTTGTTCGTCGCGGTCTAGCGGAGTGCCAGAAAAATATGAGCAGCGGATAGGTGAAATCAAATGATGAAAAGTTTTGATTTTTTTTTAAAGTGATGAGCTCGTTACACTCATGCACTATTGGTCGAATTTGTTTTTTCGCGGTTTTCCTCTTTTCTCTATTCATTGGTAGAAAGCGTTTCATTTCAATAATTTTTTTTAAATTCAAAAGTATATTGAATCCTCAAGATTCAGACCCTGCAAATAAAAAATACAACAACAACAAAAAACGGCAAAAATGGGTGGGTCCTACCTCGTCCCAGACTTCCGTCCGGAACCGTTCCTGCTTAACTTCGGTGTTCGGATGGGAACCGGTGTACCAGGAGTTGACCGCCGCTAAGACACAGGCACGACGCAGCCACCTTGGTAGGCAGGCTTCCGCAACGGCCAACATCGCCCCTTCCGCTGACCAGATTTCAGGAGTCAGCCCCCTTCGACCAGCCAGTTGGTCTGTGGCCGTGAGGCCACTCCCTCGCGGATTGAGAGGGAGGTAGGATGCCCAGATCGTACACGGCCGAAGCCGATTGTACTCTACTCTTCTACGCCATGTATCCAAGTAGGTGTTGCCCGAATACTCCAGATTCCGAGGCCTTACGCTTGAAAAATGTAGAAGGCCGAACCCTAGGCCTCTACATTTAACTTCTGCCGAGTCTTGGCAAGCACCATTCCCCTGCTCGGGCGTCGAACCACTGAGTTAACGAGTGTATTCAACCTCCGGGGAATGTCCGCGGCCCAACGTCCGCGGTCACTCAGACAACACACTTGATCACGTTCTTTTGGTATATTTTACCCACCATCCTCGGTCGGCAGACTTCAGAAAAATATTTACTCCGGCAAAGAGTTGAACCCCGGACCTTGCGGTCGCCGACCGGTCCGCTAGCCCACTACGCTACGGAGCTATGGTGAAGGCGAGCAGCGCGCTATTGATAGTTTAGCCACTGTTGTCCCGCAGAGAGCAGCACCGTTGGCTCCGAGAGATGGCGCTAGTGGTCAACGGCGTTTTCTGGCTCGCGCTGCTGCTATACATACAGCAAGTTACTCTAGTCTCCGGGCGAGTCCCTTCCGCACGTACCCAGGGATGTTAATCTGCGGGCATCAGTTGGGCATGTTTGAAGTATTCGACACATATGTTTCTTACTGAGTGGTAAGAAAGCGCAGTGTTATGAGAGGGATGAATTTTCAAGGTAAAAAGAGTATGCCTTTCAGAAGTCAACAGGATTCTGTCGGTAAAACAAGTACCCCTGTCTTGAGAACATTCACACACTTGGAACTTAGAAATTTTGGTTTCTGATAAGACAAAAAATACTTGTTACCGCAGCCGAAAAACTACGGAATACGTTAGCCGACAGGTGATCCGAAAAATAAAATGGAGTTGAATGCAATCGGGATGAATCGACTAGAAGTTGTAGCCGGTATTATAAGTCGGTACGGTGCTGTGCGCAACGCGCGCTTTTACCGTTTATTCGACAGCTGCCGGCGGTATATTGGTCCAGTCAGTCTGCTTTGGGGGAGTGAGCCACGGAAAGCGAGAGAGAGAATACTAAAAAGAACGTTGGGGAGGGTGAGGACGGGGGGAGGGGGGGGGGGAGTGACTCGGCTTCCGATTGCCTCTCACCCCTCCGCGCTCTCGCCGCTGCATAGGTCGCCAGCTACGCCCCACGACAAAGCAGCCAAAGCCCCACACGTCCACGGCCATGGCGCCCCCTCGGCCAACATTGCACCTTGAGCCCCTAGCCTCTGATAGCCCCCACTGTTTGATGGCGTCCCATGCACACTATGCCGGCTGGAGGACGGTGTTGAATTTTTCATGATTTTCTCATTTACGTTTTATGAATTTTTCATGAATGTCTAACGAATTTCTCATGTTTTTTTTTTTAAATTGTGAATTTTGGAGTTTGAATTTCTGGTGAATTCGAGTAATTTTTTAACTACTTTGAACCGCCTTACAAGGGTGAGGCGTGAGACGGCCGGGGTCCCGCTGGAGTGACGTGTGGTGAGGGGATAGAGGAGGTCTCTCAGCCGGGCTCAGGCGTCAGTGCCGCGGTTTCTCGCCGGCTCTCAGCCCTGTCCGCGCGCGCCCAACCCATCGGAAAGTTGGCTATGACGTCATGTCAGACGTGGCCGTGATATGAGCCGATGTAGATGTATACACGAACACGCCCTGCGGTCCGGGGCGGAGCGGGGCGCAGGCGGAAGCCGGGTGTGCGAAGCGAAGCGGAGGCTGCCCGGGAAATGATTATACTGTAGCGTTGGGGGTTGGCGGGCCGGGCGAGGCATCCCTTCACTCGGTGATGAGAATTTGATGAGATCTCACGAGAAATCCACGGTATGCCGGACAAACGTTTGACCGTTGAATTGTGCACCTTATTCTGGGAATACGCAGGAGTATATGAAATCGTGGGAGTATACATGTTGTGTAAGGTACCCTGCATGTCGGCGAGGGCCGCAAATAAGGGAGTGGGTAGCTCCGGGCCGCCGGGTTTCCGGCTCGCATCACCCGCCACTCTACTCCTGGCGGACTGTTTGCATCAGAGGAGAAGACAGGACAGGGCAGCGTCCGCGGTACACCGAAACCGACTCAACCCGAACACCAGCGGCCTGCCCCCCCCCCCCCCCCGCCGCAGCGCTGTCCGCTGTCGTCCTTGTTGTTTCTCCGTTTTCCCCGGGGCTCGCTCCGCCATGGCTCCGCCGTGCTCGCTGTGCTCCGCTGCCGCTTCAGTGTGTTGTCTGCTGCCGCTGTGCTGCCGCTGTGCTGCCGCTGTGCTGCCGCTGTGCTGCCGCTGTGCTGCTGCTGTCCCCCGCCGGACTCTCATATTTTCCTTTATCGGGGCACGCGCCGCGCGTGGCCAGCCCAGAGCCCGCGGCAGCCCGGCCCGGCCCGAGTCGGTCAGGTGGTGGCGGCGTTCTGCGGTTTTCTTTTACTTTTCCTCCCCCTCCCCCTCGCCGCAGTGCGCGACCCGCGCCCAACACCCGCCGACCCCTCACCCTCTCATAATCGCGACGACAGGCGGAGAGAGAGTGAGCACGGGACGCGTAGGCGGGGCGGGGCTGCCTGGCCCCCGCGGGCCACGGTGTGGTTTGGAGGGCCCTGGCCGCCCTTTGTGTCCGATTAGCGATGGCGCCCGGCCGATGCCGAGCCGAGTTGACGCCGCGCGCGCGCGCTGGCAAACATGTGTCTCCTGAATGTCATAGCCGGCCGGCCGGCGCCGCGAAGAAGGCGGTGACTTTCTCCGGTCTGCAGGGTCGGCTCGGCTCGGCTGTGTCCTGCCGCGGTCAGCCCTGTCGACTCGACGCCTCGATACGATAGGGATGGCGATGCGATGCGGCGACCGCAGCGATACGAGATCTCGTTCTCGGCCGCGCGAGGCTCGCGGGGGTTCGGGGGTTTCGCGCGCCGCGGCACCCCTGGCGGCACCCCCCGGCCCATGGAGGTAGCTCGGGTGTGGTGTGGGCAGGGGCTCGAATACCCCCGCGCCACGCCGCCCGGACGGCTGACAGGCCGACAGGTGGTGCTTTGTTTTCCGCGAGCCACACCACCTGCGCAGCGTGGCGGGCCGCAGCGGGGGCTGCGGGGGGCCCGGGCGGCACGCCGGCCGCCATCTGCCACTTGCACTTAGGACGGCCTTGAACGCGGCGCCCCAAATCCGGGACGACGGCGGCGGCGGCGGCGGCTGCGGCGGAGAGTGAAAACAGTGCAAACGCGCGGCGGCGGGGAGATTTAGGAGCGACGGAAACCGAAAGTAGATGGCGAGCCACTCTGTGGCGGAAGGCGAGGGGAGGCGTGGCGTGTGGCGTGTGCTCCATAGCGGCTCGCAGTCATATATCGCCATTTCCTCGTCTTATATGGCGGCGGCGCGGCGGCGGCGCAAAACGGGCTTGTCGGCACGGGGACGACAGCGCCGGCCGCCGGCCGCCCCGCCCCGGATGCGATAATGGGCCAGGACGGCGTACTGGGGGGGTATCCTGGGTATCCGAGCGAGCCGTCGGATTGGAAACGAGGGCGGATTTCAGAACACGGGCGCAGCACGCCATACACAACGAGTGTCACACGGGGCAGGGTCACGGCACCCCGTGCTCGAGCAGACGTTGTATGAGAAAGTCGGACGGCCGGCAGCCCTAAAACGTCGACAGATGCATTCGCAGTTGTTGGCGATTTCGTGCACTGGCAAAACTGGTTTAAAATCACTTCATAAATTGTGCACATAATTTTGAACTGGTATGTGTACACCAACATACTTGTTTTTTTTTGTTTTTTTTTGAGAGCGTGTTTTCACAAAATGATCCCGCGTCCGGATTTAGATGAGCACAAAACCACGTCCCACAGCTGGACAAAATTGTTCTTTGTCCTCAGTACGTGCGTGCGTGTGTGTGTGTGTGTGTGTGTGTGTGTGAGAGAGAGAGAGAGAGAGAGAGAGAGAGAGAGAGAGAGAGAGAGAGAGAGAGAGAGAGAGAGAGAGAGAGAGAGAGACAGAGAGACAGAGAGACAGAGACAGACAGACAGACAGACAGACAGACAGACAGAGAGAGGGCTTCGAGGTCGAAGGATTATGGGGAGCTCTCGGTATACACACTCACCCCCGGGAGTCTAACACACTCACGAGTGTCGCCGACGTGAAAGTTCCAGGCTAATTCACCTCTGCGAGATACGTGCTGTCACCGAGCCGGGCGTGGCAGAGCCGAGCAGAGCCAGGGCGTAACCCTTCCCTCCCGCCTGTATTCTCCATGCGTGTCGCGCAGCAGTGCGCCGCGAGTTGTGGTTTCTGCCGAGTCGGCTCCAATCCCCTGCCACAAAGCCATCTGGAGTGTGGCGCCGGAGCCGGGCTGGAGCCATTCCGGAATGGAGCGGCTCGAGAGCTGGAGCTGAAGCCTGATTGTATCGGGGGTGGGGGGAGTGCATTGATGGAGTGGAAGTCGATTAAAGCGGTCGGATGCATGTCAATTTTTTTTTTCACGCTGTCAATCGTCAGTCGTATACTTTTGTTTGCATTTTTTTTCTATTTTCTTTTTGGATGGGGCTGGAACAAGCCGCGCGAGGGGTATATCGCTTCTTTCTGCAGCGCAGAACGGCGCAGAACGTTGTTGCTGATGGCTTCCTGATTCATGACGGGGAGGGCAGCAGCAGGCCGGGCAGCAATGCAAGGCGCACCGCTGATGATGAGAGAGAAAGAAGAGAGGAGAGGCCATGCGACTTTCATTTTTATCGCCCCAATGAGACCCGACGATGTCTTGAGGTGTTTTTAATGAGAACACTAGAACGTACCAGACACGGTGGCGGCGGAGCTGCGGGCGAGGGACACTCGTCCAGGAAACTCGGGAGCCGCCGCCCCGCCCCGCCCCGCCCCGCCCCGCCCCGCCCCGCCCCGTCGGCCTGCACGCACGAACGTTGCGGTGAATCCCACGCCGAGGCGTCTCACATTCCGACACCTTTTTCGGCTATCGCGGTTGCCACAACCATACTGTGTATTGGAGAGTACTAGAGTGTTTCACAAGCCATTGACCGGCTATGCGGTGCAATGGAAAGGTCACAGAATCAAAGACTCGTTCCGGAGAAGAAAAGGAAAGCCATCTTTTTTCTTTATTTTTTTTTTAATGTCGAGAAGTAAATATAGTGTTCCGATTCCGGTGCGAGCTTCACTGTTATTTTTCCTGTGTGTGTGTGTGTGTGTGACGATACAGAACATCGCCCGAATTTCGGGAAAGGAAATTAAATCACCGTATTATTTAGCAAGTCCAGCCCCCTCCAATACACACACACACACACACACACACACACACACACACACACACACACACACACACACACACACACACTCGGTGGCGATCATCGGGTCAACAGAACCGGTTCGGATGGGATTGAATCGGGAGTGAGTCAAGTCGATAGGGCCCGGGCCGCGTCGAGTCCACTGACCCTAATCCACTCCGTTGTCCGTCTGTTGGTCCCCCGGCGGCCGCTTCCGAGGCCCGAGCCCCGCAGCCCCGGCCAAGCAGCCGAAGACTTTGGGCTCTTCGGTCCCACACCGTCAGTGATGCCCATTGAGGCCTAATGACGCCTCCTATGTTGGCGAAATGGTAGAAAACAAGGTACAAGAAATGGTGTTGAAATGCCGCCCCTCTGTCCCAACTCCCGTTCTTGATCTTGTTCTGCCCTACGTAGAAGCTGGGTAAGGCTGAGCATCACGCTGACGACTTGGCCGCTCGGTGTCGTTTTGATTTGTGCTCATGCGGGTGAGTGTTGGCACCCCGTGGCACCCTGTGGGTGCCTCTGGAGCTGGTTGTGCTGCAGGCCGGGAAGCTGCTCCGGGGCCGGCAGCGGAGGCCGGAGGCCGGAGGCCATCCCCGCGCGCCAGGTGCCCGACGGAAAGTGAAAGACCACAACAGAGAAATCCCTTCCCTTCGACCATCGAGCGAAATTAAAATGAAGACTGCCGCTCCTCTCTGCTGACCATCAGCACGACTTTGAAGAGCCGTCCGGGCGGCCCGGCGGTAACGGCCGCCAGCCGCCAGCCTCCAGCCGCCAGCCTCCAGCCGCCAGCCTCCAGCCGCCAGCCTCCAGCCGCCAGCCTCCAGCCGCCAGCCTCCAGCCGCCAGCCTCCAGCCGCCAGCCGCCAGCCTCCAGCCGCCAGCCTCCAGCCGCCAGCCTCCAGCCGCCAGCCTCCAGCCGCCAGCCTCCAGCCGCCAGCCTCCAGCCGCCAGCCTCCAGCCGCCAGCCTCCAGCCGCCAGCCTCCAGCCCCGCGAGCCGAGCGCTGCCGATTGAAAAGAGTATCGCAGCTCCCCGCCCCGCCCCTCCCCTCCCCGCCGCCTGCCCGGTGTTGTTGCCTTCGCCTCTCGCCGATACAGAGAGTGAATTGAGAAAGGGCACCGCGCTGTCATTACTTGGGAATTAACGAGAGGCGGAGGGAGGCTGGAGGAGCGGCGCCGTCCCGTCGAGCCGGAGGGGCCGGAGGAACTGCCGGAGGTGCCGGAGGTGCCGGAGGTGCCGGAGGTGCCGGCGCGGAGCGGACAGCATTACTTCCGCCGCCGCCTCCTTTTGGGTGGCCGCCGTGGATTCGGGTCTTCGCCGATCGGCAATGGCTCCATCACGGCCCCGAACGCCCCGCCCCGCCCCGCCCCGCCCCGCCGGCCACGCCCCGCTCCGCCCCGCCCCGATCACCCCGATGAGATATTATCCGAAGTGACCTCACTTTCTCAGCGGCTCCAGGGGTATGGCGCCACAACAGCGGCCGCGCTGCAGCCCGCAAGAGAAGCAGCGCGCAGAATTCGCGGTCTTTTCTGGCGATGTGCAGCCACTACCACCACCACCGCCGCCGCCACCGTCGCCGCCTCCGCCGCGCGGCCGCGTTCCATTTTTCCTTTTTTGTTTTGCCTCCCTTTTCGAATAACGTTGCCGCCCTCATCGGCCCGAGGAATCTCTCATCTCTCCGCTCGTGAATGACGCTCGTTCTGCATCTGGTGCTCTCGGGCCCCCACCCCGCCCCGCCCCGCCCCGCCCGGCGCCCAGCGCAGCCTGCGGGCTGCGCTCTCACGGACCTGGGCGGGGCGTCGCGTGGCGTCGCGTGGCGTCGCGTGGCGTCGCGTGCCTGCCGCCGGGAGACTTGAACGCACTGGCGCTGCACCGAGGAAGGCCCGCGACGGCCGCCCTCCCGCAGCGTCACGGAAACCGCCTCCTAAATGAAAGGAAAGCACTTTAAAAAATCATCTCCAGTTTGAGAATGGGGTGCTGGGAAATTCGACCTGGATCATCATCACCATCATCATCATCATGAAGGCGCTTTAAGTTCATCGCCGACACCGCGACACGTCGCGCGACCGGATTTTTCGCGCTCATTCACGATGTCATGAGTGCCAACCACTCCGCCTCACTCTCCCTTCCTGTCTCTGTCGATCCCACCCGGCCTCTGCGTCGACGGGACGAAAAAAGAAATATATGGGTGTCGGTCCGGTGCGCTTCCGAGCCTCGTTTCCTCTGGTTCCCAGGAGTGGCACTGGACCTCACCTAGCTCTGCTTAGCTCTGCCAGCTAGCTCAGCTACTACCGGAAGTACACCTGCTTAGCCAGCGTGGTGTCGCTGCCGGACACCGCAGCGCAGCTAGCGCAGCTAGCGCAGCTAGCGCAGCCCCTGTGCAGGGCCACAGGGCTGAGGCCAGAGGTGAGGAGGGCACCTCCTTCCTGGAGAGGCGTTCTGACCCGACCAGGACTGGACCAGGCCGGGCGGGCTTCGATGGGCTACGCCGGGGCTTCGCTGCCGCCGGGCTGGTCGAGTGCGTCCAGGAACACACTTTGGGAGACCGGTTTCCTTCCTGTACTCACGGGCTGGGCATGGCATGGGCCTGCAGCCTGTATGCACCTCCGCGGGAGCGGCGGGGGCCGCGGGGGCGGCGGGGGCCGCGGGGGCGGCGGGGGCCGCGGGGGCGGCGTGCTGAGTGGG
Source organism: Odontothrips loti (assembly GCA_038380765.1). Lineage (NCBI taxonomy): Eukaryota > Metazoa > Arthropoda > Insecta > Thysanoptera > Thripidae > Odontothrips > Odontothrips loti. The sequence goes on from CM076252.1 coordinate 8,970,195, forward strand.
ATTGGGACGGACCACGCTAATTCTATTCCAGCACCGGTCACTGCTCTGTTTCAGCCGGACATCCACCGCAAAAATGTCCCCGTCCTCCTCCAGGAGAGAAAAAGAGCCTGAGTGACGGAGAAAGGTACGCCGTGGAGGGGGGGCTCGGCCGGGGGCCGGGGGCCCGCCGCCGGCCGCCGCGGAGGGACAGAGAGAGGGGGAATAGAGAGAGAGTGAGAGGGCAGCCCGGCGAGAGAGAGAAGGGGAGACTTGGCTTTAGTAGGGCACAGTGTCAGCACGTCGCAGACGGCGGCTGCGGCGGTGGTGGTGGTGGCTGCAGCCGTGGCCGAGCCGGCCGCCGCCGCCGCTGCAGCAGGAGGCAGTAGAAGGAAGGCCAAGGTAAGGTGCGGCGAGGCGAGGCGAGGTGCGGCGCGGAGTGGAGCGGGCAGGTAGCGGACGGACAGACACACCGGCGCGGGGCGGGGCGGGGCGGGCCGGGGCCCTGCCAACCCAGCCCGGGTCCCGGGTACCACCAGTCAGTCCGGACCGGGACGCTCGGCGTGGTGTGCTGTTGGCACCCCTGTCCGTCTCTCTATCTGTCTTGCTCTCGTTCTCGACGACCGGGACCGGGTCGGGTCGGGAGGAGGACGACTCCAGCCAGTCCCTCCGCTGCGCGCGCCGGGCCAGGTCGTGTGCCGCTCGGACACGCCGCAATGGCACGCGAGTGAACGACGAGAATGGTGTGCAACAAGTGAGGATACCGACAGCGCCCTCCCCGGACAGTGCAGTGCAGCGAGGCGGCAGGACACGCAGGACTCGTGGCAGCTGTCCGCGGCACCACGGATTAACACAACGACAGCACGCAGCGACTCGACATGGTGAGCAGCACCACGTGAGGGAGTCAGTTAAGCACAGTTAGGGTTGTGGGGAAGTGCACTCAGCGAGGGAAGTGCCGGCCACGAGTGCGGCCAGTGAGTGCCGGTGGTGCCGGGGGGAGATACGACGTGTGTCACCGCCAGCCAATGGGTCGTGTAGCGGTACCCCCGTGAGGAAATGACGAAGGGACAGTCGATGGATCAAGTCCAAGGCTGTGTGGAGTGACGAGAGTCCGTGTACACACACACACACACACACACAGCCTGGCGCGGCGTGGCCGGCGTGGCCTACGTCTACGTTGCGTTAACGGGTTACGCGCATTCCACACTTGACTAGGCCCCTCTGGCCGGCGCGCCGCGCTCCGGGGAGGGCGTGTCGACGGCGTGCGGCCACGACCCCCGACGACGTCCCCGGGTGGTGAGTCGGCGGGCCGGAGCACAGAGTTATTTACTCCGTGGGCCGGTGCACGGGCAGTCGTGATGGCAGGGTTAGACGCCGGGGATCAATCGAGAAGCACGGCGCCGCGGCGACAAAAACAGTGCCAGCTGCAGTGGGCCGGGCGCTGGGCTCCATCAAGCCGGCCGTGGCGCACGACCGCCGTCAGCGTGGCCGTCAGCGTGGCCGTCAGCGTGGCCGTCAGCGTGGCCGTCAGCGTGGCCGTCAGCGTGGCCGTCAGCGTGGCCGTCAGCGGGGCCGTCAGCGGGGCCGTCAGCGTGGCCGTCAGCGTGGCCGTCAGCGTGGCCGTCAGCGGTCGCCGAGAGCCGCCAGGACGTGTCGTTGCCCTCCGCACAGCTGTTGCCGTACCGGCCGGTGACGCCGCGCCGCCAGCAGTGCGGCAGCAGCGGCAGCGGTGTCCTGCCCTGCCCTGTCCTGTCCCCGTGATTCGCGGTTTTGTCCGTTTACGTAAATGTCGTTAGTGGGCAGGGTCGGGGTTCCGGCGATGGGAAGCCGGCTCCGACTCAGACTCCCGCTAACATTGCACCGGCGAAGACGGTGAGCTTAGAAACGTCCGTTTTGTGGTCTGGGCTTGGAACTGAATGAGAATGAATGTATAGTATAACCGGGGAAAGAGCCCGGCTCGTGTTTTGTCTGATTACACACGATTCCGGGCACGGCGAGGGTGCCCTTTGTTTGAATGGGCGGCCAGCCTGCAGGACGCAGACCTGCACGAACGTTGTGCGGGGGCTTAATTCCTTAATTAACTTGCGGCGGCCGTTAGGGGCTGCGCGGACGGACAGGGCTGACATCCGACACCGTGCCCACGCCCCGTCAGTACGGAGCTCGCGTCAGCGCAGCTTCACGTGCAGTCGCAGCGAGGGGAGCGTTGAATGGCGCCGTCAGCAGACGACAAGCAGACGACAAGCAGACGACAACATCAAATTGGCTGCGCCGGGCTGCGCCTCGCATGTATGCCACACACCAGCCCACGCTTGCGGATTAATAACAGGCGTGAAAGTTGTTCCGGGCCCGTCCGCCCCTCCCCGCTGCTGCTGGGGCACAACACCGATACATGCTGTATGCTGCTGGTGGCGCGCTCTGGCGGCGCGTTGACACACGATGCTGTCGAGTGGCTGCTGGCGGTGCCGGGCCGGCCTCTCCTGGCCCAGCCCAGCCCAGCCGGTGCGGTGCGCCGACCGCGTGAAGGTCACGTAACGGGCTGCCACAAATAATTTGGTTCCCTGTTGGCCTGGTCAGGCTGTGTGTGTGTGTGAGAGAGAGAGAGAGAGAGAGAGAGTCTCCCCCCCCCCTCCCGCCCAGCCCCCACTCGCCCGCCCCGCTACCGGCTCAATGAAGTCGCGGCAGGTGCACCGCACGCCGCAGTCACTTGCGTGGTTCTCTGACCGACCAGGCTGGAGCCGTCAGCTGAGGCCGACGGCCGACTCGGGCGGACCACACTCCCGCGACGTGTATGTGTGTGTGTGTGTGTGTCCAGGAGGTAAAGCAATACTCTCCGGATAACCCCGCGGGTGTCAGGGTGCGGGTTCGAATCCCGGCCGAGTCGAGGGGCAGTGACGGAGACGGGGACACGGGGACACTCGTGTATCCACCATGTGCCATCGCACCGACCAAACGGAAGTGACGCGGGAGCAGGAAATGAGCACCCAGCCAGCCGTCCCCCGTCCTGTCCGGTCCGTGTGTTTGTGGGGAGGCAAAGCAGGCAAAGCGAAGGGCGGGCAAATGCATGCGGAGCGGAATGGAGGTCACACTCGGTGAATACCGCTGTCACTTTCAGTCGCCCCAGTCCGCTGGCCCCGACGGCCCCCGACGGCGGGTAGAGGGCGTCTGTTGGCGACGTCGGCGACCCACAGACCGCGTCGTCAAGAAGGGAAAAGTGCGAGCGCGAGCGCAAATATAAAGTAATAAGGAGAGAGAAAGAGAGGGGGGAAAAAATGGAAGAGATGCGAAAAGTGATATTAATTTGACAGTCGACGGGGCAACTGGAGCAGCGTGGCGGGGCGGGGCGGCCGGCTGCCGGGTCGCAGATCTGTGTCCTTATCAAGGAGGATAATCGCCGCGCCACGCTCCTTGGACCGGCAGGCCGCGCACGCCACGTCCATAAATGCAGCCGCTTCTCCTCCTTCTCATCCTCCTTCTTCGCGGCGGCGGCGGCGGCATCAAATTTCGCTGATCATCTGGGATCTGTGCTGAGACACGCGGCGGCGCCAGTGGGTAATGGACCCCCAGGAGATGACCCTGATCGATTCTCTGCCTTGCAGCGTTTCAATTCTCGCGCTCATTTTTTGTATCTCTCTTTCGGCGCCGGAAGTGTTTCAGGCGGCGCCCGGTTTGAAGCGCGTAGGACAAAGGGCGCTGGCGGCGCTGGCGCGTTCGGCCGGCTCGTTGGAGAAAGTCTGTCGTTAATCCTGGATGTTGACTAATGACGCATTGGAGCGTCAACCCCGGCCAGTCACGTGTCACGTGGCCAAGGGAGGTTCTTCCTAGAAGAGCCGATCGGCCGGCATTAGGGATAAAGACTTCTGTCTTAGCCACCCATTCACAGCGGCCGGCAGCAAACCTGCAGGGGGAAAACAAGTAGCCGTGTACAGACGCTGCGAATAGAGGTTTCCAATGTGACTTTGGAAACGGAAGCTGAAGAACAAAAAATCTTCCAGAGCGGAAACTCTCGAGAGAGGTATGAGAAATATCGATGCACACGGAGAGCGCCAAATATGGCACATAGCACATAACCTACAAATTCACTCAAAACGCCATTCAAGTTTCTCATACATGCCCTCGAGAATTTCCGCTTCTGGAAGGGTTTTCGTCCTTCAACTTTCGTTTCCAAAGTATCATTGGAAACCTGTATTAAACGCGTCATTCATCATATTTCTGCAGTCCGCGCTGCTGCTGCTGCTTCGACTGACTGACTGACCGCAGAAATGGTTTCCCCCGTTCCGGAAAACAGCCGTTGGCGCTCTAGTGTACTCTCTCCGTGTCGCGGTGCGGTGCGGGTCGCTGACCGGACTTTGTTGCGTCTGGGTGCAGCTAGACGAGCGATGTCGGCTGTCGGGGCCATAGCCATGGCCATAGCGCCATCGGGCCATCGAGTCATGCACGGCCGCTGCCGGCTGCCTTGTCACAAAACGGCCGACAAATTGCCTCGGAGGCCCGGAGGACAGGGCAGTCCTCTCTCCACGACTGTCGCTCTCGAAACCGCTGGGCCTACAGCTGCGCCCCGGGCTGCTCTAGGATGCCCCAGGCTGCTCTAGGATGCTCAAGGCTCCCAGGCTGCCCGCGCGGGCCCGTTTCGTCGGCTATGGAGCCCGTTTCGTGTTGTCTTTCGGTTCGGAGTCTCAGTCACAAAATGACACCGGATTTGCTATCTCTTTCACGCCAAACTCGCACGACAGAGGGGTGTTGTGGTGTGTGCATGCCGCCGCCATAGGGGTGTGGGCGTCGTCCCCCCGGCGGCGTCACTGACGACAACTCGCCGATTCCCGTTCCGCCCCATAAAGCCCGCTAACTCCCAGAAAGTGGCTGTCCCGCCCACAGTCCCGCCGCGCGGCCCGTGCCGAGCCGAGGCCGAGACTACTGCTGCTACTGCTGCTGCTGCTGCTGCTGTTGCTGCTGCCGCCGCCGCCTCTCCACTCTACCGACCGCTGCTTTCGCCGCGTCTTCGGTCCGCTCCTCTTCCAATAGCGTTTGCCACACTCACCACCCTCCAGCAGGGGTGTGTGTTACTTTCACTGTCCACAGAACAAGATGGCCGATATGTGTACACACACACACACACACACACACACACACACACACAGCGGGGTGCCCAGCCGCTCATGAGATGGCCATCTGCCACGCCGCGCCGAGTTGTGGCGACGCGAATGGACCGCATAGGGCTCCGCAGGGCTCAGCAGGGCTCCGCAGGGCTCTGCAGGGCTCCGCAGGGCTCCGCAGGGCTCCGCAGGGCTCCGCAGGGCTCAGCAGGGCTCTGCAGGGCTCCGCAGGGCACACGCGGCAAAGGTCATGAGCCCGGAGGGGTTTCTCCTCATGTCGATGCAGAAGAGGCGCAGCCGTGGACTGTCGCGTCATAAATCAGTGATCCGCCAGCGTCGCTCTGTGTGCCACTGGAACAATCTGAACAAAACAGAAAAAACAAACAGAACAAACAACACGTTGTTCCTTTTTTTAGAATTGTATGCAAGAAGTGAATGAGGAACGATTCTATGCACGTCTGCGTCCGTTATGCAGAATCGTCCGTGTAAACACTCCACAAACGAACTCGCGGTGTGAAACGGGAAGTCAAACAAGACTACGCCCAGTGTGCCACAACAAGTGAACCACAAGAACAGTGTGCGGGGGCGCGCGTCCACACGGCCGGATCTGCAGGCCCGCTCGATCTAGAAAGTGTGTGTGTGTGTGTGTGTGTGTGTGTGTGTGTGTGTGTGTGTGTGAATATCGATATTGGTGCTGCGGTCCGCTCCATATATCCAGGAGCGGATGCGGCCGCTATGATTTACAGTACACGGCGCATGCATACATGCACGACGGGGTGCTTGGCGGCCGACACGGTCCGGCCTGGTGAGGGCACACCCTGGGCGCCATCCGCACACCCCGCCCATAACGCTCTCGGTCCGCTCGGATTTGCAGGCTCCCGATGCGTGTGGCTGTGGTTGTTTTCTTTGCAGCAGTCAAAAGAGACCACCCGCCTCTGATCCTGCGCGACGCCAAATAACAACAAGGAAAGCCGAGACGAAGCAGCAGCAGCAGCAGCGGCGGCGGGGACGGCACATCAGCTCGCACCAAGTTATTATTTGTTGATTATATATTATATATTATATTATATATCGCTGTGCGAGGTCCATCCGTCGTTCTCTTGTAGCTGTGCCGTACCGCCGTAACGGCGGCTGATCCCCCCCCCCCCCCCCCCGAGTGTCACCGCGGCACGGCGCCGCCAACGGCTTAGGCCCCGGTTACGGGGGTTCGTGCCGGCCGAGCTAATTGTGCACTATTCATAACGGTTACGGCGGCCAGGTACACAGCGCGGCAAACCCGATCGAGCCGTGTCTAACGAGACTGTTTTGTGTGTCCGGCCCGCCCACCCACCGCCGCCCGTGTTCAGGTGACACGAAGAGTGACAAGGAAGAAGCCCCATGCGTGCACAGGATTAGCGACGGCAGCGGTTAATCGGCACCGACCTCCGTTGATAGGTTTATGATTGTTTTCAGGACGCGGCGCTGATTGATATCTAGCCTAGAAAAAAACTTTCTTTTAATTCAGCAAGGAGGGAATACAGGTTTCCAATGAGACTTTGGAAACGGAAGTTGAAGAACAAAAACTGTTCCAGAGCGGAAACTCTCGAGAGCAGGTATGAGAAATATCGATGCACATGGAGAGCGCCAAATATGGGGCATAACCTCCAAATTCACTCAAAACGCCATTCAAATTTCTCATACCTGCCATCGAAATTTTACGGTTCTGGAAGGGTTTTCGTTATTCAACTTCCGTTTTCAAAGTACCATTGGAAACCTCTATTCTTTTGCCCCCGGAAGCCATCCTATATCTTATAACTGAAAGCTGCTGACTGCGCTCTCTGGCGGCGATGCCACTCATTACACATCCTCGTCGCTCCCTCCCTTTTTTTCCCCCCTCGCCCCGTCGCAAATTTGTCGCTGTGAAAGTCAACCAGGCATCAAAGTGACGTGACGCGATCTGCTCTGTTGTGACGTTTTACGCGTTATCGGCGTCGACATTTTCATAATAATTTTCCCGCGTGGCGGAGCGTGAAAGCTTCGGCGCGCTCCACTGGGACCTGGGACCCTGATGGGGCGTATGCTAACTCGGAAAGCGAAAGTTTTCGGAGGGAAACGTTTCGCCGGACTGCGACAGTGTCGGCGGCCAGCGGGGGCGTCTGTTCGACTGCTAACGCCTCCGTGGAATAATTGCCACCTAATTGCTGGAAAATGATGCCGCGCCATATCATTTGTCCGAAGTTTATTTCAATGCGTTTCTCTGTTTGCTTCTTCCTTTCCTCTACTTGCCGTTCCTTTGTTCTCCGCGCCAGAATGGGACTCTCTTGGTGTTGCCGCCCGTTAGCCGTTAGCCACAAAGGCATCCCCGTCCCGCGGCAGGCCAGCAGCCGACAGGCTCCGCAGGCTCCGCAGGCTCCACAGCCCTGCGGACCGTGCCAGGGCAGAGCGCCGGCCAAAACGCTCCTTTTCTTTCCATTTTTTTCCCCCCGCGGTCGTGTTCGCGCCGAGTGAATGGTGCGGGCCTAACAATACTGTTGCGGCTGGACGTGGACGGTGCGAAGTGGCATGAAATAATTACATCGCAGCCGCGGGCCCGCGGGCCCCCGGCTGTGCTGCAGCCAGACGGCGCTGCGATGCATGAATCATGTGTTTTCGCACCCCTCTTTACGACGAACCCCTTGCTGTCGGCGGTACTGCCCACCCTCTCTCTCTCTCTCTCTCTCTCTCTCTCTCTCTCTCTCTCTCTCTCTCTCTCTCTCTCTCTCTCTCTCTCTCTCTCTCTCTCTCTCTCTCTCTCTCTCTCTCTCTCTCTCTCTCTCTCTCTGTCTCTCTCTGTCTCTCTCTCTCTCTCTCTCTCTCTCTCTCTCTCTCTCTCTCTCTCTCTCTCTCTCTCTCTCTCTGTCTCTCTCTGTCTCTCTCTCTCTCTCCTCTCTCTCTCTCTCTCTCTCTCTCTCTCTCTCTCTCTCTCTCTCTCTCTCTGTCTCTCTCTCTCTCTCTCTCTCTCTCTCTCTCTCTCTCCCTCCCTCCCTCCCTCCCTCCCTCCCCCCCCCCCCCTCTCTCTCTCTCTCTCTCTCTCTCTCTCTCTCTCTCTCTCTCTCTCTCTCTCTCTCTCCCTCTCTCTCTTTTTATGCCCCCCACTCTTTCTACCCCACACACACATTTGATCCAAGACAAGCCGCAGCCCCTGGATTTGCGTGGGCGGCAGAGAGGCGCCGCGCAGCCGCCGCTGGACTCCATGAAGCGCCGCCGGCAGTACTCCGGCCGCCCCCGTGCAACTTACCCTTATCGGAAACACCGAGCCGACTCAACTAAAGGACGGCGGGTGGGCGATGTGGCCGCGGGGATCGTCCTGGAGGAGTTGGAGGGCGTTGGGCCCGGCCCGGCCGTCGTCATGGGGGCGCCTGGCTCCGGCAGCCCCCGCCGGCTCACCGCACTCACGGGCCGCCGGGCGCCATTCGAAGGCGCGGGATGAAAGCGGAGATAAAGACATGAACAGGGGGATCTGCAGCTCCGCGCGTGGGAGGAGGAGGAGGAGGAGGAGGAGGAGGAGGAGGTGAGGGGAATGCGATCACCGAGTGGTGTTCTCCCCGGACGGAACGCCGTATCCGATAGAATGCGGTCTCTTGTCAGAATGGGACTCCACAAATGGGAATTCGCACTTCGAAACTAAAATACAAACTTGTTTCCCGCTCGGTCTTGTCGACACTCTGCTACCCGCCTCTCTCTCTCTCTCTCTCTCTCTCTCTCTCTCTCTCTCTCTCTCTCTCTCTCTCTCTCTCTCTCTCTCTCTCTCTCTCTCTCTCTCTCTCTCTCTCTCTCTCCCTCTCTCCGTCTTCGTCTGTCGCGTCGCTGCTCCTGTTTTTTTGGTCGTCTGCTATGATTGCCACAACTTGCCATAAGCTTGTTAGAGCGCTCAGCACAGCAGCCGCTGCGCCACAGAACTTCGTACAGCCCCTGCTGCTGCTGCTGCTGCTGCTGCTGCTGCTGCCGCTGCAGAGTGGAGCTGTCGGGGCTTGTCGAGTTGACTCTTACTCGGCCGGGAGTGAGCGGCAAAGAACACGGACACCCGTGTCTAACATGGAAAAGCGAAAGGAAAGATAATAATTATTTCTAGTAGAAATCGATCACTGCCACAGGATAAGAGGAGGGCGGGGGGGGGGGGGGGGGGGGGGGAACTGCACCACAGGCGTTACTTTCTCGCATTGAAACCGGCATCACTGTTGCTATGGTTTGCACGGACGAAGCCTGGAAAAATGTTTTACTGCGGGTGGTTTGAATACCCAGCCGCAGTGCGCGAAAGCAGCAGAAGCGCAAAGAAGAAAAAAAAAAAAAAAAAAACACCACACTCCAAAATAAAAACTTTAAAAAAAAAAAAAAAAAAAAAACAGAAATCCGGTGCCGGGTGCCAGGCAGAAGCCGCAGCAGCAGCAAGCGGGTGAGCAAACGTGGCGGCGGTATGTGCTGTGCGCTCGCTCTGTTTGCGTGGCGCCCCGCGGTGCACCTGTGGTATCCTGCGGGTCCTGCGTGTCCTGTGGTCCCGTGGGCTGCCCCACCGGATGAAAGCGGCGCCGCAGCGGTGGCCGACGCCGACGCACTCGCTATGCTGCTGGGGACCCGCCAGGACCCCGCCAGGACCCCGCCAGGACCCCGCCAGGACCCCGCCAGGACCCCGCCAGGACCCCGCCAGGACCCCGCCAGGACCCCGCCAGGACCCCGCCAGGACCCCGCCAGGACCGGAAGGTCAGCGGCGCTGCGACCGCAGGCCCAGCCCAGCCCGGCCCGGAGACCCTGCAGGACTTAATCATAAGCATCACACGTGGGCCGCAGCGGCTGCTGCAGCGGCTGCCAAGCGCTGCCCAGCTCCACCGAGAGCAGCCTTTCCTTTGGTTTCAGACCCCAGGCACGCGGCGCCCCACTGGCTGAGGCCGAGAGGCGAGACCAATTTGAAATTCGCCCCGAGAACGTCTCCTTATGTTCTCTCTCTCTCTCTCTTTCTTCTGTGAAAGTAGCCGCATGACATTATATGGGGGTCACCGAAACCACCGCCACACACACACACACACACATACACACATACACACACGGGGGCCCCGCGGGCAGCCCTGGCACGGCCCGGGCCTTGAATGGGGTCAGTGCGGTTGGTGAAATAAAAGCGAAATATGTAGAGGCGCGACGCGCACGGGGATTTGAACCCGTGACCCCCGGAGCCCGGACCATCCGCGGCCACACAGACCGGACGGGCGTGGCGTGGCGTGGCCTGTGCCACATGTCACACATGCCACCGGAACACACACACTCGTTTGGCGAAAGCAGAAACTCCTTTTCCTTCCCTTTTCCTTGCGAATGAATGGCGCGGCGGGGGGTCGCGGTGCGCGTCGGGGAGTGGGCGGCCGATGGGCCCGAGGGGTGGCCGACTCGGAGACTACCCGACACGTTCCTATAATACTTATACACTCTTAGGAAAAATAAAATAGAATTAACTAAAGAATGTCACTTTCATCAAAATTCTGAGTCGATTCACCCGAAATTCTGTTGAATCGACTCAGAATTTATGTAAAGGCAACATTCTTTAGTCAATTCGATTTTATTTTTCTGGGAGTGTAATAGCGTCCATGACGACACATATGCTCGAAAATTAAGAACATTTTGCCATTTTCCAAGTTTTATTTTATTTTCAAAAATAAGGCATTATAAGCATGTAATACCCAACCCTCGATGGGCGCCGCCCGAATAAGACTACGAGAAAATGTGACACATCAGGACGAGATGGCCAGCGAAGCCGGCCCGCCAGCGTGCTCCGCCCGGAATCATGTGCGCGCTGCCGCCACTGCTACTGCTGCTGCTCAGCGATACGGCGAGACGACTTTCCCCGCATCCTTACCTCTTATCCTGCATCCTGTGTGTGCCATGAGATGACATGAGTGGCTCAGTTAGCCACTCGCAAGTTAAACTCTGGCAGGGCGGGGCGGAGAGAGGCAAAGCGGGCCAGGGCACACACACACACGCACGCGCGCGCACGCGCCGTCACGGTGTGCGGCAGTGAGGTACGGGGCGGAGCGCCAGCGGCGACGCAAAGAAATGGACGTCCTCATGGCCAGGAGGCAGGCGCCACGGCAGCCCCGCGGCAAATGCGTCTTCATGGCACTCAGTGTCGACGACGGACGTTTACGGCGGTTCATGGCGAGAGAGAGAGAGAGAGAGAGAGAGAGAGAGAGAGAGAGAGAGAGAGAGAGAGAGAGAGAGAGAGAGAGAGAGAGAGAGAGAGAGAGAGAGAGAGAGAAAGAGAGGGGGGGGGGGCGAGACGCGAGACATCATTCTCTTAACTGTCCATATCTAGACCAAGGCACCAAAGTGAAGCAGTCGGCGTGTGTGTGTGTGTGTGTGTATGAGTGTGTGTCGGGTCCAGGTGACTGACACAATGTGTGTGATCGTCGAGTGATCTAGATCTGCTAAAGGACAGAACAGAGCGTGTTTTGGGTGCGAACGCGCTGACGCCTTCGTCAAACTCGCAGTCCGCGACTCGAATACAACTAGGGAAAGCCTTCCGCCCTGGTGCTGTCTGCTGCAGCAGCCGAGTGTACGCGTGGGAAGTGCAAAAGTGTAAGCAGCCGAGGCGGCCCGGGCCGGGCCCCCGCAGCGTCCGCACCCACATCCATATTCAGGTTCAGTTTCAGGCGGGTGCATGCCTGCTTGTGTCCCGGCGGCCCGGCACGGACTCTCGCGTACAGTATTATGGGGAGGACTGTGGGACTGGCTGCGTCCGAGTCAGGGCAGAACAGGCAGAGCAGGCAAAGCAGGCAGAACAGGCAGAGCAGGCAGAGCAGGCAGAGCAGGAAGAGCAGGCAGGAGCAGGCAGAGCAGGCAGAGCAGGCAGAGCAGGAAGAGCAGGAAGAGCAGGCAGAGCAGGCAGAGCAGGCAGAGAGCAGGCAGAGCAGGCAGGCAGGCAGAGCAGGCAGAGCAGGCAGAGCAGGCAGGCAGAGCAGAGCAGAGCAGGCAGAGCAGGCAGAGCAGGCAGAGCAGGAAGAGCAGGCAGAGCAGGCAGAGCAGGCAGAGCAGGAAGAGCAGGCAGAGCAGGCAGAGCAGAGCGTCGGAGCGACAGAGAACACACCGGCCACAGGCGGTACCGGCGGTATAGGGTGCCTCCTCTTCCTCTACTCTTGCTTTCGGGCAGGCGGGCGCGGTGGCGGTGGCGGCGGCGGTGGTGCAGGCGGTACGGGCCGCGCCGCTGGGGCCGCGCACTGTCCGGCCAGAACAATGCTGGGAGATGGGCCGGGGCGATAGCGAAGTGCATGGCGGGTCCAGGCGGCCTGGCGGGGCCTGGCGGGGCGTGGCGGGGCGCGGGGGCTGGCCTTCACCTCGACCTACACCCCCGGCTGCATAATGTGGCTCGCACGCTGCCCCCCTTGGGGCCTCCGGCAGGCCTCGGGGGACCGTTGGGGACTCTCGGCCGCGCGCCGTCCTCCGGCTGCTCCGCTCCGCCCTGTGCCGACGTCGTTTGCACACGAAAGTGAAACGTGCACGATACGTGTTACACTTTTAACCCGCCGCCGCGCCGAAACGTTTGCTGCTTATTGTATTACAGTGCATGACATGACACTTCGTCTTCTTCTTTCTTCTTCTTCTTCTTCTTCTTCTTCTTTTGTTTAAAACTATATTGTTATATTATTTGTATGTCTTTTGATGTTTTGTTTTCATTTCTCTTAATTTTTATACAGAGTTTATCTCGTTAATTCAGAAGAAGCCGGTTGATACGGCAGTGGAGCCTATAGCCCTTTGTATCGATCGTCAATAAATTACATTCTTCTTCTTCTTCTTCTTCTTCTTCTTCTTCTTCTTCTTCTTCTTCTTCTTCTTCTTCTTCTTCTTCTTCTTCTTCTTCTTCTTCTTCTTCTTCTTCTTCTTCTTCTTCTTCGTCTTGTTTTTTGCGCCGCCAGTCCATAGCGCCGGGTGGGTAGGCAGCAGTGACTTCCGCATGCACGCGTGTCGTGCGGGCTGGCCTACCCTGGCACTCGCAGGCGCCCCGGCGGTGGTTGTGAGGAAGTTTGACAGGCTTAAGATGATGTGTGCCATCATGAGCGGGCGCACGCCGCGATGGACAAAGTACTTCCCAGCCCCAGCGAACACGGCTTACACGTTTGCACCTTGTGAAACAGGAGGGCGTCGTGTGTGTGTGTGTGTGTGTGTGTGTGTGTGTGTGTGTGTGTGTGGATCGCAATTGTTTCCTGTGACCGAACGCTAGGCGCGCGAGCAATGCTGGAGTGTACTTACGCCGGGCACGGGCACATGGGCTCCAGGAACGCTCCAGCGGGGGCGTGGGGCCCAGGTCTGATTATGGTGCAGGGGAATGCCGAGAGTTTTTGACAGCATTTTCCCTCCGATAATGCTCTGCTTAGTCTGGAGGTGCGGGGATCAAGGTTCCCGCAGGACCAGAGGAAACCAGAGGGGACTCGGGCGGCACGGCGCCAGATCCCCCCGCGGCTCGCTAAGACGCCTCGGTTCAGTGCGCCCCGGTAGAGGGGGCGGCGGGGAAGCCCTGCCCGCGGCTCGCTGGACACTTTCACTGCTGGAGTGCTGGAGTAGAGAGGGGGGGGGGGTGACAAACGGACGATCGCACTGACTGCAATGACAACACCTCTTTGAGCCGCGCGGGCCCACTCAGTACCTATCGGAGGTGTCGCGCAGAGTTTCGCCTCTCTGTTTTGCAGACGTTGGCACCCGGATGGATTGATTTCGAGACTTTCGCCCCCTACTGGTGGAATGTGAAACGAAATATTTCGGAGAAAAAAAAATTACCCAAAATTGTAAAGATTAAATTTTTCCTGTTTTTATTTTGAATCTTGTATCGCAGCAGTGTTATTTCAGAAATGTCATGGAAATGCGTACTGCGAAAATTTGAGAGAGATACGCCTGAGAGCTCTGGTTCAGTAATTACACTTACCGCGATAAGATTTTGTGACAGTGTGCCTTAATGCCCATAATGCACTGCTGCCATCACCTCACGGCAGCCCGTCCGGCACGCGACGGGCACGCGCCAACAAAGTAAGTGCCGTTGTTTCCCACGGCCTGGAGGGGTCCGGGCCGGGGTCCTGCTCATGGCACGCTGCAGGTGGTGGCGATGGCACTACCGTTCCCACCGACAAGGGGGGAGGGAAGCCGAACAAACAAAGCAACAAGAGCGAAAGTGGTGCCCTCTGGCGGGGCGGTGCAGTCAAGCGGCCCATCCCGTTCTGTAATAGCCCGGATGAGCAGCGAATGGAAGTCTGCGGCGTTGGCCACGGAGACCTCGGGGACCGCCTGAGGGGTAGGCAGCCCGTGCGCACGCGTGCTCGGCAGGCCTGCATAGGTGACGGGCGGTGGGCGGCAGGCAGCAGGCGCGCTGCGGTAAGCATAAGCGTAGGCGGGGACCCGGGACCCGGGGGACCGTCGAAGTGCGCCTCCAGCCGCACACCAGAACCACAGGCTTGATTTACAGAACGTGCGGGAGCCATCTGTGTAGAGTGTGCGTGTGTCGTCTTAGAGCAAAAACACTGCACCGGGAGAGAGAGAGAGAGAGAGAGAGAGAGAGAGAGAGAGAGAGAGAGAGAGAGAGAGAGAGAGAGAGAGAGAGAGAGAGAGAGAGAGAGAGAGAGAGAGAAAGACAGAGAGACAGAGTGTGTGCGGGCCGTGATTCTAACCTACGTGGGTACTTCCGAGGAGTCGTTACACGGGGGTGTTACTGTAACGTGCAGTGTGTACGTGATATGCGGTGGGGTGGAGTGGGGTGGGGCAGGGTGGCAGGGTGGGCCGTGAGCCGAGCGCTAGGCCGCACTGCGCTGCTCGCATGGTCCGGACCAGCCGGGACCAGGCCGGCCTGTGCCACCCTCCCGGACCCTCCGCATTGCTGGGCCATGACTGTGCCCGGCTGCGCCCTCAGTGAAAGTGCATTGGCTTCTGGGTCGTTCGCGGGGTGGACAACGACAAGGCGACGCCCTCGTCTGGTCTGGCCTGGCCGCGCCCATGTGTGCGGGTGTGCGTGTGCGTTTGAGGTTTTGCGCCGTGATGCTGGCCCGTCCGTCAGAAGGGGATAAGAAGCCGAGAGGCCCGCAGCACAATGCAGTACGTGCGGCAATGGCCCGGCCCCGGCGGGGTGGCCGGCGCGGGTTCGAATCCCGGGGCTCCCTCCGCGAGAGCTGACGGGGTGCCAGTGCCATGCCAGCGGACAAAGCAGCGCGGCGCGGCGGTCACCGTTAACTTACTCCCCCGCGCCGCGTCAAACTCCTCCTTCCTCAATAGCTTCATCTGCCTCGCCGTTTTCGCGAAACGGGGGCGTGGCCTCGTCGGGGGCCCCAGGAGGGCAGCCGCGCCGTCCCCGTCCGGAAGCGGGACGCGTCAGGGACAAACGGCGGCCAGCGGGTGCCTCGGGCCGGGCGCCGGGCCGGGCGCCGAGCCGGGGTGTCATCGGCGGCAGGAGATGGGGCCACTTATCGCAGTGAGGTCAACATGGCCTTGTGGAGGGGAAACTAGATACGCCCGCCCGGGTGATGTTCTGCTGCCGACCACTGCATCCCCGCGAACCTCCGAATGTCGCGTTGGTCACCGCCCGCGCTCTGTGTACTGCGATGGCCGGGACGTTTGTGTAAACGCCTCCACACCATAGGGCCGTCGGGACAGTCACCCCGACACGTGTCGACGGGCAGGTGACGTCCGTGACGGTGCGACCCTTACTAAGTGAGGCACACACAGAATGACTCAACCCCTGTGGGCGTGGAGGCGGCCGGGGGGCGGGGCGGGGCGCAGGGTAGAGCAGCGTAGCGCAGAGTGAAAGCCATCCGAGCCACACACACACACACACACTGACGTGATCGCACACACCGCAATGTCAACTCGGCGGGCGACGACGCCGAGGTGCTGTGGCGGGCGGAGCCAGGCGGGCGGAGCCGCTCTCCCAAGGGCGTGGTACTCCGATACGGCCCTCTGCGCTCGCACAGCAGACAGCAGTGCGCAGCCGGTACTGCCGAGGGTAATTGACAAACGAGCCCCTCCGGGCCACGCGCCGCCACGCGCCGCCACGCGCCGCCACGCCCCAGGGGCTCGCGACCGCCGCCGTCCGCCACCGCCGCCACACCACACCGCGGACCGGCGACTGGAGTGGACGCCGGGGGAGCACACTGCCGGAGTGTCCAGCGCCAGGCGGCCGGCGGCCCGTGGCGGTCTAAATCCGCTCCCAAGGACTCCTCTCCGTCACCGGGACTCTCCGCGTCGTACCTCCTCTCCTCTCCGCGAGGGGACGACATCCGTTTTTATCACGCCGCCCACGCCTTTCAACGCCCTCCTCCCCCGCCGCCGCCCGGCTCGTACTTAGGCACGTTGCCACCTTTCTCCATTTACGCGGGCCATTTTTCCGTCACCCAGTGCCCCGGCCCCACGTTTCCAGGAAGCGTCCGTCAAGATATCGCATTTGTCTCCTTCGTCCGGGACAGGACGGGACGGCCGGCGGCGGGGCTCAACCAGGCCGACGCGGCCGTGCTGGGAAGAGGAGTCGTCGACCCAGTGCAGGGCCAAGGGCCAGGACCTTCAGCTCCGTGTGGAAGGAGCACGCACCTGCCCCGCGCCGACACGTGTGCTGACACGGGCCCGACACGTGCCCTGGCCGCCGCCGGCAGCCACGTGAGCCGACACGTACGCCACCCGTCGGCGGTGCTGCAGTTGAGCGTCTGTCTGCCGCGCCTGTGGTGCGACGTAGTACTACTACTACATGTGCCGCCCGACTGCCACCAGGCGCACTTTCTGTTCCGGAATGTCGCCGCAGAGCACGACTACCGTGACACACACACACACACACACACACACACACACACACACACACACACACACACACACACACGACCAATTAACCGGCAGGAGGGTCGCGCATTAACCGCCACCACGAGCACCGCGACAAGCGGTAACCTCTGACCTTTCTTTGAATTAAATAAAAAAAAATTAACCAAGGTGAGTAGTATAGATCCCGCAGTCGAGCGATGACCTCCAATGACCTCTCGCCTCCCCTCGGGACACGACTCCCCCCATTCCCGTGATGTTACGCAGCGCACCTGGACCTCGAACACGACTCGCTGCTCGACCCCGCCGCGACATCGCATCGCCCCGATGCCGGAGTAATGGGCCCCCTCGGCGTCCTAATCTAGTCGTCTAGCCGGGCCGAGGGCTCCGGACGACACCACAGCCGAGGACGACGACGACGGCGGCCTCTCGACGACACCTTTATGGTCTCCCCTTCCCCATCGGTCCCTTACCAGCGGCGGGCAGTTCATTGACTCAGCGCCGGGGGGGTCCTCTCCAGAGTCGCTATCGCCGCCGGCCTCTCCCCGACCCCCGATCTGCCCCCATATCATCATAAGCGCGCGTGGAGGTGCGGCCTCGGCCTCGGCCTCGGCCCGGCATCCGAGTGCCTCCAACTGGGGGAGCATACTCGGCCGTCTAGACGAGGCGGCGGCCGGCGGCGGCCGGCGGCACCAGAGCACCCATCCCATCGCTCCTCGGCCCCGCGGCCTCGGCGTCAGCGTCGGCGTCGGCCTTGGCGTCGGCCTCGGCCTCGGCCTCCCCTGCGCGCGGCACGCATCTTCGTCCTCAGACGGGAGGACGCCGCTGTCTCCTGAATGAGACTCGGCAGCTTCTGCCGCCTGCCGCCCCGCCCCATCGGCGGCGTGGTCTGGCTGGATGGCTGGCTGGCGGGTCTAATTGATACACCTCGGAAAAAAGCGGAGCTGCAATTGGCGGAGAAAGTCCTCCCCCCCCCCCCCCCTCCAAAGCCCCGTGGGTCCCTATGGAAATAGTAGTCGCCATAATAGGAGCGCGGTCCGGCGCTAAGTACCGCACGTGCATAATGAAAGCCGTTCGGCCAAACTGTGCCCTTTTTTTCTTCTTTTCTCAGTGACAATTATTTCGCCTCATCGCCGGGGATCGAACCGACGGAGCGCTTTGTAGGACACGTTCAGGTGGTCAGGCCTCGTGCAGCAGCGGCCGCAGCATCTCGTCCTATCTCACGCCGGGCCGTAGTGACCCAGTTGGGCCGGGTCCTGCCGGGTCCTGCCGGGTCCTGCCGGGCCTTGCCTTGGGTCTTCACGGCTATACGCACCGCGCTCCACACAGAACCAGCACGTATCCGTCCGAAACCCAGAATTTCCGGTTGCACTACCGCCTGGCGAGCGCCCAGAATAAGGTCCCTCTGTCCCGTCAGCCCCCGCCCTGCCGGCCGGCATCGGCTCCAGCCGAGGCCGAGACCTTGTTGCCCCGGTGGCCGAGGCCGAGGCCGGCGGACCACCACACGGCCAAATACCAACCAGATCACGAAACTGTTCCGTTGTCGGCCTCTTTATTTCCAGCCGCCTTTGATCTACGCGTAGAAATGACCGCGTTCAGACGAGGCCGTGGATCTTTTTGATCTCTTGTATAGGACGTCTGGAGCGAGATTTTTTCCCCCCGTTTCATCTTGATCGAACGGGAGAGGGCGGGGGCCGCGCCGGTTCGCACGTAACTCAGACTGCGACATGACCTATGACCGCGTGGCGGTGCCGTGCCGTGGCCGTGCCGTGGCCGTGCCGTGCCGTGGCCGTGCCGTGGCCGTGCCGTGCCGTGGCCGTGCCGTGGCCCTGCCGCCTCGGCTGCCTCCCTGGGATCTGCCCCCGAGGCTGTGAGCCTGGCCGCGCCGGGAGTGAAACGGGGTGGGCTCCGGGGGTGTGATGGACGAGCCGGGCGCGGCCGGGTAAGTGTAGCGAAAGTCAAGTAGGTGTTTGGGAGCCAAGCCTTGCACGCGGCCAAAAAAAAGGGGGGTGGGATTCGCGAGCGAATGACGCGCGAAAGGCAGCGGGACCCGCGGCGGTACTGCATGTGAGCACGACGCGGAGAGTGCAGGGGCTGCGGTAGCTGCGGTAGCTGCGGTAGCTGCGGTAGCTGCGGTAGCTGCGGTAGCTGCGGTAGCTGCGGTAGCTGCGGTAGCTGCGGTAGCGGTAGCTGCGGTAGCTGCGGTAGCTGCGGTAGCTGCGGTAGCTGCGGTAGCTGCGGTAGCTGCGGTAGCTGCGGTAGCTGCGGTAGCTGCGGTAGCTGCGGTAGCTGCGGTAGCTGCGGTAGCTGCGGTAGCTGCTGTAGCTGCGGTAGCTGCGGTAGCTGCGGTAGCTGCGGTAGCTGCGGTAGCTGCGGTGGGGGAGAGGAGGGCGACACGCCGCGGGGTGCAGAGTATTGATCTATAATTCCCGGTTCCCCGGTCCGCAGCGCCCGCCGCTCGCGTGTCTCAATTAATCCCCGCTGTTTCGTTCACCCCCGCCAGCCATCTGACAAACTGGCGAGTGGCATTTGCACGCGGAACAATTATCGGGGAGCGAGTTTCGCTGAGCTGCGCGGGGCCGGAGTCCGAGAGTCTCCAATGGGGTAGTTCTCTCTCTCTGTCTCTGTCTCTCTCTCTGTCTCTCTCTCTCTCTCTCTCTCTCTCTCTCTCTCTCTCTCTCTCTCTCTCTCTCTCTCTCTCTCTCTCTCTCTCTCTCTCTCTCTCTCTCTCTCTCTCTCTCTCTCTCTCTCTCTCTCTCTCACCTCGAGGTGAAGTACATGTAGAGCCGGATTACGACGGTCGGGTAATCGGATAGAGATACACTCCGCTGGTGGGCGGCGACGATGGCGCCCCCTGCAGTCCCCGGCGTGTTACCACTGAGCCAAGTATTGTCCAAAACCCGTATTTAAGGCAATACTTGTACCAAGCATCTTTGATTTTCTTGAAAAAAATTCTGGAGTCAAATAATTTAGACTTGAGGGTCGTGAGCGTGCCGCTCTCGGCATCGATCGTCGTCGGGGAGGTGCAAGTTTTCTGTGGCGCTGATCGCGGCTTTGTTTGCTGTTTGTTCCAGGGTCGCGCGGCGAGGGGCTTGGCGGGGGCCTGCGTCCTCGCTGTCCTCCTCACCTGCGCGGCGGCCACCCCTGACCCCGGACCTGGACACGCGGACGGAGGGGCGGCGGCCAAGTCACATCAACAAGGTAAGCATCACAGATGTTTTTCTTCAGGTCTCGTCAAAAGATATTAATATTAAGTCTTTAAGGAAGGGACGACCTCTCCACCTTTCAACAACTCTGCCTCCTTAGCTTCTCCCTCTCCCTCCTCCACCTCCGTTCCGCTTCAATCTCGTTTCATCAAAAGGAGATGGTGCTGCTATTCGCGCAGCAGTCCCCCCCCCCCCCGATCTCTGTGCGCGGTATTTTCTTTTCGCACAGAGAACGTTATTCGGAGCCGAGATGAAAACGCGGTAACGTCATTGCATGTGGAGACGACAGGGGTGACCCCGGGTGACCCCGCCCTACTCTGGTCAGTCCTGTTGGCACGCATGACGCCTGCTGGGTAGACAACCCCGGACTCCTGCATGCACGCGTGCCGTGCGGGCTGGCCTACCCTGGTTCTCGCAGGCGCTCGGCGTCACGTCTATTCCTGGACTCATCCATCTCTCTCTCCCTCTGTAAGCAGTAGCGTTTCGGCGGGTCAAGGAAAGGTAGCGTCGGCTTAATAATAGCGCGGCGACATTAAACACCCCCGTCCACCCCCGGCCTCCCCCGGCCGGCCGTGACCTTCATGGTGACGGTCATGTTGACGGCGAGCACCTCTCCCACCGCCACCTTGCCCCTCCCCCGCTCCGGGCAGCAGCGTCAGAGGAAAACGAAATGAAGACATCGTCTTTCCAGGCGGCGGCGCGCGCGCGGCGTGTGGCGTGGCGCGTGGCCGCCTGTTGGCAAGGCGCGTGCCGGCCGGCCGCCGCCGCCGCCTCCGCCGCCTCCCCCCGCCGCCGCCACCGCCGCCGCGGCAGCCGGCGTCACGGACTCCTGCTTGGCAAAGCCCTGCCGTCGGCTGCGCTGCGACGACTGCTGCTTCATGCGGATGTGGAGCGGAGCTGCGAGCGCCGCGTGTGCCAACGATTTAGGGTCAGTGCGGCGCGGGCCGCGGGCCGGCAGCACAGGGAAACAACAACGCAAAAAAAAAAAAGAGAGAGAGAAGGAGGAAAAAACGAAAACGCAGAGAGGGAAAAAAGGGATGAAGACGCGCGTGACTGCGAGCCCTGCGAACGCGCGTCTTTGTGTGTGTAAATCCGAGCAGCTTTAGCTCGTCTTGTATCTAACGGTCCGGCTGGTATAATCAGCCGGGCATCTGGGTCGGCGTTGGCGGAAGCGGCGGCGGCGGTGGCGGAAGCGGCGGTGGCGGCGGCAGTTTTGCCAAACCGTATGTCTGGAGGATCACTCACATTCACATTCACACACCCACCCCAGCGCCCCGCGGCCTCTACGGCCTCCACGGCACGGCAACAACTCCTGTGGAGGCGGCGTCGCGCCTCTCCCTGCAATCTTTCTGCTGCGATGTTTGTCGTGTTTCCATTCTTGAGACGCCCCTCCCCCACCCCACCCCTCCCCCACCCCTATCCCGTCCACCCCACCTCCTCTTCAGCTCTTCCTCGCCGCAGCGCGCCGCCGCGCCGCCGTTGCCGTCGCCGACGCATCGTCGCGCGGTGTAAAAAGTTTTATGTGCCGAACTCGTGTATCATTCACGCTGGGCCCCGCTGGTGGCTGCGGCGGACGGAGCGGTCAGCTGGACGGCGGCCGCCGCAGCCAAGGCAGAGTGAGGGCGCGGCGCTGCAGCGGGCGGCGGAACAATGAATAAGGCACACACACACACACACACACACACACATACACACACACACACACACACACACACACATGCACACACACAAAACGGTTACTCTGGACAGCCTGCCAGCAGTCTCTGGCCAAAGACCGCCCTTGGCGACTCGACCGGCGGTCGGGCTGGCGGCAGCCCCACGGAGCTGGAGCAGTATAAATGAAACCGACAAGACAGGGCGGGGCGGAGCGAGGCGGGGCGGGGCGGGGCGGGGCGGGGAGGGGTATGGCGGGGGCCCTGCTTCTTTCCGAACCCATCGCATCTCTCGTGCCATTCCGCCCCGACTCGACCTTGCCATTGGTTTGCGTGAAGAGAAAGTGGGTCGTAAAAAAATTTGGCGATCCAGACAAGAGAGGTGAGGCGAGCAGCAGCAGCAGCAGCAGCAGCAGCAGCAGCGGCGAGCCGGAGGAACAAGGACAGCAGTGCGGCTTAAGGGACACTCCGACGCCGGAGAACAATAAACCTCCTCGCCTC
This sequence comes from Odontothrips loti, assembly GCA_038380765.1. NCBI lineage: Eukaryota > Metazoa > Arthropoda > Insecta > Thysanoptera > Thripidae > Odontothrips > Odontothrips loti. Next base: position 8,992,395 of record CM076252.1, read on the forward strand.
GAGACGGACCGCTATTACCGGCGAGTTTACTGGACCGGGGTGCGGCCGCACAGGGGTGCATCGTGGGTTGCTGTTTATTTCTCATACTCGACGACAGCGTGCCACTTCCGTTCCCAGGACCCCGCCGGTCAGGGAGCTCCGCCGGGCTCCGCCGGGCTCCGCCGCCGCGGGCGCTGGAACCCAACCCTCGGCACCCACCAGCCGGACTTGTTCAGCTCAGCGCAGCGCTGTGCTTTGATAATGGAAGTTATGAATGGTGCTGCTGCTACTGCTGCTGCTGCTGCTGCTGTTGCCGCCTGATGATGATGGTGATGGTGTTGTTATTGCTGCTCCAGTGACCCGGGTCGGCAGTATCTGGCAGTTCAGATCGGATAAATGTAGAGCGGCGAGAGAATGCGACTGTGCGGCCCCCGGCCGCCCCCGGCCGCCCCCGGCCGCCCCCGGCCGTCCCCGGCCGCCGTCCCTGGCCGCCCTCGGGTCGATACTGCGCGGTCAAGACAGGGCAGCGTAAAGGCAGGGCAGCCGGCCGGCACCACACACGGAGCTCACTAACCAAACCCCAACCCCAGTGCCAACCCAGCATCCGTTTGCTGACCTTACTCACAAAAGCGACGCCCTTCGCAATGCCCTTGCAATACCAACCAAAAAAAATAAAAAAAAAAAAAAATAGGAAGGGGAGGGAAAGGAGGAGAATCAACGTCGCAATAAAAGAAGAAAAAAAAATCTCAGGTTCCTAACGAAGGCTCCGATGGTGCGTGCGCCGAGTCCTTCAGACTGGAGAAGAAACGCGAGATGACAGCGGTGGCGTCGTTTTAACGGCTTCAACAGCGACGGCCGACCTCACAGCCCGTCCTTACCGCCCTACCTCCCCTGTGGCCTGTGGAGCCTGTGGAGTCTGTGGCCGTCAATGCTCCCCTCCCCATCCCAAGGTCACACTCCGCCCGAACGCCCTAGCTCTGGCGGCACTCGCTCTCGATTTGTAAAGCTCTGCGTGTCGGCCGTGCCGGCGCCGCAACCACATGCTGGAACGGCCCAGCCAGGAATGGACTCTCGAAACGATGTTGAATCGATGTCGACGAGCTCGAAAACTGACACTATCGAAATCGATTTGGCATAATTTCGGCAGCATTCCTGGCTTGGGTAGTGGCGCGAGTCGTGCAATCAGCGAGCTGCTTTCGGACGGGAAACGGCACGTGACTTCCGCAAGGTGGGGCTCCGGGCTCCGGGCTCTGGGCTCCGGGCTCCGGGCTCCGGGCTCCGGGCTCCGGGCTCCGGGCTCCGGGCTCCGGTCTCCGGTCCAGGCTCCGGGCTCCGGGCTCTGGGCTCCGGGCTCCGGGCTCCGGGCTCCGGGCTCCAGGCTCCGGGCTCGGAGGCTGAGACTATCGGCCTCTCCAAGGGCCAGCAGGTCAAACGCGGCGCGAAAATGCGGGGAAAGTGCTCGTCGGGCAAGGGCAGCCTGGGCAGGGCACATGGCACAGGCACATCGTGCGAGCGCCGAGTGCTGATCTCCCTCCCTCCCGCCCCGCCGCCCCCCGCCGCCCTCAAGTCGGCCCCCGCCCCGGCTATCTCCCCGCTGCATCGCGGGGCTACTTCTGCTTCCACTTTTACTTTCCTTTCCTTTTCATTCCTGATTCTGAACGCTGTTCTCTGTCTGTGTGTCCGCAGGGCCGACGGGTCGCAAGCTGTTTGGCGGTTACAAGATCACGCCGCGGCCGTGCCAGGGCCAGAGCGCCAGGGCGGGCGCCAAGGAGCCGGTGACGGGCATCTGCATGTTCAACTACGAGTGCAGCCGCCGCCAGGGCGAGGTGGTGGGCACGTGCACCGACTCATTCCTGTTCGGCGCGTGCTGCCGCCTGCCGCCCGGCGTGGCGTACGCCCCGGAGGCCGACGACGTGGACGAGCTGCTGCTGCCGCCGGACAACAACCGCCTGCCGCCCGCGCCGCCGCCGCCCGCCAGGCCGCCTGTCCCGGCCAGGCCCGTCCCCGTGGTGCCCGTGGTACCCGCCGTGGCCGCGACGGCCGCAGGTTCCGTCCCCATGTCCGTGGACCCCCTGGACTCGGCCATGATCAACGAGCTGTTCCTGAACGCGGCGCTGCACCGGCCGCCAGCACAGGGCCAGTACGCGTCGCCGGACACCGTGCTGCTGCACAAGAACGGCTCCGTCGTGGATGAGGAGCCCCAGAACCTGGAGGAGCTGCTGTTCAACCGGCCGCTCACCGCCACAAGCAAGTCCCCGCCGGACACGTCGGCGCCCGCGTCCGCGCCCACCAGGCCCGAGCTCAGCACGTTCAGCTACGTGACGGGCCCCGCGGGCCGACCGGGCGCGGCTACGTCCACCTCGTCGTCGCCAGACCTGATGCAGCCCACCACCAAGCTGGTGAGCCACTTGGCGTCCACGGGGCGGCCCTACCCGTCAGAGCCCTCGGCCTGGGACCAGATTCTGCAGTCCAACTCAATCCAGGACGGCGACAAAGAGAAGGCCACCACATCGGCGTCCAACACCAAGCCCTACGTGGCGGCATCCACGACCTTCTACACGCAGCCGCAGCCCCCGCGCATCACCAAGCCCACGTTCTACTCGTCCACCACCAAGTGGCACTCGGCGGGGGGAGTGACGACACAGAGGCTGCCTTCGTTCCGACCCAAGCCCAGCACTCCATCGCCACCGTCCAAGCGACCCAGCCAGCAGGGCGAGCACTTCGTGCAGGTGCCGCTGGTCACGGCCAACTCCCAGACCGGCGTCACCGTACCCGACACGCCCGCCGACGACGACATTGAAGTGGCGACGAACGCGGCCTCCATCAGCCATATCCTGTCCATCCTCAACAACTCCTCGCCCACGCTGATCGAGAGCCCAGACCCCATGCCTGAGCCCGAGGCGCACCCGGACCCGCACAACACCACGTCCGGCGTGTCCACGTGGGTGTCGGTCGACGGGGACCGTCCGAAGCCGCTGAGCGAGCAGTTCGGCAGCACGGACAGCGACGATGACCTGACGACACCCAGCAAGGAGTACCCGACCGAGACCACCAACAACCTGGTCACGCTGTCCACCTTCTACTCGTCGAAACGACCCTCGTCCTCGGGGTACTACACGAGCGTGCCGACGCGGAGGCCGCCGCCGCGACCCACCCCAAGGCCTACCATCCGACCCACCGCGCGCCCGCCCACCAGCACCACGGTCAAGGTGCACGGGCCCGCGTACGGCGTCAAGCCCTCCACCCCGGCGTACTACCCCAGCTCCAGCCCCGCGTCCTCGCACTTCAGCGCGGAGCCCAGCTCGGCGTACGAGACGACGGTGCTGTTCAACCCCACAGCTGAGCAGGACCACGGGGAGCAGGGCCAGGAGCAGGAGCAGGACTCGTACTACCCGACGGTGAGCGTGACGCCGCCGCCGGACCCCACGTTCCACTACAACCCTAGCTACAGCCAGGGCTACAGCCCGAGCTACAACCCGAGCTACAGCCCGAGCTACAGCCCGTACCCGCACCCGCACCCGCCCACGCCGCCGCCACCGCCCCTGCACTCGCACTACGACGCGCCACTGACCGCCTCCCCCGCGCCGCCCGTGCCGTCCTCCTCACTGCGGCCGCCCAAGCCGTCGGCCGTGCCGCCGCCTGCGCCCACCGTCATCGTGCTGGGGCCCTACGACCCCGTCACCACCGCCACCAACAACTACCCGACGCGGAGGCCCACACAACCCTCCGTGTCCACGACGACGGAGAGCTCTGCGCTGCCCAGCCCCAACCTCGTGTACACGCAGGTGCCATCCAACCACGCTCAGGGCGGCACCGTCACCATCATCACCAAGCGGCCCCAGCGGCCCGCCTCGGCCACCGCCACCACCGTCACCAAGCGCACGCCAATCACCATCTCCGCGGCCACGTACACGACGCCCTCGCCGGTATCGGCCTCGGCCGCGGACATCATTCAGAGCTTGTCTGCCGGCGCGGGCACCATCTCACCCGGACGGCCCAGCGATAGCGACCAGGTCGCCTTTCCGCCCGTCCGGGACCCCAACTTGAACGTGACCAGTTACCCGGGCCACACCACCATCGATGACCAGGACTACACCGAGTACCCGCCCGAGTACACCGAGTACACCACGCCCCACCTGGACGACACCAACCTGGACAACAAGGTGCACGGCTTCGTCGACAAGATAGTGCAGTCGCTGCAGGGCAACTTCGAGGAGCTGGAGAACGTGCTGTTCAGCGGTGACAACAGCAGCAGCAGCGCCAAGCCGTCGTTCTACACCACCACGACGCGCAGGCCCACCATCCTGTCCACGCTCGCCTCCTCCATCCGGCCCACGCGGCCGACGACGCGCCGGCCACCGACCAAGCCGACCAGGCCGTCGACGGCCACCATCACCATCACGACGACCAAGAAGCCCACCAAGCGGCCGACAACGCAGGCCACCACCAAGCGGCCGACGACGCGACCCAAGCCGTCGACCTACCCCACCAAGCGGCCCAAGCCCACCAAGAAGAAGCCAACGACCACGCCGCCGCCCGAGGAGGAAGAGGACGACGACGACTCCTCGACCAGCGGCTACGGCAGCTCGACGGCGTCCTCGGAGGACTGGGATCCCGATTACAGGAACCGTAAGATCCACCGCTTGATCCGCTTTCTCTTTCCGACCGGAGTGTAGTGCAGTGTTAGTGTGCTGCTGGTGTGTGTGCCTGTGTGCCTGTGTGTGTGTGTGTGTGTGTGTGCTGACTGGCGCTCCGGCGCTGATGACTGTTGACAGAGTGCGGGGTGCGGCCGCACGTTAAGTCTGGCCGAGTTGTGGGCGGCAAGGGCGCGCGCTTTGGGGAGTGGCCGTGGCAGGTGCTGGTCCGCGAGTCCACGTGGCTCGGGCTCTTCACCAAGAACAAGTGCGGCGGCGTGCTCATCACCCACAAATACGTCATCACGGCGGCCCACTGCCAGCCAGGGTGAGCCCTCCGGTACCATCCGGATCCCGTCTCGCCCCTCTTTGCCTACTTTCGCTACTAAGTGCTGCTGTGCTGTGAACACGCTGCTTACGCTGCTTCTCCAGCCGGCCGTGCTGACCTGTGTGTGTGTGTGTCCGTGACAGGTTCCTGGCGTCGCTGGTAGCCGTGTTCGGCGAGTACGACATCTCCGGGGAGCTGGAGCCCAAGCGGTCCGTGTCCAAGAACGTGCGCCGTGTCATCGTGCACCGCCAATATGACGCGGCCACCTTCGAGAACGACCTTGCGCTGCTCGAGCTCGAGTCCCCCGTGTCGTACGACACGCACATCGTGCCCATCTGCATGCCCAGGGACGAGGAGGACTTCACGGGCAGGATGGCCACCGTAACGGGGTGGGGCCGGCTGAAGTACGGTAAGTGTGTAACCCTTCCCCAGGGGCTGGGCCGTGGAGCCAACTCCAGCGCCAGCCCTGCCTCTGCCAACACCATTTCTCCTGTACCCCCAGGCGGAGGTGTTCCGAGCGTGCTGCAGGAGGTGCAGGTGCCCGTCATCGAGAACAGCGTCTGCCAAGAGATGTTCCAGACGTCCGGCCACGCCAAGAACATCATCAGCAGCTTCCTGTGCGCGGGCTACGCCAACGGCCAGCGAGATTCGTGCGAAGTGAGTACTGCATGCAAAACGAAAAACAAAAAAACACTGCTGCTGACGGTATTTGAACCCATGCCTCTCTGTCTGTCAGGGTGACAGCGGTGGCCCGCTGATGGTGGAGCGGGACGACGGCCACTGGGTGCTGGTGGGTACGGTGAGCCACGGCATCAAGTGCGCCGCCCCCTACCTGCCCGGCGTGTACATGCGGACCACCTTCTACAAGCCGTGGCTGCGCTCCATCACGGGCGTGTCGTGAGCGCGTGAGCGCACGTGGCGAGGGCGTGCCAACCGGCGTGCCCCCCGCCCCCCGCCCCCACCGAGTGATACACAAGCCATCTTGCCATCGACTACAGTCTGACCAGGACCTCCGCCCCGGGACCCAGGACCCAGGACCCTGGGGACCCTGTTGTGTTGTGCTCTTCGGCGTGCAGCCTGCGCCCTGCGCCCTGCGCCCCCACGACGTCCCATACAGTGTAGGCCCCCTCGCATCGCGGCATCACGTTTCAGAAAATTCGGGGATGTTCTCTCTCTGTCTCTGTCGGCCCCGCGTGTGCGGTGGGTGGATTGAGACGGAGAGGAGAAAGGACACAGGGTGAGAGGAGAGGGGCGTTCGTGTAAGGACCGGGCCGGCCGGGCCGGGCAAAGGGGTTGTGCGCGCGCTCCCCGACTCCGTTCAAATGTCCCGCCTCCCGCCCCGCCGCCTAGCCTCGCACGGCCGGGGCGGGACGAGGAGTCGAGTGTCATGCGATCGGATGGTTCATGTTCCTTCGGGCAACGCGGCGCAACCCCTCTTGTATAGGCCTTCCGTGTTTATGTGTGTGTGTATGTGTTTGTATGTGTGCGAGTGTGTGTGAGAGAAAGAGAGCGAGAGAGAGCGAGTATATTGATTTATGATTAGCGTGACAGTGCTGCCAGATCGTTTTGTTTGGAATTTCGTCTCGAAAATCTGTGCCTTAAAGGAAATCTCGGTGTTATTTAAGAAAAATCGAGTGGATAAAAAAGTTACTGTATCGTCGTGCCAAAAATGTATTGTATTTTATTTAGGTAAGTACGCCGTGGCCTGTGGTTCTGGCAGCACTGCGTGGCGTCACTGTATTTCAAATTGCAATACAAATTGTTATTGCAAAAGAATAGTGATACACTCTCCATAAGAGGTAATGGGCCTGTTATCACAAACTTTTTGCAATACTGTACAGTGTATTGCAAACTTTTTGCGATACAGGCTAATTTTGCAATAACGACCCCATTACAAACTATAGGGAGTGTATCACTATTTTTTTGCAATTCCGACTGTATTGCAATTTCGAAAACAGTGGTGTGGGTGTGTGTACTTATCAGTCCCTGGAAGCGACGGCGGCCATTTGCTCAGGTACCGAAGGAAAAAAAAATGCTCAACTAAGCGCGGAAACTGTATCGGACAACAAAATTTCTAGTCCCTCTTGCCTGATGGCCTCCCGTCTACCCCCTGCAGAGCATTCGTCACGGACCTCCGTTTGATGAAATTGCAAGTTGCTTCTGTCCTATTGAGCGATTTGTCTGTGATACGATGATGATTTTACTAATTGATACCTCGTCCTGGAAAACACTTCCGTTATTGATTTCCGCCCCGCTGTCGCTTTCCGCCCAGTAGCTGATTCAAGTGTCCTGTCGAAGGGACGTCTTGATTGACTTTTATTCTTACACTTTCACGAATCTGCTCCACATGTGAACGCTCTGCCCAAGCTGTGGAAATGTAGAAAGTGTTATGTATTTGTGTTTATACTATACCTTCTTATTTATTTTATTTATTTATTTATGTATTTATACATTTATTTATATATGTATTTATATTTTATTTACATAGTCTTTCTTTATTTGTTTCTTTATTTATTTGTGTGTTGAGTCAAGTTGCACTGTTTTCTGACATTTCCATAGCTTGAGTACGACACTGTAAGATAGTGTAGAGATAAAAAAAAGACACTAAATCTTAAATGGGTATGTAAGAACAAACTCTGTACAAAATCATGTACAAAATGTAGATTTGGAATTTAAATTAACGTCACTTCCTTCCCTGTCTTCAGCTGTTACTAATTCATACATCCCTTGTGCTTGTCTTGCAATATCATTTTAGAAGTGCATCATAATCTGTGATACATGACCTCAGAGTCCTGTTTGTTATAAGTAAAATCTATTTTCCGAAAAACAGTCTCTTGCAATACATTTTCATTTTCATTGCGCCGGAGAAAAGAATCCCCACGAAACAAAAGCGGCAACAGGTGGGCTGTGGACTTGGCCGCCCCGCCCCCCAACGCACCGTGCCCATTGCCCATTTTCATGTTGTTGCTTCTGTTCTGTTCTCGCGCCACGCCGCGACTTGGACGGCGAGGAGGGGAGGGGGCCTTGGGCCGGGCCTACCTCACCTCACCTTCTCTTTCCTTTCCCTTCCCTTCTCTCGCCAGACCCCGCGGTAGCTGTCATGCACCAGTTCGGCCGACCTGAAAAGGGGAACGTCATATAACAAAAGTGGAGACAGAAGTGTTTGACGAGTCCATCTCTGTGATATCCCGAGGATATTCCGAGGATAACCGATGATACTTGGCGGGTCTGTCGGCGACACCAGTGCCTCTCCCTCAAGGCCGTGGCCGTGGTCATGCAGCTGTGCCTGTATGGACGACTCCCTTTGTAAATGCCGGCCGCCTTATATTCGGCACAGAACTTTCGGGGCACCGACTCTTTCCTTTCGTGATCCGTCACTCCTTTGACATCATCCTGTTCTTCTTAAGCGCGCCCAGGTGGTTGGAATCAGTCTGGAGTCATAAATTCTCGGTCTTTTCTCCTCCAGTCGCTTCCTGCGAGCACGCGTCCTCTTTATCTGTCAGTAGTGCCAACAATCGCACGTCTTACTTGAGCGCTTTGCCTTCTAATGCCGATTCCGATTAAGCAAAGAGTGAAAGCGATGAGGTGGCGACATTTGCAAGTGGCCTGGCGGGGATAATTTCTTGGAATTTCTCTCTCTCTCTCTCTCTTTCTGTCCTGTCAAGCAGTCAGGCTTCATGGGCCAGGTCGGGCCGAGGGCGGCCGCGGGCCATGCTAGAATGGTTCCGTGCACTTGTGGCTGAAACAACTCAACCTCGGGCCGATCGCTGTCATCGACACCGTTGTCAACTCCTTCTCCATATACTGTCACCGACTGTTACTTATTTACCTTATCTCCAGGAGACTTAAAAAGATATTGGCAGCGTTTCTTCCTCCTCTTTACCTTTGAATGGTGTTTGTTTCGGGAATTTAGGGAACGGCCATAGACATCCGCGGTAGCACGTGTAGCTTTTCCCTCTCGTTATTACACTCTGTAGTTTAGATTCCTGTACTCAACCAAGTTTTATGTGCTCTGTCGGAACCAAAAACCTCGCTGTAGTTTGTTTCCACTTTACTATTGTGAATGTGGTGCTCGCGACCGCGGTAAATGTCTCACGGTTCACGGTTACATTATAATGACGAGTGGCGTTGGGCCCGTTGGCCGCCTGCTGGGTAGGCAACCTTGCCACGACGCGTGCACATGTGTCGTGCGGGCCGGCCTACCCCGAGCTCGCAGCAGGCGTCTGCGCTGCGAACCCAACTAAACTTTTCCTCTATTCCGCATAATCCCCCCCACCCCCACCCCCGGACGTGCGCGCGCATTGCTGCTGCCTCTACGGCCACCGCATGCATGCCGTCAGTGCATGTGTGTCACACAAGGCCACGGCCCCAACGAGAAAGGGAAGATCGTGGAGAAGAAAAAGAAGAGGTCGGAGCGCCGCAGGTTGAAGAGCCGAAAGCGAAGCGCGTGCTTGGGAGAGCCGTATCTGTGAGCATCTGGTGGCAGCCGGTGGTGCCTCGGCAACCGCTGTGGTCCAGATAGCAGGACCGCGGGCGGAGCGGGGCGGAGCGGGGCGTCCTCGGGTGACACGGGGGTGCTGCCGGGCGCTGCCGTGTGGGGGCGGCTGCGGGCTGCGGCTCCGGGGCTCCGGGCCAAGAGCAGAGCGGAGCCATGGCGGAGCAGAGCAGCAGGGATGTGGAACGGCATGACACGGCGTGGCGTCGGTGGCTTTGGGGCAGGAGGGCGCAGAGTTTCTCCCTACTCTGTGAAAATGCGGCAAATGTGTGTGTGTGTGTGTGTGTGAGAGAGAGAGAGAGAGAGAGAGAGAGAGAGAGAGAGAGAGAGAGAGAGAGAGAGAGAGAGAGAAGAGAGAGAGAGAGAGAGAGAGACCACGCTGATTTGTTCGACGGACGTTTAGCGCGGCGAGGCGATAGGGGAGAGGGAGAGGCTGCCGGCCGTTGTCTCGTTGTCATCAGCACTGCATCCGTCGTCATCGTGGGAAGTCATCAGACTTCCCTCCCTCTTTGTCACTTTCCATATCCTTCTCACGGACTTGCCTGCCCCCCCCCCTTTCCGCGGGGAGTCTTTTGGCTGAATTTCTCATGGCAGGGGTCTATCTTAGGGGCGGATGACGTGTCGGCCTTCGCCGCTAGGGGAGGCGTGGCCGTCGTCCGGGGACCGCATACCCGCCGCAGCGCAGGGGCCGACGGGACGGGACGGGGCCCCGGCGGCGATGGCGGTGACCACGTGACCAGGCCGACACCACGCCGTCCTGATTGGACGTTACCGTTACAGGCACAGGGTACCTCCTATCTATGGCGGGGTGGGGCGTGGCAGGGCAGGGCAGGGCCTAGCGACGATCCTAACCTCTCGGATGGGATCTGTGTGAGGAGAGGGAGAGACTGCCAGCGCCGCAGCGTTTAATTAGCGCCGGCGACGGCCGAGACGTGGACGTGGACGTGGACGTGGACGTGGACGTGGACGTGGACGTGGACGTGGACGTGGACGTGGACGTGGACGTGGACGTGGTTTCGCACAGTGGCTTCCATTCGGGAAGCTGTCCGGCTGTCTAACTAACCTCACGCCCCGGCCCGGACGGCCCCCGAGGATGATCCGGGTGAGCAGTGTGCGGTGCGGCACACCTTCCTAACTGGATGACAGCATGACAGTGCAGGGCAGGGCAGGGCGGCACTGGCTGACAGCGCACGGGCCGGGATTTAATCTGGGAAGGCCGTTCACTCCTGTACGCACCGCGCCGCTCCGCACCGCGCCATCCGCCCTGCATACGCGAGCCGGCGCGGCCCGGCGCCCGGCCTGGCCCGGCACGGCCCGCACGACCCACTTTCAGCCCCGAGCTGCCACGGCCGCTGCCACTGCCCGCCACTGCCACTGCCGGCCGGCAGCCGCCCCGCCACGCAGCGCCACACGGCCAACCGTACCGGCTCAGACCCAAAGCCCGGACCCTGCCAGGGGACCCGGGCGTGACGTCACACGCCGCGACGTCTACCTCGTCCTGAGTCACCTGTCGCGTTAGCCGCGGTACCCCCCCCCCCCCCCTTTCCCCTGCCGCCGTCCCCGCCCCGCCCCGCCAAGGCTCGCCCCGCCACACGCTCCGCTTTGTGGTCATCGCGGGCCTACAGCAAAGAAGAAGAGAAATCAATCGCCCCGAGCCAAAAGTCCATGTCTTCGTCGCGTTGTCCCACATCTCTCTCTCTCTCTCTCTCTCTCTCTCTCTCTCTCTCTCTCTCTCTCTCTCTCTCTCTATCTCTTTCTCTCTCTGTCATTGTTTTTCATCCCACATGACTGGCAGTAGAGGCCTGAGCCTGCACCGTTGGAGCTATAGGCAGTCATCAACCCCGATCACGGCCTGCTGGACATTCGCGTGTGTGTGTGTGTGTGTGTGTGTGTGTGTGTGTGTGTGTTTGTGTGTTTGTGCGTGTGTGGTTCCTCGTCCATAGCGTCGTCGCTGCGGCAATCTGGGCATTGTACAGCTGGCAGTTCCTGACTCCCCCCCCCCCGGACTACGGGGACCCCGAGGACCCCGACAGCGAGGCACCCTAGGCAGCCCGTTATGCCCTTTTGTCAGGTGGAGAGAGAGAGAGAGATAGAGAGAGACCTCGCTGTCCATTAAAAAGGGTGTTGTCGCGGCTTATCGCCTGCCCCCGTTTTCTTCTTCTTCTCCTTCTTGTCCTCCTCCTTTTCTTCCTCCACGCCCCCCGGCGAATAGGCATCATTACAAAGGGCACATCTTTGCGTTCGCTGTCACGAGTCACCCAGAAGCAGCATACCGTGGCCTCCGGCTCTGCTGTCAGCACTCGGCATGGACGCGCAGAGTATGAAATGTGAATGGCGTAATTCTGTTTTGTTTGTAAGTTAATCTTCAGCCTCTGTCAACCACCATTCTGTTGTTATCCCCCGGTCGCGAAATTGTATTCCACCAGTTAATTATTATGCATAAGACTCTGTTATTCTGTGTGTAAATAGTTGTGTGTGTGTGTTTATTTGTGTATTTTCTTCTGACTGTCATATGAATGTGCCACTCGCTGTTGCAGTGTATATGTGTAAACTTCCGCAATAAACTTGCTAAGGAACCATGAAAGTGCTGCTGATCATTTGTTCACCTTGTGTCACCCAGTGGCGTCAAGCTTGAATTCCAGTGGTGTAGCAAGCTGGCCTCCGTGGGGACCCACCCACCCCTCAGACCGCTATTAACGCTATAAAACGCTATTAAATGTGCATGTTTTTGCGCTTTCTTTCCTTTTCCTTTCTTTCTTCTCATTTTCCGCCCCTTTTCCTTCCCTTTTCGTTTCACTTTTCACCTTTCACTACCCTCTCGAGGGGGGATCCACCCCCTCAGAGCTGTAGCAGCCGCTACGGCAAAACCCCCCGCTTGACGCCACTGGTGTCACCTGAATATAAACAAGACCAGGCCGCCTTGCTACAATGCAGGTTCAAAACTTTACCGACATCTCAGTTTTCTATTCCATAGTCTCGTCAGCGGACTGCCGGCGGGTCTGACTGCCGCATTGACTCGGCCCGCCGTGTAGGCAGGCAACCCATTCGGCTCCTTTGTACGACCGGTCGAGTGTTCTCAGGAGACCCTCTGGCGTTATCCTACACTGTTACGTACACTGTTAAAACTTTTGTCGTAAAATGATGAACAAAAGAATGTAAATTTTCTTGCACAAACGTGTTGTAATTTTTAAAAACACAATTTTTCACAATTTAACATCTAATCTTCATCAATTGAGAAAACAAAACTTTTATCATTTTACGAGATTTTTCGTTAATTTCAAAGGAGGGCAAAATGTTATCCGAAGTGGGATCGAACCCATGTTCTAAGGGCTGGAGTGCTCGTATGCAACCCCCAGACCACGGAACCACATGCTACATGGGTCCGATTGCTATCTCCTCTTGTCGAGCCTTCGTCTGTTCAAAATTCAATATTTTGATAATTTTTTTTGTTAATTTACAAATAAATTAATTATCTGCCCTACGAAGTGTCTTCGTAAAATGAAAGGATTATTTCGTAATTTTACATCACTTTGTCACATTCTCACATTACAACAGATTGTAGGAGTTTAGGTTGTAAAATTACAATAATTTTTGACAGTGTGCAAAGTGGGGGGGGGGGGGGTACACGGCCCCTAGGGATGGTGTACCCCCCGGGAGGGTACATGGCCCCTAGGGATAGTGTACCCCCGAGTCGGTTGGTGGGGGTACACGGCCCCTAGGGATGGTGTACCCCCCGGGGGGGTACATGGCCCCTAGGGATAGTGTACCCCCGAGTCGGTTGTTGGGGGGGGGTACTGGCCCCTAGGGATGGTGTACCGGGGGGTACAGTTTCAGGGGGGGTAAGTGGTCCCTTTTACACCGGAGCTGGCGGGGTGATGGTTGGGCTGCCTATCCTCCCGGCGATGGCGCGGCCGTGCGCAACTATGAAATGGTAGTAGCATATACATCAGTTCCGAGTACAACGGTGTACGTGAATGTTTACACTCGGGGAGTACCTTGCTCCTTGCTGCCCGCTACCTGTGTCTGCTGAGGCGGCCACACAGGTAAACGTGAACATCAAAGGGCGGCGCGACTCTGCGGGGGGCGGGGGGTCGTGGCGGCGGGGGGTGGCGGCGGGGGGTGGCGGCGCGTGCCGGGCGCGTGGCGGCCCGAGGCGGCGCGTGCCCGGCCGGTGAGGGGGTGGTCCCGGTGGTCCCGGCGGCCGGGTGGTGCCAAATGCTGCGGGGCCACCTCTTTGCCCTTCCTACTGGCCGGGCCCGCTTTCCAACAATCTACAACTTTTTGATAAGGTTATCAAAAAATTTTCCGCGCTCTCCTGTCACATGATATGTTTATGGTGGGCGTGAGTGTGTTTTACAATTATATGAAAATAATAACCGCCTCCCCGAGGCGCTTCTGAATTTCTTCCGAGGGGGTGGGGAGAGGGTGGGGAGTCCTGTTGGGAACCCGTGGAGAGAGGCGTCGCTTTTTACCTTTTTTCCGTGGCGAAATCGATGCAGATCGTGAGCGGGTCGGGTCGTGCTGCTGCTGCTGCTGCTGCTGCTGCTGCTGCTGCTGCCCCTGCAGCGCGTGGCCGTGACGCCCATCCGCTCAGCTCAGCCCTCAGCCAGGGACCTGGGCAGGGAGGGCTGGGCTCGGCGCTCGGCGCGTGGAGTAGCATCGGTCTGCGCGGCGCTACCCCACGGCGGACCCGGCACCGGCAGGTCAGGGCACAGCAGCTCACTCACGGCACGGCGACGCGGCGGGACAGGGCACGAAGGAGAGGCACGGGGCCATCCTAATACTTTGCTAAACCGATTCAAACTCCGCCAGGAGGGAGGACGCCGGGAACCGTCTGTGAGAATCGAATCGGAGATGAAGTATCACCAGTAACACGCAGTCATGGCAAACGATAAGGATGCGACGAACACCGCTGGCCCTCGCTTATCGTCATTTAAAAACATTTACAGTGGACCAGATGATTCTAGAAAACCTCATGCGTTCAGCGCAGCACTTTTGTCGCGGCTGCGCGGAAACCGCGTGTTTTGCATAATTGGTCACTTCATGCGAACGTGGGAGGCGAATTATGTATTTTACGAAGCGCAGTAGTTTTTGCCACATTGTGCGGTCATGGCCGCTCACCTCATCGACGCCAGGCACTCTTAGCCGCGTGTCCTGCGACGACGACATGGGATTTTTAAAAATACCGCAAATCGCCACCCTTTCGATAGCGGTATGTGTGCAGACGTCATTTTGACTGTTTCATTTCCTTGCGAACGCGTCATGGCTTCTGGTGCGGTTGGTTGGTACACAGTGTGACTCAGCCGGCGGGTGGCCGCCAGTACCTGCACCGGCTGGGCCAAGGCTCGGCCCCGCGTGGCCCCGCGTGGCCCCGGCGTGGCCCCGGCTCACTACGCGGTGCCCCAGAGCACAGAGCGAGCTGCTGTGTGATCTGCGACACATCGGGACTTCTAATTAAGGCAGTGACTCAGAATGCTCGAATCGAGGAACGTTTGGGCTTTCGAGCAGCGAGCAATGAAGAGATAGGATGCAGTACAGTAGAATAGAATACAAACATGGGTTCGCCGCGCTGAATGTGCATATGTGCACCTAGTGAGGAAATAGCAGTAGCACGTTGTTTTCAAAACAAAGAAATAAGTAAAAAAAGGGGGGGAATCTACGTTGAACGATTTTTTTTTTAAATTCAAATCATCGACAGTGGAGACACTCAAAAATATACCACGTAAATGGAAGAAATTGGCTTAAGAATTACGTGGCACGGCAAAGTCATGGGCGGTTGTGTACGTTGTTTGAAAACACTCGCACTGTGATTCAGTCAAGCAGGCAGGCGAGGCCCCCTTCTGTGTGTGTGTGTGTGTGTGTGTGTGTGTGTGTGTGTGCGCGCGTGTGAGCATCGCGATGACTCGGCCCGTGATAAGCGACAGATTCTTAGAAAATATGAGGTACGGGTCTTGGAGGCGTCTGGCAGCGTCTTGGTGGCGGGCAGGGACGGGTTGGCTTCGCGGTATTGTAGCAAGTCTGAGAGCACAAATGGCGCCCGCTGGGTAGGCAATCGTGACTTGTGCATGCATCCGTGTCGTGCGGGCTGGCCTACCCTGGCACTTGCAGGCGCTCGGCCCTGCCGACCGCATCATCACCCACGCATGGCACACGAGTCGCCCCCTACTTGTTGTTTGACGCCCCAACCGACCCTCGTGTTAGTGCCGGTCTCCGACCACCTCTACGTCATCCATGAAAAATATTTTGAAATCCAACTTTGTTTTCGGCCCAATAATTCCCCGAAACCCTTTGACTGCGCGGGGCTGGCGCGGGGCGGGGGCGGCGCGGGGGCGGGGGCACGCACCCCGGCGCCCCACGGCTCCCATTGGCTGCCGGACCGGTGGCGGCGCGCTGCCATTGGCTGGCGGCCGGCCGGCGCCGAGCGGCCTACGATTGTATAAGTCGGACCGTCCACGGCGGGCACCCGTCAGTAGTCAGAGCGACAGACAGCCGGCAGCGTGGTACCCAGTGACTTCCAGTGACTCCCAGTGACACCCAGTGACTCCCAGTGACACCCAGTGACAGAGCGCGCGTCTCCACGCCAACATGAAGACCTCCGCAGCACTGTGCGTGCTGCTCCTGGCCGCAGCCGCCACCGCCTCACCCCTCAACACCTTCGGTAACGACACCGCGCATTTTACGAGTGCAGTACAAGTGAAATCCGACATCAAACCGCTCCCGCATATTTTACCTGTATTTGTAAATTTTTTCCGGGAAGGGAACAAGGATGAAAGGGTCGTAATTACTGCCCCAACTTTTGGTAATTCGAGCAATGAACACACGCCGCCCGTCCAAATATGAGTGAGCCACGCTCAATCCTCGCCAAAGACTTTGGCCCATGATTGTGATTTCAGTGTTAGTTGAGGCAGGTCAGGTCAGCATCACGACACAAACTGTGCCGCCATGCACGCCATGCGCCGTGTGCCGGCCGTGTGCCGGCCGTGTGCCGGTCGCGTGCCGTGGCACCATGCCGTGCGCACATGCGGCACATCCTGTCGCGACACTTTAACTGCTGTAAACAGTCCGTGCCGCACGCGTCGATTGGAGATATCTTGACGATGCCTGATGGCGGCGTCTGTTTGGATGTGCACATTGCATAAGACCCCTGCAGCCAGATGTGTTGCAGTTTTTGTATACAGGACTTTAAAAAAAATCAAATTACTCTGAAAATCCAACAATTTCTTTAACAGTGTATTTTTGCGATTGGCATACGTTTTTTTCACATTTTTCAAGTTGAATAGAGGTTTCCAACGGAAGCTGAAGAACGAAAACTCTTCCAGAACCGGAAATTCTCGAGGGCAGGTATGAGAAATTTGAATGGCGTTTTGAGTGAATTTGGAGGTTATGCCTCATATTTGGCGCTCTCCATGTGCATCGATATTTCTCACACCTGCTCTTGAGAGTTGTTCTTCAACTTCCGTTTCCAAAGTCTCATTGAAAACCTCTATTAGAAAACGGACATCACAAGGCGACTGCACACTGGAACGAAACAACGTGAGCCGTCGTGGACTTTTTCATTGACCCGTAAAACCAAATACGTCCAATAAACACATATGTCAGTGGCAGGCAGTCACTCTCCGGGCCTCCGTAATCTGCGATGCGGTCGCTGCAGTTGCGCGGGGCACAAAGAGGAGGCGCGAGTTAGTGCGCTCCGGTTACGGGCTCCCTATCCGCGCCCGAATAACCCGCGCGGTGATAACCGGTGTCGGTGTCGGTGCTGCGGCAGCTGCGGCCACAACCACGTATTCGCCGGACTTTATGCCCTCCGCTGCCGCTGCGCTCGGAGCGGCGCACTGACCTATTGAGTCACATGACGGCCGGGCCGGCGGTGGTTGCAGGGGCGGTGGCAGGCGTTGTAGTGCATCGTTTTGTTTCTAAATGCGCCACACATGGCCGACGTGCATGTCGTCGTTCTGCTCTGCAGGGCACGCGCGGCAGGGAGCGCATCGCGCGCCAGCAGTGCATCTGCGTGTGCAGCGGTGCACGCATCCCCCGCGTTGCGCAAGCGCCTGCGAATGCCGGGCTAGGCCAGCCCGCACGACACGCGTGCATGCAGAGGCCGGGGTTGCCTACCCAGCAGGCGCCATGTCTGCATTACTGTATATTCCACACGACCACTCGACGTCGATAGCGGCAGCGGACGTCCTCGGCCTGAAAACCGCCCCGTGCTCGAGCGCCTCGTGACGAGGCACTCGTAAAGCCAAGGCCAGCAGAGCAAAACAAAGGCCGGCTAGACGGCGCTAACTCGTCCGCGTAAACGATGTCTTCGCGGTCTTCACAAGACGAGGCTTAAGAGCCGCCACCGGCAGCGGCAGCAGGGCTCGGGCTCGGATGTGTCCATACAGTCCGTGACACCGGGACGCTTCCATGTTGCCTTCGTTAAAGCATTTGAAGCGGGAGGCCGAAAGGCGAGGAGGAGCAGGCAGGCAATGACAGAGGGAGCGCCGCCGCTTTGGGCCCGCGCCGACGCTACCCAGGAAAATCGTGATTCATCTCGAGTAATGAATATTCACGAACAGCCATGACAGGCAAGGTGGCAGCTCGGGGTGTGTGTGTGTGTGTGTGTGTGTGCTGCGACGGGTAGCTGACTGACTAATGCATTCAGTATCGTGCTCTGAACGAGCGTATGAGCCTAGGATCGCGGCGATGGGAAACCAGGGAAACAGAGCATCATTATTTTTCAACAGCGGCGACGAACGCGTGCCATCCCCAGGGTAGACCCGGCCCGCATGACCCGCGTGCATTGAGGAGTGGTGTTGCCTACCTACCAGGCGCACAGACAGAGGGTAACCATCCTTCCGACCTCATCATGGACGTCGTGCTTACCTTTGTCTTACCTTACCTTGCACGCCCCGCTCGTGAAATTGGTGGTCTGTTCTGAGCTAGAGCGCGGCCGTATCGCCGGCGTGAGTCAACAGCGAAATGTGGGCACCGTGGGCACATGCACTTGTTCCGCCGCCCCTCTGGAGGAGCGCAGCTGCTGCTTCTGCAGCTGCAGCTGCAGCTGCATCACTGTGTCGCAACAAGGCGGTGCGGTGTGGTGCATGCGGTGTGTTATGGTTTCCAAACGACCGGCTGCGGGACGCTCTAGAACACGACCAAGGGCGGCACTGCGCCGGCGTTGGGGCGGGTCAGGGCTGCCGGACGCCGGCCTCCGCGCTGACGGGGGCCTTGTCCACGGCCCGCGGGTGAAAGTGTCGCCGGTCCGCGGGGGGGGGGGGGGGGGGGAAGGCCTTGTGGCGGCCCTCCTATGGGCACCGACGGCAGCCGACGACAGCCTCTAGGCTGGCCGTCGATCCCATACGGACCGCTGTCATGCAAAAAGGACCGGCCGGCGAATCGATTTCACCGTGAATCGAGCCCGGCTAGGCGGTTAGGCTCCGCGCCCTGCGCAGCGCCCCCAAGGGCCAGCATGGCAGGGGGCCCCGGCGGCCCCCGGCGGCCCCCGGCGGCCCCCGGCGGCCCCCAGCGGGGTCCTGGAGGATCAGGGATGACCCTGCGGGCCGCGCGGTGATGCAACGCGGGGGACCTTCGCGGACAGGCGGCGCCAAATGTGTGGATATACGACCGCCACCGGCGCCGGCGCCACCACCCCCGCCGACCTGGTGTCGCCCTGGGCCTGGGACGTCACAGCAGATTACCCGGCGCCTAGCAGGGCGGCCGCCTCCGCGACGAACCTTCTCTCGTCTCGTCACTCTGTCGGACCTGTATCGCATCGGGGGACGTGTATCGGCTCCGTATGGGAGGGAAACACCGTGTGGAGATGGAAACAAAAATCTGGATCGACCTCCCCAGGCATCCCGTCATTTATGGACGACTCCTTGTCAGGGTGTGGTGACGTGGGCAGCCTGGCGGCGCCTCCGCGCGCAAGGCTCACCACGCCGTGTGTGTGAGTGTGTGTGTGTGTGTGTGTGTGTGTGTGTGTGTGTGAGTGAGTGTGTGTGTGAGTGAGTGTGTGCGGGGCCGTAAACGCGATCTAAATCAGGCGACGAGCCGTCACCCGCCCGCACCCGCAGCCTGGACTCAATTATTCCTGGAAGACTGCGAAGATCGTGAGCAGCGAGAGATCTGCTCATTTGAGACGCGGCACGGTGCGGCCGGGCGGGGCCGGGCGGGGCCGGGCGGGGCCGGGCGGGGCCGGGCGGGGCCGACCAGGCCAGCCAGCACCAGGAAGCAGGATACAAAGCCTAGCAAAGCCATGGTTCGTGGCGGGGGGGGGGGGGGGGGGGGGGGGGGGAAGGGGGGGGGGGGGGGGCGGTCACTGGTCCACTGTGTCCACAGGTCCAGAGCAGTGCGCACAAGGTCACCAGCACTGCGAATGCCCGGGTGCCGGGGGCGGTGCCTCACGCCTCACACCTCCCATCAGGAGAGTGTTATCCCGCGAAAGTAGTCGTGTCGGCTTCGGCCGGTAGCTTGGGGTCCTTGGGGTGCACCAGAGCACTCGCCGACTGTCGACTCTGGTTAGCCGAATCGTCACCGGTGTCCCAATGACCGAAAAAGAAATTTCATGTCCGAAGGGGGAATGCTGCTCTGGGAACGGAAACAATGTGAAGGGGGGCGGCTCTGGGCTCTCTGATCGAGGATGATCCGGAGAGCCTGGAGAGAGAGAGAGAGAGGCAGAGAGAGAGAGAGAGAGAGAGAGAGAGAGAGAGAGAGAGAGAGAGAGAGAGAGAGAGAGACAGACAGACAGACAGACAGACAGACAGACAGAAGAAGGGGGGCTAAACAACACTCCACGTGCTCTCCGGTGAGTTGCGTAGCGTGGGACTCGTGTCCTGAGTTTGGTGGAGCGGGCCGGTGACCGACCGAGACCGCGAAAATGGCGTCCGCTCCGTCCTGTTCGCATCCGCTGCCTGCTGGCCTGGCTGCTGGCCTGGCTGTCACGGCGCCCCACCTCCTCTCCGTCAAGTGCGTCATGGTTGTTAGGCTGTAATGTCGGCGACGCGGGCTTGCTCAGTTTCGAGTACGTTCCTTCCCTATTCGGGGCGACATGCTCGCCACGCCTCGCCTCGCCACGCCCACGCGATGCGACAGGGGGGGGGGGGGGGGGGGGCGTACTTCCTATCGGAGGAAAACGCATTTCCACCTGATAAGAAAACCAAGGAAGCGATAAAGGAAAGGAAAACGGCCTGTACATGTGCCTGTGGTTGTGTGGCGCCGCGGGATGGGCGGTGAGCGCGGCAAGGTCAAAGTCAACCGAATCACCGCGAACCCGACGGGCGCCCCCGGCGCCGGGCCCCGCCGCCGCCGCCATGCAGGCCACCGTTGTGGCCAACTTCGTAGCGAGATGAGAGATCTTCTGATGTTCTTATTCTCAAAGAGAGGAAACGCTTCATGGATTGTACGTCGGCGGGCTTTCCTTCGTCTGGTCGAACTGGCAACCATATTTCATAACGAACGCTCGGCACACCTGTGCACACACACGCACGCACACAACGCTTTGGGTCAAGGTCGTGGGAATGGCACCACGCGGAAACGCAGTTGGCGCTGCGCCGCGTAGCTCGGCCGTCGCAACGACGAGCCCAGAATGCAGTCGTTCAAGTGGAGGACGGGGCGGGGAGGCGTTCCATTCGGCTGGAGAGGCCACCGCCGCCGCCGCTGCCGCCGCTGCCGCCGCTGCCGCCGCCGCCGTCACCGCGGTGTCACCGTGTCACCCACGGCCACGGCCCCCGGCTGCTGCTACTCCCGTTCGCGCTGCTCGCCAGCCGGGGACCGGGTTATGTCTGTTGGCGCCCCACAGACACGCCAGGTCGGACTCCATCGTCTCCCAAAATCGGCAAAATTCTAACCGCCCTAGCTCGCCACCACAATTATGTCCCGCAGCAGTTGTCCTGGGTAGGGGCCGCACCGTGCTCCACCTACCGCCGCAACCGCAGTGTGGCAAAACGTGCCGCCGTCTAAAGTGGCCGCTCCTAGCAAATGACCATTACGCCCATCAGAACCGGCGCGCGGCGCGGCAACACGGTCGCAGCAGAAAGGCCATTTCGTCTGGTCCATATCATCGTTCCGTCTGCACTCTCAAAAGTGCATGCTTGATTTAAGCATAGTTTAATTCTTGTGGGATTTTTCCTAAATCAAGCATCCGCATGAAGACATGCTATCAAGCATGCGTTTATGAGAGTGTGCCTGCTGTTCGGTGGCATGAGTAGTAACACTGAGTAGCGCGCCCGCGACATATGTGGTTCGCGCCTGAGGAAAGCGGCGTTCTGATTGATCAGAGGAGTTGCGGACGCCACGGCCTGTCGATAGTCAGGCATCCCACGTCCGCACGTCACCGTCTTGACGGATTATAGCATCCGGTTACCGACCGGGCCTCCGGGCTGGTGCGCCTCCAGGCCTCCGGGCCTCCGGGCCTCCGGGCTGGTTGCGCCTCCAGTCCTCCAGGTGGCGCTGGGAAGCCACACAGCCCACTGCCCACCGTCCGCCGTCGAGGAGGTATATGGCATGCCATGTCATACGCCTGGCGGCCGTGCTCTGAATGCACAAGCGGGGCGGTGCGGCAGCACAGTGTGTTGACGGGCTCGGCTCGGCAGTACTACAGAGGCGGGTGGGGTGCACACTGTGCCTTGTGCACCCGGTGCATGCCACCCCGCCTGCCCCGCGTCGCCCTACCCGCGGCACGCAGACACATACAAACACTCTCCCTCACGTCCCACCCCGGCGTGCCCGATTGAATACTCATTCCCACCGGGGCCCCAGAGGTACCCGAGCGGAAGCGCAACACCCAGACCCGCATTAACACGGCCTTTACTTGTAGTTGTCGAGAGATTTCCCACAGCCACGCGCTGCGCCCAGACGGTGACTGTTCTGGCTGCGTGTTCCAGGCAGGACCCAGCGGCAGCGGGAGCAGTACCACCCGGACCGCGACGTCGAGGAGGTGGAGCCGGTCCGCACCGGCGGCCCCCGCGGCGGCGATGAGTCCGCCAGCAGCGACGAGAGCCCCGAGGTCATCCCCTTCGGCATCGGCCTCCACGGCATTGGGGGGCTGGCCGGCCCCGGCGGCCGCCCCATCCTGGCCGTCCGCCCCATCGGCTTCGGGCCCCGCGACTCCTCCGAGGAGGACGCGGACTCGTCCGATGGCGGCTTCCTGCACCCCTACCTCGTTGACCCCATGAGCGGCTTCATGGCACAGATGGCCGGTAAGATATAAGAAGGCCCCAGCAATGTAAACGGGGAAACAGGGAGACGGAATGGGGAGTTGATTTAAATTTCTCTGGCAGAAATGATGGCTGCGATGCGTCGCCAAATGAACCAGGTTCTTCACCGTCTGCCCGCTGAGGGTACGGACTTCTCCAAGCTCGGCAACACCACTTCCTCGACTAAGGTAACGAACGAGCACCGCGGTAAGAGAAATCCAGAGCATAGTTTATGCGACTGATACTTGAAATGTGTTCGCTGAAATGTGCGAGGTGAAAGCCTGACGTTGGGGTACAGCAGCTTCCGTGAGTTGCCTCTGATGCATTCTAACTTCACGGTGCTCTCCGCTGCTTTTACGTTTCATCTAACCCCTCTAAGAAACATCTCTATTTTCGTTTTCCATTTTTTTTTTTTTTTTTGCAATGATCTTTTCTTTCGAGCTCTATTACTTCCGCTGATTTCATAGCTTGCGAAGTCGTTGATTAAAAATTTGTGTCGGCTGGCCGCTTCTTGGAGTACACGTCTCTGCCGCGTCTTTGCGTTCGCCACGTTTGGGCTTTCCCACTTCGTGACTACATCATCCTGATTGCTGGTGTGTCCTTGTTCTCTCTTGAAGTGCTTAAGTCGTGTCTGTGCTGTGCTTGATGCCGTCTGCTGCCCATTGCTGTTTCCACTCTTGTTTCTCGATTAACGCTTTCCGTAACGCTTTCCGCTGGCGCCTGCGCGCACGTCTGTGCAGTGGTTTCCGCACAGATTCTCTCCGCCTTCTGCCTCTTCTCCTCCTTCTTCTCCTCCGCTGGCCGGGGTGCTTGGGATGGCCGCGTCCGCGCCGCTGCTGCTGACCCCGCTGACGGCAACCTCGTCGGCCGCCGCGCCGTCGGTAACCTGGCGACGCCCCGTCCACCCGCAGGTCGTCGACGGCCACGTCATCACTGTCAACGACACCGTCATCGGCGGTAACGACGGCGACGACTCCGAGATCCACATCCGCGTCGTCGACATCCACCCGTCCGAGTCACCGGAAGGGGCAGCCTCCGCCGAGGGCAGCGATGACGGCAAGGATGACGGCAGCAAGGGCAGCGATGACGCCAAGGATGACGGCAGCAAGGGCAGCAAGGTCGCCGACAAGGGTGTGAACGAGGACGCCCACAAGGATGTGGAGCCCCTGAGCGAGGCGACGCCGAGGCCGAACCGCGCCGACAACGAGATCCCCATGAAGGTGGGTTCCGAGGTGGACGACCTGAACGCATAATGGACTGACCGCACTTACTCAAGTAACAAAACCAGGCCGTCCCTACCCATGGATTTGGTGGAGGTGAAGCCGAAATTCGTCCCAGAGTCACGTTTCTTTTTTAAAGCGATAACATTGCAGATCAAAACAAAAACTTCTGGAAACTTTGCTCACCTTAACAAATTACAAGAAAAAAAAATTAAATTTGAAAACAAGCTGATCTGAATAAACTTACTGAGCAGTATTTCACTTTCTCCTCTTTTATTGCAATCTTAAAGCTGTAAAGTAAGAAAGTTTTAGCTGTTGTTTACCTTTCTCTAAAGTATGTGAGAAAGTCACTTGTGAAAACGAATGCTATCAGGATATCCTGGAAGACTGAAAGGGCGGATTTGTGCACTGTATATTTACAAGCATAATGAGTGGAAGATGTACATAACAACGGTGAATTGCATGCCATCATAACAATTTACAGTAGAATTGTACCATACGAGTACTCTTTTTAAAAGTATGTTGTTGAAGGGAAGTCCATAATTTTAAGACTAGAAGATCAGTGTAAGATATGTATGTGTAAGGCTATGTCCTATTTATGCATGATTGCTTTCGTTCGAAGCAACTAATTTTAAAGTACCTTTCCTCGAAACCTTAAGGAAATGCCATATTTGTTTTAAGAAAGTGTATAGGCTGTACATATCATTCACTGAGGTGATGGTCTGCATGTATACTTGACAAGTAAAGCTTTATTAAATTTGCTGATTGAGTGCAACTAATTATTTTTTATTTTTTCCCCCCACCACTGTATATGCTTTTCCCAACTACTTTAACAGATTGCCAATTTTCGACGATCCAAAAAAAAAAAAAAAAGACATGCGAATGCGACTGCTCTAAAACCCATCCTAGGTCATCGACGGTAAACCAAGCCGCTGCTGGTTCAGGTAGAGCAACCAAAGCACCTCTTCAGAGCTGGTATTTGAACCTGCGACCGCCGAGTCGGGAGCAAAGTGGCATGCGCTGCCCTGATGACTGGGGGAAAATATGAGCCACGTTGTTGTCATGGGTTCAAATACCGGTTCTTCCCGAGATTTGTGAATTTTTTCCTACCGCCATCGGCCCCACTCCCAATAATACATTTCCAAGAGCTCTAATACAAACTCAAAGGGCAGATATAACTGCCCTGCCCTAATAACCCCAGCCTACCCTTTGTATGGAAGCACTAACGAACGCGTTTTGTAAACTTGGAGAAAAGACGGCCGCTCTCTGTGCTACACGCGTAGCTGCGGAGTGCCTTGCGAACTCGGCCAAATCTGTGAGTAGTCAGCCGGCATGCCTCCTCTCCGAGTCCAAGGTCACGAGTAGTGGGGTGGGGCACACAGCCTCTCAATACGTTGCGGCACGCGACGTGGCGAAGCGCTATCATCACAATCATCACACTCCGCCGCCGCTGCCCCGTCCCGTCTCCTGTTCGCACACATAACATCGCCGAAGAGATGAACCCTCGTCCCGTCCCACTCCCACTCCCGCAGCGCCGCCGACGTCTGACTCATACACGCCTAAGGCGCCTGCTGGGTAGGCAATATCAGCTCCTGCGTTGCACGCGTGCTGTGCGGGCTGGCCTACCCTGGCCACTGCAGGCGCACTGTACATACACAACCAGCGAGAAAATGGCTAAAAAAAAGAGAAATACGAAAAACAATAATCCCCGGCTCCTCCTTACGCTGCATGAAAAGTAGTCACATCGCCGTGCTTGGTTCACTGGATGCCGCTCTGCCGCTCGCTCGTCTGGCCTGGCGTGTGTTTGGCGCTGTACAGAGCTCTCGGCTTTTTTAGGGGTCACCTTGGCCGCCGGACGTCAGCCCGTCCTGGGGCCGTTATTGCAGTCGATTGATTGTAAACTCTCTGGAAGTTTTCCTCCTTATTTATGTGGCGCACGGTAAGGGGCCGTTCTCAGACCATGTGAAGCGGTCATAGGAAATTATTTTGATCCTGGGTTCGTTCTCCGGGGGGAGGTGCTTCGGGAACCGCCAGTGGGAATCGGACCCACCAGGCCTGGAGTCGGGTGGGGACTCCGGCCCATGCCAATGACTGTTTGCTCCCGGCACCGCCCCTCCGGCCAGGGAAATGCCACGTGGTTTGTAGACGTCCTCCTTAGTACTAAACCCTATTATGTCAGCGCGGGTCTTCTTGTGAATGAATGAGAGGCAGAGCCAGTGGAGAGGAGGGGGGAAGGAAGGTGACAGCGCAGGACAGCGACACAGAGACAGACCGCACCGACACCGACAACCGAATTGTGGCTTCCGTAATTTGCAGTCACAGTCCGTCGCACCGCGCTGGGCTGGGCTTACGCTGGGCTACGCTGGGCTGGGCTAGCCAGTGCCGGCCCGGCCCGGCCCGGCCGGGTCGTGACGTTCCGAACGCATCCAACGGTCTGGTGGAGCGGGCGGGGTGGGGCAGGAGAGGGGAGGGGATTGTAGGGGCACGGCGTCACTTTGGAAGCACCCTGAGCCTGACGGTGGCGTCCACCCGGTGCCCTTGTACTTGCAGCCCCTCAAGGCCCTCAAGCGGTCCGCGCGCTCCACGCGGCGGCGGTCGGCGGCGGGCCCGGCGCACCCACCGCGCGGGGACATGGCGGCCGACGGCGACGACGCCGACGACGACGACGTGCAGCAGTACCAGATGCCCGTGTTCGAGCAGGACACGCAGCAGTCGCAGGTGCCGGTGTTCGACGTGCAGCAGTCCCAGGTCCCCGTGTTCGATGTCCAAGAGGTGCAGCAGCAGCAGCAGCAGCAGCAGCAGCAGATGCGCATGCTGCCCGCGGGCGGCGCCTCCAGCAATCAGGTGGATGTGTTCGACAAGCCGTCGGGGGGTCGCCGCGCCGACCTGAGCCGCGACACGCTCGTCAACGTGCTCCTGGAGCAGCAGAGCAGGCGGGGCGGTCTCATCATGGTGGACCCGGACGCAGAACTCATGGACGTCCGCGACGGCAAGGTGGTCCGCGTGTACAACAACCCGGCGGCCGCCGCCGGCTCGCCCAGGCAGACCCGGAGGACGGCGCCGAGGCCCTCGTTCTCAGGGTCCTCCTCTTGGTAGCGCGAGGCCGGAAGACCAGGAAGGAGCACGGAGCGCTCCCCCTCCCGGCGAAGGTGGTCGGTGGCAATGTAGTGCAAAGAAGCTCAGCGACGAATCGCTCTGTTCTGGTGTCGGGCATGTATGATCATTTATATATGATGTCTTTTCGAGCATTCTGAAGAGGGAAGGCCGGGAAATTTCTGTGATAGTTGCCGAACAAATCGCTCTAGGCGAGGAGGAGGCCCAGGCTGTTTGGTTACCATAACATGACGGTGTTGTATTTAGAGTAGGAGATTCACAAACACGAACGATTGCCAAAGATTCGAGAGTAAGTTCTGTTTGACACATATGGTGTTGCGAAAATCTAGTTTCGGACCCCACCTAGTTTCCGCAGTTGGGAATCGTTTCGGTCTGCATTTTATTCTGTGAGTTGATTATCTTAGATCTACTCACGTTTACATGTATATTCTTATTTTGCTTATATTATTTATTTTGCATTCTCTTGCGAAAAAAAAAATCACATGTGTACACCTTTCATTCATCATCATTAATTGTGTATAAGATGACAATAAATTATTTATACTTGAAATGCTATTGAATTCCATTACCACCCATCCTGTTAGAAAAAGTTTCACACAATCCGCCTTACATTTCTTGCAACCTCAGAATCACAGATCGTATAACAATTACTAAGGAGAATCATGGGAGGAAAGATCATCGTCAGCGGATACACTCGCATCTCTAATCTGCGAAAATACGAAAGACGCGGCTCATCAGGTGCACCACTTATTGCCACTGATCTCTGAACAAGAGAACCTATCTTGTTCTGGTGTCAAGGGCCGGGGAATTGAATATTTACTCAATACATACATTTACATTCGCACTTGTTTCGAATCAACTCGAACCACAGTATTTGCACGAGAGGTTTTGTGGGAGAATTGGGAAAATCAGTACCGTAGTGTTGGCAGCGAAAGCAGACAACAAAACATTGATGATGTATCCGAAACGAGAGACTAGGTCTTCTGCCAAGATGGCAAAAGAAGACGCAGGGAAACATTATGAAGGAGATAAATACTCTATACTTCTACCTACCTACAATGAAAGAGAAAATTTACCTATTATAATATGGTTGATATGCCAGTATATGGATATTAGGTATGGTATTTCTATTTAACTGCATATGGCGAGGTTAGAAACTGGTTACTGTTGACAACTTAATTCGAGTAAATTACTGTTGTTATTTTATTGAAAGAGTTACGTTTGTGCTCTTTTTTGTGTCCTCATTGTATCATACTTTCTTAAGTTATCATTCAATGAATTTTCCTGTAATTTTCTTTTGATATTTCAGTGGTTTTCTCTATGAGATCATTGTCATTGATGATGGGAGTCCCGATGGAACTTTAGAAGCAGCCAAGCAGCTTCAAAATATTTATGGACAAGATAAAATCGTATGTGTTGTTTTGGTGTCTACCATTCCAGCTAACCCTAATCTTTTAAACTCGCAAGTAAATGTCTTCTAATTTTTATATTACAGGTCCTACGCCCGAGAGAAAAGAAATTGGGGCTCGGGACAGCTTATATTCATGGAATGAAACATGCAAGTGGGAATTTCATTGTGATTATGGATGCTGATTTGTCTCACCATGTATGTACCCTTTGTCTTAAAGTAAAGATAGAGTAGGCACCATGGGCTGATAACTAACATTTATTTTCTCATGATAGCCTAAGTTTATACCAGAGTTCATCAAGCTTCAGAAGGAAGGAGACTATGATCTTATCTCAGGTACAAGATATGTTGGAACTGGAGGGGTGTATGGTTGGGATTTCAAACGCAAATTAGTGAGCCGAGGCGCCAACTTTTTAACCCAGTTACTGTTACGTCCAGGAGCATCAGATCTAACTGGGAGTTTCAGGTACTTTCTCTATCAAAATTTCCCGTTTTAATTTATAGAGGTGTGTTTTCTGCAACTGTCCAAATGTTTCAATGACAGGTTGTACAAGAAGTCGGTACTAGAAAGTCTTGTGGCTAGATGTGTTTCAAAGGGTTATGTCTTTCAAATGGAAATGATAATTCGGGCCAGGCAGCTGAACTTCACTATTGGAGAGGTGAGTTCCCCCATTTCATGTCATATCATCTTGTGCCCACTGACTAATTCTAAAATTCCTTTTTAGGTTCCCATTACATTTGTTGACCGTGTCTATGGGGAGTCCAAGCTTGGAGGATCAGAGATATTCCAGTTTGCCAAAGCTCTGCTGCATTTGTTTGCTACTACATAATTTCTGGTTTTGAAATGAAGTTTATGTTTAACTTGAGACTTGATAAATCTGTTATTTACTTTCTGAATTAGGGACCAATTAAATTCAATTCAATGAATTAAACATGTGTTTTATTTAATGTAATGGAGATTAAATTAGATATCTTGGAAAAGGTACATGAAAAACATTGACATTGCTTGCATTTAGGCAGTCTCTGGCTTCCTCTCATCTTCGTACTTGTAGTGAAGATCACTTGCATCATCAATTGAAATGCTCTTCCATCCCTTTTCAGTTACATGGTAGACTGAAAACAAAATAGCACAACCAATGTCAAATAAAATTCAGTCAACTGTACAAAAAAATATCAATCGAAATGAAAACCCACCTCTGATGTTACCACCAGATGCTACATCTCTGAACGTGGCATGATAAATTGAGCGGCGTCCAAGATCATATGCTTCTTCATTAGTTAGGTCCCAATTGTATCCAGAATCTAGCACACCAAATGCATGCACAGATCCTGATCCAACTGAGAAGCAATCACCTTTGGTACGAGTTCCCTCGCTGTCAATATAATACAGAGATGATCCCTGTAGACAAGGTCAGAGGGTTTAGAATGCTGAGGTTTTAGCACATCAAGACACAAGTTGACAATTGTCTTCAACACTGCATTCTTACCCTCTTGTCCCAGCCAGTAATCATACTACCAATTGATAATCCCATGCCTTTGTAATTGTACACCATATTTGACATAAGCTTACTAGCAGCAGCGATTGAAATGCGCTCTCTGTTGCGCAGTTCATACAGGCGGCAATGCTTAGCAAGGACTCTATCCCAGTAGACACAGTCAGCTGCACCACCAGCCATGGTAGCTAGTAAGTAATCATTCAGTTCGATGATTTTCTTGACATCGGTGGAACCTAATGAGGACAAGCAGAAAAATTAACTGATGATCATGCAGTTACAGAAAATTATGATATGAATCTGAAAGTTTGCTGTTTGCATGTAATGAGAGATGAGAACAGTACAACTTCCTCACCAATAAAAGAACCCCCAGTGGCACGAGAGTCCACAGCCAGGAGAACACCACCTTGATACCGGAAGCCAAGAGTGGTTGTTCCGTGGTCAAAATGCATGCGGATATCATTGCCCATTTCATCTTGCTGAAGAGAGGCAAGTGTTTCAGCAGGCTGAGAAACCAGATTTAACGAAGGATTAGAACACATCTTTCAAAGTTGGTTCGAGCAAACGTAGTGGGCACTGCTACAAATCAATCAATACAACTCTAGTACATCATGATACACTAACTTTAGAAAACTTAAACAAATCTTAAATGACAGATGAATGACACTGCAATTTGAGAATGAAGTAAGAAACAGTAATATATGAACACATAAAAGTCGAATTTGAAAACAGACAACTCTGAGAATAATAGGCACAAAATAAGGCTCAATTAATTTCACTGCAAATGAATTACTAAAGAACTTCGAATTCGCATGTTTACAAGTGACAGAAACGAGGTTATGTAACACACTTACGTTCAGGTACGGTGGTACAGCAAGCTGACAATTGTTGTACAAGTTGCCAGTATACTGCATTATATCAGTTTCCATGGGGATAACATTTTTCCTCAAATTGAATTTGAATTGGGTGTCCAAACCACACAATTCAGCAAGAGCCATGGTTGCTTTCGATTGATGACTGGAAAAGCTCGTAACGGCAATGGCCGGTGTACAGTTCAGACTAGAACCACAAGGAGCACTGCGAGCGCTCCGCCGGTGCCGCCGGTCGCGGAAACGGCACCTCACGCGAGGCTATGAGAGATGCACTTGGACCTGGCCTCTGACCGATCCGATATTCACTGATCTGTTAATCTCTTGCTAATTGTAGAACGACTGACTCGCTGAACGTCGATATGTTTCTCATAGACCATTTATTAAAGTCTGAATCACTTTAAGACAAGTCTGGAACCTGCGTCCTGGGAACAGGGAAGTACCCCCCCCCCCCCCCCCCCTCAATGCGACCGCGGTGTCTAGTCAAAACGACATGACTTGCAGTGCACCCTCCATGGCGTTCCCCTCGGTAAATCTTCATCAGCTCTCCGAGCATTTGGCAAAATGTCAAGACATGGAAGATGAGGTCCAAGTGGCAAAAATTGCAGACAAGATAAAAATAAAATAAATATTTATTTAAATAGACTGAAGTAAGGTAGTCAGGTATCCAGTGGCATCAGACACAGAACAAATTGAAAGCCTACAAAACAAGGAATACTAGCACATTAACTTAATGAGTTGCACATTTCTACTCGAAATGTAATTAAATGAAATTGCTAGGTTACAACTGTTATAAGAAACTAAAAACGATGCAAATCACATAAATTGTTCAGTTTTAGGTAAGAAGCCCCGCACATATCGAGCACAATGCTCTTTCACTATTACTTCAATATTAAGTAATAATTTCAACATTACTTCACTCTCTTAGATCGGGTTCTACGAGAGGATGTTGAGTTACTCTTCTCGGATGCAGAATTCTCTTCAGGCAATTCTGATACTTCCTGCATGGACTTGGATTTTTTACTCTCATTCAAGAGACCATTTCCAGCTTTTCTCTTCTTGGATGCGGTACCCTTCGAATCTGAATGCTCCTTCTCTTCCATTTCACTGTCTTCATCTGAATTTAGAAGGGAGAAAATAAAAATTGTAGAACTTGAATAATAAAATAGGTGTGTGACAGGGCCTCCAAATGTTACCTTTTATTACACTAGACGAAGAACTTGAAGACTCCTCAATGCCACCTGTCAAAAATTCCATTTTAGTTTAATTTTCATTGGACCAACAATTGCTGTCAACAGCGCTTCACATAAATTCACCTGAATTTGATTTGTTTGAAAGTACACTTGAGAAACTTGCACTTTTGATTGGACTTCTTCTTATAGGGGCACATGGCGCTTCATTACTATCATTATCAACAATTTGTACAGTGTTCTTTGACTCTTCATTGCCATTGTCCTGTTTTGTACCAGTATAACCATAATATTCTTTAAATTGTCTTTCTTCAAGACCTGTATTATCTGAGGGTACAGCAGCTGTTTTACCCTCAATTAAATCTGATCTATCCAACAGATCATTCAATTCTTTATCCGAGAACACTGAAAGTAAATTATGAACAATGAAGCAAAACAAATTAACTAGAATGGAGAAATGAAAAGAAGTCAACTAAAGAAAATTATCACAACATACCGAATCCATTAGGATGAATTACTCTTTGGTGATCTCGTGACTTTAGGAGCTTCCTAAGTTCTTCTAAATCAATGGCGTTATCGTCTTGCTTCTGTACAGCACTATAATTACCTAAAAGATAAAACAAATTCTATGAAAATGCAATAAATTTTTTTGAAATAAATTCCTTAAAATTCCAGAGGGGTTATATAAGCAGGCAAATTACTGGACTTAAAACAGGGTACTATGCTCATTGGTTCTGAGGTTGACACTTCAAACTGCAATTAACGAAGGGGTATACAGATATAAGTCTTAACATGCACTCTTACCTTTATGGATAATTATTTTTTCCAATTTACGTTTAGCAGCAGCTCTCACAACAATTCTCTCATCAACAGTTCCAGCAGTCACAAAACGGTAAACAACAACAGGTCGGGTTTGACCGATGCGATGACAACGGTCTTGAGCTTGCAGATCTACTTGAGGATTCTAAACAAGCACAAGATAAAAATATATTGGACCATTACAGAATACATTACTCAAGTCCACAGATTTTGTGACATCTAGTTACTTGCATAATTAGCAGTCTTTTCTTACCCAATCACTATCAAATAAGATGACAGTGTCTGCTGAGGCCAAATTTATACCTAGTCCACCAGCTCGAGTTGATATAAGGAACAAAAACATTTCTGGATCATTGTTGAATTCCTTGATATAAAGCTGTCGATCGTCTAGATTTGTACTTCCATCCAATCGGACATATCGAAAAGAACGCAATGACAAGTAATCTTCCAAAATGTCAATGAGGCTAGTAAAAGTACTAAAGAGCAAGACCTAGAGAAATTAAAATTGAAAAATTAAAACAAGATTCAAAGAATGTTTGATAGCAGCAGCTGCAAATGGCCAACACATTTTGATTGAATAAAATATTATACAAACCTTGTGGCCACCGTCTTTTAGCTTAGTCAACATTGCATCAAGAACCTGCAATTTCCCACTTGTTCTGACAAGATCTTCATCAATGCGAGCATACGGTGTTCCTGGCTCCAAAGGATACTGAACTAAATAGGGGTGGTTCACTATTTTGCGAAGCATCATACCTGTATTTTGCATTTTAACACGAATAGCATAGCTTTTGCATTCTTTGTCTTCAAGTACCAATGTTTTGCTATAAAAAATTTAAAAAAATCAGAAGCATTATAGACCACACTTGAGTCCAAAAATCCAAACAAAACAATCAAAATGTAAAATTTTAAGAAATGTCAGCTTCCTTACTTGTCAACCACTGCTGCACCTTCAGCTTCCATTGCATCCTCCAGACGGAAAAGCTCATTCAAATTATAAAACTTCTTGGATGTTGTACAGGTGCGTTTAATACGCTTTCCATCCTCAGTTTCTAGAACAGTACTTTCCTTTTTTTTTTTAAATAGGGGGGGTTAAAAAGAAGTTAAAGGCTGGAATGGAGTGATATTCAAATAGAAAGATGTTGGGTACCAGGCACATATACTTGCCTCTTCTTTTGCAGCAAGAATATTCATATTGTAGTCCAGGACAGCCTTATACAGATCAAGTTGAATTGGTGTCATGGGAGCATAAACGATCAATTCTTTCTTGGGTGGCAAGTTCAAATTTACCTCTGTCTTTACCCTTCTCAACATAAATGGAGATAAGATCTAAACAGAAAAGGAACAATGTTCAAGTGTGATGTGCTAAATCTATTTCCCCAAAGAAAAAACAAGGCAAAAGGCACCTTGTGCATTGTTGATAAGACTTGTTTTTTTTTTTCTACTTCCAATAACTTCTCATTGGCACCTTCACTGGATAAGTCTTCAATACGAAACCATGACTCAAATATCTCCAAATCATCAAATATTTCTGGTACTAGGAAATTAAGCAATGCCCACAGTTCACTCAAACTATTGTGAAGTGGAGTTCCCGTGAGGAGTAAACGGTTAGCTGAAGCATACTTTCGCAGAGCCCTGAAAACAAAATTCGATATAGAAACTTCGGAACATCTGAGAAAACAATTCTTTACAATCTATGCACCTTGATAACAGACTGTTGTGGTTCTTAAGGCGATGGCCTTCATCAATGATGATATAGCGCCATTTCATCTTCCCCAAAACTCTAGCATCCCGAAGTGGATAGTCATATGATGTTATGATGACTGGGTACATTTTGTGACCACCAACAACCACCTTTTGAAACATTTTGTTGCGAACAGCAACCCGCTTCTCTTCAGGACCATGGTATAGAATGAAAGGAATCTGTAATCACGATTAGCATGCATATATGAAAATGTCAAGCTAACCAAAATAAATAGGCGATTCATTGAGTCTTACCTGGGGAGTGAACCTTTCAAATTCAATAGCCCAGTTAGGTAAAGTTGACAGAGGACCTATTATTAGAAATGGTCCCCGTACATTCTTCTCTACTAAATGGGCTATCAGTGAAATAACCTGAATTGTTTTACCAAGACCCATCTCATCAGCAAGTATTCCATTGACACCATTCTCAAACAATAGCTGAACAGAGGAGAGATAAATGTACAGGGGTACCAGTTGTTTAACACATAATTTTAACAAAGATTTATATTTTACCTTCAGCCAGTTAAGACCCTCCACTTGATAATCTCGAAGGCAGGCTCCAGTCAAGAGTTTAGGTTGGACAAATGGGACGGTCATTCCATTATCAAGTACTTTGGTAAGCCCAGGGTCCACCACCTCTTTGGGAGCTGGTTCCTCTACAGCCACTTCCTCATTAGCTTTCTGAAAAACAGATAGTTACAAAAGTAAGGGAATTGGCAAAATATCATGAAACAACCTGAATGGTTTTGGAACAATATACAAATACCTTATTGGAGATAATGTCTGCCGCTATCTCCAAGACCTGTTGTGTGCCTGATTTCTTCTGGCTATTGACACAATTTAAACATTTCAAAATTACCAAATTAGTAACTGAAAATGTGTAAGAATATGAAGAAACTTTGACAGTAATGTCAATATATTTGTACCTTTTGCCTTTCTTAGGACTCCTAGTAGGATCTTGTTGAAGTTTTTTGACTAGAAATTCAGTATAAAACTGACTTTTGGTCAGCAGCTCAATCAAGCGTTTGTATTGAATGTCTTTGTCAATGACCTAATAAGAAGTGGCATAGTTTAACTCTAACATATACAAAAGAAAATCAAAGCATTCGACAGTTTCAAGTAGATACCTCATTCTTGTAGTTAGTATCACTGTTTTTTTTGGATGGTGACATAACTTTATCCAATCGCTTTGATTCTTCATCTAGAACGGCATCCATCTCAGAAATGGATTCTACTTCCGAAGGCACAAGTTTACCTCCATTAGCGACTTCATTTTCATGCTCTCCATTTTGAAGAGCAGACGATGTGCTTTCATCCTCTGAGATTCCTAAAGGTCGTTTTTGAAGTGTCTCAGCAACTACTGAGCCATTTGAGGTATTTACTTCTTGAGTCAAAGTCATATTATTAGTGACATGAGATCCCATTAGTGATGTAGGTGGTCCCGAAGTTTGAGAGTCCTGCTCAAGCCTTGATGAGCTCTTCTCGTCACCCATTGTGCCGTTTATCTGGTCAAAAACGAAAATGATATATAAACACTTCTACAGGATGTCTCA
This sequence comes from Odontothrips loti, assembly GCA_038380765.1. NCBI lineage: Eukaryota > Metazoa > Arthropoda > Insecta > Thysanoptera > Thripidae > Odontothrips > Odontothrips loti. Next base: position 9,028,415 of record CM076252.1, read on the forward strand.
CCAGAAAACACTGAAGGGAACTGCTGGAAGACTGGAAAAGCAGCCATCGCAAAATAAACATGTACTAGACGTTCGTCCTGCACTGAATACAAGGTAGAACTTTAATGGAATAGTGAATTGATAGTCTTTCGCGCTGCCTCTGTAGACCTAACCTCGGAACACTGGCGATTCCCCTTTCATACTCATGACAGAAAACTGCACAACACATAAAATATGTTTGAAGAAAACATAATAAAGAAAGTCGGTAGTTTACTTACCTCCATGAGAACATCAAAGTAACAAGAATAAATGGTTTATGTTGTGTTTTTTTCCTTCGGCGGCACGACAAAACTCTGCGAGAACAGCGAACCGCAAGCGACCACAGAGAACAACCAAACTGACAAGTGACAAGAAGAAACGGGCGGGAAGCGGTGGGATCTGGGAGGGGGGCGGCAACGAGTTGATTGGTTGGTATTTTAAAGTGTTTCGGTTTTTGGTGAAAAGCTGGAACATAATACTGGTCGGATATGTAAAATGCTGAAAGCAAATAATGTCCAGAATTCATGTGGTAGTGGTGAAAACCGAAAGGTAGGCAACTTCTTATGCTTAGCAGGCGAATGGGTTGCCTACCTTGCAGGCGTCACCTGGACGTCTCCCGGAAGGTAGGCCATGCAAAGTCTTGTCAAACGGGTTGCCTACCGATTCAACAACATGTTATGTGTCACAACCAGCCGTCCATCTCATATCAGATCAACAAGTCGTTTCTTTTTTATTGCTCTGCTTGTGTTTGTGTTGTTTTCTTTTTCTTTGTTATTTGCTATTTTAATTTCAAACTCTTAAATCGTTCAGCTGAGGAACATTACTCGTTTTATCATTTACTGGAAAGGAAATTACCTAACCATGGAAGAGAAGGATAGGAAGGCTTTAAAAGACAATTTGTACGTACTGTCGGAAAGTTGCAATTTCAACAACATCTTTGCGTTTCTCAAAGCAAGAAATGTATTTACGCGTAAACAGATTCAACAATACGAGGTAAATTTTTCAAGAACGCGATCAAACTAGCGCAGTTAGCACTGTAACCCTTTTTGAGTCTAAGTTTTGTGCTACTTTCAATTCCAGAGTGGAAATTTTAGGATGAAGGGAGAAGATTTGAAATGTCAACAGTTGTTCACAGATATTCAAACTCGAGGCCCCGAAGCCTTTGATATTCTTCTCGAATGTCTCAAAAAAACAAGACATATTTCACAGTTTAATATTTTATCTGGACAAAGGCGAGGTCGACTCACCAACCCAGCCACAGAAGAAGTTTTACATGTCAGAAAATCAAAATCTTTTCCTCAAAGCCCCGATGTAAGTGCATTTAAATTGATTGAACCAGTACTAACCCTTCTTACTATTAGTTTTGAATGTGAATTATATGCCATGACAATTATACAAGGTATACAAGATGTCGTCGTATCCAAAAGGTTACTATATTTTCTTGAACAACATAAATTTTCAACACCATGAAACAAGAAATGGAGCACAGCATGACAAGGAGTTTACAGAAATTCTAGATGGTATGGGATACCATGGTTTTTGTGAAGGCTATTATCTTAATCAAACTAAAGAGGTGAGGAAAAAAAGAACTGGATGGCATGTTATCATACATAATTGGATCTAAGGTTAGCTGTCTTCTAGCAAATGAGGAAATTACTGCAAGACTTTGCCAAAGATGATGCTCTAGCGAAAGTTGACTCTTGCATTGTTGCAATATCAAGCCATGGTGACGTTGTAAATTCCCGTCTGATAGTGCAAGGAACTAACGATCATGAGCGCTCAAACCCATTGTTGTGTGATGAGATTATTTCGCTTTTCAATTCAGAGGAGTGTAAGCTTCGTCCAGGCTGTCCAAAAATATTTATCATCCAAGCATGTAGGTCAGTATGAGACAATCCCTGGAAGAAACATGGATATGTTTCTTCTGCTTTATGAGTGCCTTTTCAAAAGTTTTTTGATGTGCGTGTGTGCAGGGGTGATTGTCAAGTATATCTAGATGAACAAGTTGGGAACCTTGTTGCTGTAGAACAGTCCCATCACCAATGGGAAGATACATTTTTCCTCGCTCCCTGTCTAGAAGGTGAGGATGCTTCTGTGAAGTCAAAACTGGTGTGTACTTGCGCTACCAACATTCACATTGTGCACTTTTATAATTCTCTCCAGGATTCAAAGCAAATAGGGATCCTGACTGTGGATCATGGCTATTTATGGCTTTAAAGGATATATTCAAGGACCATTCTCACAACAAAGATCTGAAATTTATGATGAACCTGGTAAGTGGAATAAACTAGAAAAGGGTCACTCTAAAAGATGCTGTTTTTCACCGTCATGTTTTCTTTCTCAGGTAAATGACAAATTTGATGAGTTTTATGCGTGCACCTTGATTCAACAATCGCTCTGTTACAATGAGTATAACGTCAACAAAAAATTGTACTTCAACCCAGGACTTTATGAACAGAGAGATTAAATTTTATAGGAAGGATGTGCTAGTGGAACAAAATACAATGTTAATATTCCCTTACATTGAAAAATGATGTTATTTCTTTGTTGGTTGGTTTGGATGCATTCAGAAGCATATTAATCTCCACTCAATATGTACATAGTTTATATTTATTTCACATTATATTTAAATTATTGGATATTTACATTGGATTTTATTTTAACAAAGGAATATTTTAATATCTCCTAAATTTGAAGCTGAGGTTCCTTTCAGCAAAATCACAAACAGGACCTACAGGAAAAATAAAACTTTACAGGGCCTTTTTAGTTAGGCTCATTGGTTGCGCACATAAATACAATATATGTACAATTTAGATTTTCTGACCAATACAAAAGCATTGAAACAAGGACATAACACTAACAAATAGAAAGGGAAAACAAGCCAACTATAAATTTGAAATGGCAAAACACTTGAGGAGAAGACAGAATACACTTCCCACTTCCCCTCCCAAATGAACCGAACAATTTGAGTTGGAAACAGGTGACTAAAACTGTTCCTGGGCTGACAACTACTGATAAAATGTAATGATAAGTCCACAATGGTTGTAAAAGTCCATTGCGGCATTGCAAGGCTGTTCTGTTCATAGTTTTGATGAGTACATATTTCAAATACAGTCACAATGTAACAAAATGGGCCTTAGCTGCAATCTAAAAATGCATGGGCTCTTAACACTAGCAACTGGAAATAAAACTACCTGGCAATGTTCCAACCAATCTTTTGCAACAATTGTAGCCTTACCATGAAAGAAAAAACAAGACATCTCACTTGTGTGGCACCTGACTGAGCCACATAGCACGTACAATCATACACAATGGTTTAGTTAACTGAACAAAGTGCGTTCCTTTCACATGATGGCCCTTAAAACTATTCCAGTGACTGTATAAAAAAATACCTTCATGTACTTATACACTGAAATTAGAGGTTGTTCCCAGGCACTCTCCATGCCACAACACCAAACTATCTGCAAGACAGAACATACTTACAATAAAAAATTGCAGCTTCATTAAAGAGAGTAAGTGAAAGCTTGCAGACAGTCACCTACCCAATCTACATATAGCGAGAACGCTTGTGTGTAGGTGAGTCCATATTAACATCATGAGGTGGACTTGATGATGCTGGTCTTTTGGTCCCGTTGCGGACAAATTCATTAGCAATGTAATTGCTTAAATCTGCAGACCTTGGTTTCCTTGCAAAACTGACATTTGAACCTGAAGATGAAGACAGTTGTGACTAACACAGAACCAACATCAATCGCAACAGCAACCCAATTAGCAATTGAATTTCCATTACTTACTGGCAATTGACAGTGCTTCTCTGAAAGTGTGCATATTGTCTTCACATGTGCTAATAGAAGCTGGGCTAGAGTGGTGGAAATGATGAATATCCATTTGCTGAGCATTGGGTGACCCATGACGCTCTGCCAACATCACCCTCGGTCGAGGAGACACCCTGCTTTATGCAAGAGTAAAAACTATAAGAACAAGGGATTTGGCAAATATCTGACACAATTATTTCCAACAAATGAAAACGACAAATGCAAAACATAGACTTGTTTTACCACGTAATACATATGTTGGATACACTGAGTCTTAAAACTCTGGAATCAGATATATATGACAACACACCTGTGATGAGGGCGCAACGGTGGTGGTTTCCCTGCTAGATAGGCCATTAAGTCTTCTCGGCGAATATTGCGTCGCTTCTTCCTAGCCCAATTCATAAGCTCTTTATTGCGTCTCTGATATCCACTTTGAATACCTAAATCGCCAACCCGTCTGATGACATCTGTAGACTCTGTAAAATGATAACAGAAATAAAAATCACATTGCATTGTGTACAGGCAAAATAATATTTTAGGTGGATTACAGTATTGCTCTTGTGATTCAAAGAAATTGATATTATGTCTGTTACATGTGCCAGTGAAATGACCAATATGTGGAAGAGCCACTTGGCCTTGGTTTGGACCGCAGTGAGGCTTAAATACATTGATTGAAAAATGATGAAAATCAAAGAAGAGATAACAAATTGTTTGACCAGAAAGGCAGTGGGAAGGGTTTGTAAAGCAAAGTCTTGGCCAGAAAATGAGAAATTAATTCAAATAAAATAGAGGTATTGTAAAGGTGAAATCAACTGAATGAATTGGTAATTTTGGTCAGGTTATTGCGATGTGGTGGTGTATGACTAACTCCATATTCTTAAAAACTTGTGCTCATGAATTTGGAAAGACCTTCTGGACAAAACCTTGCCTCTTGAGCCCCACTACAAATATCATTTGAACCCATATAAATTTTGAATCAAAGACATAATGATAGTCAAAAAAGTCTAAAAAGCAATTTCATCTGTCACAATACCCATTCATTATGCCAGAATTATACTATGAAAAAATACATAAGATAAGAAAATAAGTTTTTAGCTCAAAAGATTGACAATCCAAAATACTAGAACTACAGCTAACTTAACCTAGTCAACAGACTAAGAAATGTAATTTTAGCAACTGACAAACGCAGAAGAAATTCGAAAAATGCCCGACACGATTGTTTACCTTTGTAGAGTGATGTGACAGTGCCAGCGGCTGTTTGGAAAGGAATCCATAAAGAAACGCCCTGCTGCCGATCTGAAGTGATAAACAAACCATCAGCAAATCAATAGCGGACGTGGAGGGTGACCGCGATTGCACACGGACTCACAAGCGCTAAAATCTTGGCCAAACGGAGATATAGGATCAAATACCTTTGTACAACTGTGCAATAGCCGTGGCCGTGTTCTGGAACAGTAACCAATTATTGTGAATGGCCCGTTCTCTGTCGGCCTGCAGCTGACCCCCGTAGTCAGGCTCGCTCTCCAGGTGTTCTGCGCACTGCTGTTCCCAGTTGGCGAGCCACAAATCCACAAAGGGGTCTTCTTCTCTTTCGCGTTCTTCACTCATTTTTGCTGTCACTTATATCTGTAAATTTAAATTCTCTTTGCATTAAATGCAGCTGCACAGCCGTTGACGACACCCTTTGGAGCGAGCTCAGCTCCGAGCCTGCTGGCCTATACCTCGCCTTTCAGCCCTTTCAGCCTTCAGCAGCTCTTGCTCTTGTTTCTTGTTTCCGAATTTCAGTAACGAACCAACCACCACAACGAATCACACAATGCACATTTCGCGGTCAATCGCGGTCCTTGCATAGATGTGTAGGGCCGCTTATCTAGGATACCCCTTCGAAGAGAACTTTGCAATTAACAATTATATTTCACTACGACGGGAAATAATTTCAGGATGAGTAATAAGCCACGTTTAGTTTTGTTTCGTCTGAATTTGTGATTATTTGAACCACCGCCACCGCCGACCATGTTCTATAATTTTAGAGATGGCAGTGCTTTGGTGTCTGTGGCGGTAGATTCAAATACATTCAAACCTAGTACGAGGCCTTGGTACGAGGTAATAATTTTACAAAGCGAGGCTGAGTGAATTTGCGCTTTAGGACTTGAGGGAGTTCGCTTTCAGTTTTTATCGAATTATCGATAATTTTGGAAACTGCCCCAATGATTTTTCCCACTTACTCCTGAAGGGACGCTTCAATCTTCAATTTACTGCAGGCGATGGTGTCACGTGACTGGCCTGTCTGCCTGCCCACACGCCGCTTGTCTCCCTTCCTCTCCATCGCAGTTTACACGTGTGGTTGTTAACAGTACGGTTATTTTGTAAGATTCTTCTTGTTTCGCCGTTCTGATTTCGACACAAAAATGAAAGTGTCTGCTCTGCCTAAAAAGCCGAAAAATGCCATCGCCAAAGTTTCTAAAAGCAAAGTTGTAAAGAAGCGAGAGAAAGGTAAGTAATCCGTCTGCAGGGCATAACCTGTCCTCAACATTGAGCGATGTCTGTTTTAGATGGGTTTGACTGTAGTACTTCGTCTTCATCCGCTGTTGTTTTTCATAACTATCTTACTGCTTCTTGGCAATATTTCCATTATAAAAAATCAAAGGGGATCCCTGTGCTTATCGAGGTATAATTTGTTTCCAGATGCCTTGGTGGGCAAGAAGAAGGCAGCTGTACTTGTATTAGCGTCCGAAACCTTACCCTTAGCCGAAAAGAATAAAGTAACCAAATCTCTGAAGACCAAGAAATTACCTCTATCTGACAAGAAGGCCTCACCAGAGAAGAAAATCAAAGCCTTGAAAAGAAGGAGGGCAGAACAACCCACACTGTCTCCTCCCCAGAAGAAACCCGTGAAGATTGAAAAAGAAGTCTCTAAACCCGTCAAGGCCAAATCTTCAAAGACAGGAAAACCAGTGAAGAAGTTACAGAAAAGCCTCCTTCCCAGCAATGCTGATAGTGAGCCTCAGACAAAGAAAGCACTAAAAAAGCTTCCAAAGCTTCGTCGTGCCACTAAGCAAGAAGAAATCAAACCCTCTGAAGTTGGTCATTTGAGGAGAGACATTGTAAGTTGACTCTAGTTGTGTGTGTATTTGTTTTGCATCAGATGCTATTGGTCATTGATCCGTGTTAATCTCACACTGCAACTATATTCTGTTTTTGCAGTTGGAGGGAGTATGCTCAAGTGCTTTAAAGTTTGTTAAAGATGAACAGGACAAAAAATCAGGAAAAGTATTATTTGATTCAGATTCCCAGGAAATTATGTTGCAAGTTCAAGTCTTCAAAGTTCCTGAGACACCTTTCATGTATTTCCGAAGGTAATAAATTACATTTTTAGGTCCTTGTCTGTTTTTTGTTTAGAAGTTTCAGTTTATAATCAGTCTCATTTACTGTTTTAACAGCCTTGTTCCTCACCCAATCTATCCAACGGAGCCTGAAGTTTGCCTAATCGTACCAGACCTCTTCAGAGGTCGCAGGACAGATGCCGCATTTGCTCAGTATAAAGAGACGTATGAGGCTAGATTACAGTCCACTGGAGTTACTGGAATCAATTCGGTAAGTCAACATTTTGTACATATCCCTGCTATTCATGCCAGTGCTACTAAATTTTCTCCCTTTCTATAAATTTTCCCTTGTAGCTTCTTCCATTCACCCAAATGAGGTATGAATACAGACCGTATGAAATGAGAAGAAAATTGATTGATTCATTTGATGTCTTCCTTTGTGATGGTCGTATTTTTCATCATTGTTCCAAATTTTTTGGAAAATTTATGGATAAGTAAGTAGTATTTTATTACTTGATTCTTAATTGCATGTGAGAGTTTCTTTGCTATATTTTTTTTTTTTTTTTTTTTTTTTGTCCTTTCTAGACCTTTCATTCCTATTCATGCCATACTTCGTGATGAAGAAAAAAAAGTAAAGTTTTCACGGCACCTTCAAACTGAAGTTGACAAAGCATTACGGAAAGTTACATTTAATGTAACTCCTTATGGAAGCTCATTCACTGTAAGACACGTTGGCCACTCAGGTTTAACTTCACAGGAGCTGGCAGATAACATTGAAGCAGTGTGGAAGTCCTTATCTGACATTCTGCCAGGTGGCAATGGTAATATCAAGGCTGTATATGTTAAAGGTTCTCTAACACTACCTATTCCACTGTACGCTGCATTTGGTAAGTACCACAGCATTTTTCTTGTTCGAAAATATTTTCTGCCCTATTATACCATGCGTTTCTTTTTCTAATTTAAATTGTAGCACCGCCTAAAGAAGTTCCGGTTGGCAAGTTCAGAGAAATTCCTGCTCCTGTTGAAGATGAGCTTTCCACAATTCCTGGACGCAAAGTCATTGTGTATCCGGATGGTAAAATTTGGTATCAAGACACCCAAACAGAGGAAGATAAGGAATTCATACAAGCGGTAAGTGTGAAATGTTCTGTTTATTTTTAAAGAAAATTATTATTACTTTTGGCTTGTGTTCGATATGAAAATTACTGTACTGCCTATCTTTTTTGCCTCATTTTTACATTGGTTGCTTCATGTTTCGTATAGGTCATGGTCAGGAACAAGTCAAAGATTGCTAAAACAGAGGGTGCTGATTCTGCTATTCAGTTGGAAGTTGATGGTGAGAACGCTGAAGATGATTTGGGTGATGTGGTGGGTGCACAGACTGAGCGTGTTGATAAGCAGAAACAGACAGCTGATAAAGGTAGTGGTGAGGAAACCGATGATGAGTATGATGATATAGCAGCAGCAGAAGAAGAATATTTGCAGAACTGGAGTGAGTCCATTTCAATGAAGGAGCTGGAGGAGGAAGAGGTAAGCAATCGGGACAGTATGATTTTTGTGCTTTTTTTTTTTAATGTATTTATACTGCCATTTAATTTTTCTCCATGTAGATTGCAAAGAAAGATAAACCGAAGAGGATAAGGAAGAGGGCCACCGGCAAACCCACTGCTAAGCCTGTAAGAACACTTTCACCTACAATTTTATTGCTGCAATTTTCGTTTTCCCTTTTCCTTTTATTTACTTATAAGGTTTTGAATTTTGGTTCTCATCTAGGCAACCAAACCTACCGGCAGGCAAGCTACAGGCATCTCTAAGAAATTCACTAAAGGGAAAAATGTTGGTCAGAAAAAAGGAAAGAAAGCATAGAACCATGCTTAAATCTACATTATTTGATGATTGAAGAGTGGAAAACACTGGAACAATATTCACCTTTGCCTTGATACAGAAAGGCAACAATAAATTTTATACAAACATCTGATTTCCTGTTATGTTATCATATGATCTGTGACCAATAAAATTATTATTGCTTGATAAGTTGAATTTTTAATTTATTTTTAAACAAGCAAGCTCCCACCCCAAAGCAACTACATCTGTCCGTCTTGGCTCATAATAAGCTCTTTGAGTTTCATATATTTTTGCATGGTTTCTAGATGGTGTAAGACTAAATTCTTGTATTGAAATTGAGTTTTTAAAGAATTTCAATCGGTTCGAAATTTACTCCTTTGTTGGAGGAGGGGTCATGTCATGCAAGGTAGTAGTTGAGCTGTTATTCGCACTCATCCGTTCTGCCTATAGTCAATTCCCGGGATAGGTTAACCTGTGCTTGACCCGCACTCTCCTATTTTGCCGCTCTGCGCCATGAGTTTATCTACTTTGTGAGGAATGTACACAAGAGAGCTTTGCCTTGCAAACTTGAGTGCTTGACCATGCATTTTGAGTATAATCTTTCGACTGTCAGTCGGTTTTGGTGTCGAAAAAGCTTTCCCAATCATCACCAGCTTGACTGAAGCTGGGAGCCACATTTTGTTTATACTAAGAACATAATTTGTTAAAATGACACAGAACTTATTAGGGCGTGTTATAAACGTTACATTATCACTTTCTCTAAATGCAAGTCGAAAATTGTATTCCTCTAGTCCCCGGAGCATTTTAAATTTGCATGAAAGGGGCATGTACAAAGATCTCTTTCCAAATTCTGCGTAAGTGATAGTACTTCTATTGTGTAGTATTTCTATTTTCCCTGTAATAATTGAAAATCACTGTATTCCCACAATCTAGAAATGAAGTTGACAGTCTTCTCAAATCATCAAGTCAATGCGTTTATGCTGGTTTTGACCCAACAGCAAATAGTCTTCATGTAGGCAATCTTTTAGTACTTGTCAGTCTTCTTCATTGGCAGAAATGTGGCCATCAAGTCATTGCTTTGGTAAATATATATATATCCTTTTTATTAACTGTAGTCACAGTAAATGTATCTTTTTCACATAATTTGCTTTTATTTTAGATTGGTGGTGCAACGGGTCATATTGGTGATCCAAGTGAACGAAGTACAGAACGTCCCTCTTTGGCTGCTGAAGAAGTTTTCAAAAACACTGAGGGAATTAAGAGCAATATTGAAAACGTATTTGATAATTACCAGAAGTTTTTTTCTGGCGGGGCTAAACTTCGTCCTGTTATGTAAGCTAATTTTATCTTTTTAAATTTGTTTCTGTATATATTTGAATGACATTGTTACCTTGTTCTTCTGATTTCATCTAGAATAGTCAATAATTATGATTGGTATAAAAAAATGAATGCAGTTGAATTTGTAGGGTATGTAGGACGACATTTTCGAATGGGCACAATGCTCGGTAGAGAGAGTGTCTCTCAAAGACTGTCCTCTGAACGAGGCATGAGTTTTACTGAGTTTACATACCAAATATTCCAATCATATGACTGGCTTCATCTGTTTCGTTCACATAACTGTAGGTTTCAGGTAAGTTTTACAATACTTCTCCCATTTTCATTAATCGCAAAATGGACCGCACAAATGATAACAATGAAACATTTTTCAGATTGGTGGCAGTGACCAAATGGGAAATATTGTTTCAGGCCATGAGCTCATCAGCCGTGTCCACGATAAACAAGTCTATGGTATGAAAATCTGCTGGTAGTATTGTCAGCATAGTGTGTACAATAACCTACTTTTTCTTTGTTTTTATCAGGGATTACTTTGCCTCTAATCACGTCAGAATCGGGTGATAAGTTTGGTAAATCTGCTGGAAATGCAGTGTGGCTTTCACCAGCCAGAACTTCGCCTTATGAGCTGTATCAGTTTTTTATCCGCACTCCTGATGCTGATGTTGAAAATCTATTGAAGCTCTTCACTTTCCATAGTCTCCAACACATTCATAATTTAATGCAGCAGCATAAGGTTAGCAATAGGCTCTGTAAATTCTCTTTAGTATTACATGCAACTCAGGTTTACTTATCAATGTACTTCACTTCCTTACTTTGCATTTGTTTTAACACCAGGATAATCCATCTAAATGGCTAGCCCAGAAAGTTCTGGCAAGTGATATTACAACTCTTGTTCATGGAGGTATGTAAAATTCACATGTGTTTTAGATTTTGTGATTTCTTTATTGTCTTAACTCTTTTCCATTTCTGTGCTATGGTACCATAATTCAAGTTTAAATTAAATCTTATTGCAGAAGAGGGTTTGAAAATGGCAGAGTTGACATCATTGTTATTATATGGCTCAGACATAGAAAAGCTATCTCAGCTCACTACTGAGCAGGCTTGTGATATATTTCGAGGGGCACCTTTGAAGGAATTAGTTCTGAGACCGGGAATGACATTTTTGGATGTGGCCAAGGAAGCTGGTTGTTTTCTTACTGATGGTTTGCATTGAAATCAACACAGAAACAATGCTTAGAATATGTATTACTGAGATCACTCAAAAAGGTTTCCTTTCTTTTTTCAGGTGATGCTAGAAGAATTATGGCTTCTGGTGGCTTCTCAGTGAACTACCAGAAACTTCGTAATCCTGATGAAATGTTTTCTAAATTGCACATTCTTCCCAGTAATTTAACACTTTTCCGTGTTGGTAAGTCTTCTTCAATGGCTGGTAGAAAGTCTGTTTCTTATCTTTATTCACAACACCCTAACTTTTTGTGGTTTCTTTAAATTGTTGTAGGGAAGAAGAATTACTTTATTGCCAAGTGGATTTGAAGTAATAAAGTCGGTGAATCAGTTCTGACATGTTCACATTTTGTTACAAAAGTGATGTGGGACTTGTTGTTTCCAGCATTACTTATGCATGCATGTTTGTGATGTTTAGATTGAGTAATCTGTGCAGTTAGGTGATTCATAAAATACAGATGATACCACTATAATCTTACATCATTCCATTTATTTTACTCCTCATTATTCATATATGATTTTAATTGTTTGCCTCACTGCCTAAGGAATACTCTAACTTGAACTACTGGAAATTTGCAGTCTGCAGAATATTGTTCAAGCGAAGAATTTGCATTTGTAGTGGTGGGAAATGCTGACGTAGAACACTGACTAGCTCAAGGAGATCACTAGACATTGTGCGCTGCTTACACATCTCTGCATCAAGTGCTGTTTCAGTGCGGAACAATAGCTTGTGTTTTCCCTCTTTTACTTTTGTGTACAGACGAACTTTTTTCTGCAAACGAACAAGCATTTCCAGCTTCTGCAGACAGAAAAGAAGATAAAAAATATTAAGGCATCATTGGAGATGTTTGAAATATGGTAAGCACACCAATTGGAGGTGTTTTACAAAAAAGCACTACATAGTCACTTGGGAATGTCATGTACCTGCTGCTTTGTTAAATGTGCCTCATCCACTTTCCTCCTACCCTCAATCACTGCCTGCTCTTCTTTTCTCAATGTATCCTCAGCTTCTTCCAGAGAATTACGTAGCTTAGACAATTCTTCAGGCAGTTCATTTTCTAACTGACCTGCAATGCTTTTGGATTCCTGTTGGGAAGTGAAATGTAAAACTTGTAAAACTTAACTTTTCTCAGTTATCATATGCATGGCTTTTGAACTTACTGCCTTGGCCTGCTTTTTCCTGTTGGAAAGGTTCTCGAGTTTGCGTTCAAAGACTATGCGATTGCTAACAGAGCTAGAGTTACCTACTGATTTTTTTTCTCTAGCATCAGCCTCATCTAGTAAAGATTCTCTTCTCATAATGCAGTGTTCCAAATCTTTAACCAAAGTATCTTGGACTTTTCTCAGATGAGAAAAGCGCACCTATTGCAAGGAAAACATGAGTTAATTTACTTGTAATGTTACTCTCTCTTCTTGGTCTCTTTTTTACTTACATCCATTCGATGAATTTCAACTTTCATTTGACTTAATTCACCAGTAGCCTTGTTATCTTCATCATTCATTTGCTTTGTTTCAGATGCCAGAAGAATTTTTTTCTCCCATGCTAGACATTCCCGCTTCAAGTCCAGAATTTCTTGGTTGAGCGATAAGTTACTTTCCTCTAGATTAGTCATTTCTTCTTCTTGCTCAACATTTTCTCTCTCCAAATCCTGAGCAATACAATAACAATTTGAAGTTCATGCCGTTATTATAAAAATATGTGTGCCTTGTAAATTTACCTTCAGTAACCCTAAAGCTTCAGCTTGAATGACCATGTTCTCTTTATCTAAAGTTTCTTTGTATCCTCTCTTATTGTGAAGGCCAACTGTCATTTTATTGAGGGAAACGTCAAGTTCATGTATTTGGTGCTCAATGTCCCTTTTCCCTTTTTTGTGCTTCTCAATTTCATACTCAATTTTTAGGGATCTTTGTGTTAAAATATGCACCTCTGCAAAGTTCATAATAATGTCATACTTTCATCTAACATTGCGGTATTTCTATTATTAGTTTACTCACGCTTGTATAACAAGTTAAGTTGTTGCAGTTGTTTTTGTCTCTCTTCCGTTAAGCGAACTATGTGCGATTGAAGACGCAGCCAGAATGCTTGCTTCTTTTCCGCCTCCTGAGTTGTTTCTTCAATTTCCTGCTCTATAGCTTTCATCCGAACCTCTTGGGGACTCTCCGTTGATGTCTAAAAATTTACAACAAACTAGAGATAATTGTTTCAATAAAGAGCCTAAAACCAATTAAATTTCAAACATTTCTACAGACCCCAGAACGCGCTAGAATGCTGTCAAGTTTTCGAGAAAGTTGGTCGATCAGTACCATTTTGTTTTCCATTATACTTATATTCCGTTTCACATTAGATTCCAATTGGGACAGTTCTTGGTTGTATTTTTCTACCTCACCACTGGCCTCTTTTAACAAGTTATCATTGTATACTATTGTGCCTCGAGTCCTTTCCACTTCTACCATAGTTTTAGCTATTTGATTCTCCATCATAATAAATGTCATTTCCTGTTTGATTGGGAGCAATATTAATTATCATTGATTTGATGTTTGTTATCTTTTACTGCTTGTAGAAAAATATTTTTTTTTGTTAAAAATACCTGACTTTTGTTACTGTCTTTCAGACTTTTTATGGTACGAGCCATATGCTGAAACGCTTTGTCATGTTTGCTTTGATCCTGAAGTTTCTCTAGAATTTGCATTTCCAAAGAAATCTTTTTGTTGGTAAGGTGTTCTAGTTCTTTTTGTTGGTAAAGGCATTGCTGTGAAAGGATTTTACTGTCCTGCAAAGGTTAAAAATTGATCAACAAGTAGGTGTAGTTGCCAATTAACTTATTTCCTCTAAATGTCTTGAGGAGGGATTGTACAGTAGCTGAGTAAAATAGAAGTTAGTCCATGAACTTGCATACCATTATGACAGAGTGTAGATTTTCTTCAGTCTTTTTTATTATTCCAGATACATAACTGTAGTCTGTCTCTAGCTCTGCAATGAGATTCTTATTTTTATTGTAACTTTTTACCAAGTCATCATACTCAGTTTCAAGACGATCAAGAATAATCATCGTTTTCTCATTCTGAACCATTTCCAGTTTAGCTGATCTTTTGTAGCCTTCCATCTCTGAGATCATCAGTTGAAATGCCTCCTTAGCTTTCCTGTAGAAACAAAAAGCACACTCAGTAGAATCTAAAGAGATAAAAATCACATCATTTTTCTAGTTATAAGAAAATGGGAGCTTACTCTAAATCCTTTTGAACATTGTTGTAAACCCTATCTCTTTGCTGTAAATTGATCACAACTCCATTCCATATTCGAGTTAAGCGGACTTGCTCACTTTGAAGTGCTTCTAAATCGGCTGATCCTTCTGCTATAGTTCGTCGAAGACTGTCTTGTTGCTGTAACTTAATTTCTCGTTGAGCTTTCAGCTGCTCTTGTTTGCTCTCCAGGTACAAAACAGCTTGCCTTAATTTCAGAAGGAGAATATCCTGTAATTGGAAGGTATTATTTATCTCTTTTTATCTTTTTTGCCTTGCAAACTTTTTTTAAAAATCTTTTGTTGTTTTAAGAAGCCTTTCTTATGCTTTCTTACCTGTTTTTGCTTTTCTTTTGCTACTTCTTCCTTTTGCTTCTCTGTCTTGTCAGCTATTCTCTGAGATATTGCTAACTCAGAATTGTAGTCTGATTCCCACTGCTTTAACTGCCATTCCACACTCTTTAAAACTTCAATTTCAAGGCGCAATTTTTCCTCTAGAACAGAATTTTTCTCACTCTTTTCACATATGATAAAATTATTATACATTAGAAAACAACAGTTTCTGCTTACCTTGAGCTTTTACATTAGATATTTTCTGTTGTTCCTCTTTATGCACTGTTCTTAGTTTCTGTAACTCATCCTCCAGACTTGAGCGAGTTTCCTCAAATTCAGTCAAGGAATTCCTGTATGATGCTAACTGTTTCCGACTGTGAGCTACTTCTTCTTGGAGATTGAACAGATTGACTCCAAGATCTTCTCTTTCTTTTGATTTTGTCTTTAAATTACTATTCTGAAAAGTAAATGGACTTCTTTTACTAATGCTTAAAATGAATGAATGATATTTTCATAAGCTCTGTGTTCTGAAGTGAATTGTAACTATGTGCACAACACTAGATCTTTACCAGTTCTGAGACTTCTTGGTCAAGTTTACAAAGCTGTTTCTGAAGCAGTTCAGCAAGTGCTTTCTGAAATTTCATCATCAGTGGATTGTCTGGATCAAGCACTTGAGGGTCTTCTCCAGATCTATTTGAGCCATTGGTTTGGGTTTGCATCTTACTTAGGTCATATTCCTTAGTCATTTTGTCCGAGGACTTTCCAGTTTTTTCCGTAAGGGCAGGGCTATGTGAGCTTCCAGAGTCATTTGGTGCTGCCGTCTCGTTTTCCAGAAGAAGATTCTGACCGGGTCCACCTCTAGTAGCCTCTTCAATAGTTCCAGCATGCCCTGAGGACTCTCCACCACTGCTCTCCTCTCCACTGTTTGAGATGTTGGCATTTGTAGATATCCGATTCGCGTCAGTTTCGCTGTCGTGTGCGTCTCTAGGACGCACACACTCGTTTTTCAAAGTTCTTTTCTCGTCCATTCCTGCCACACTTGCTGTTTGAGTGGATTGGCCAAGTACTTCCCTAAACACTTGCGCTCCTCGATGACCCAATGCTTCGGTAGAGAACACTTGTCACCATGGCAACCAGGAACCAGGTGGCAACAGGGAAAGATGTAATTTTTCTTCAAAACAGTAAAGTTCGATAATTCAGTCTTACGGTCTGAAATGCTAATTTCGTTCATTGATTACTCGTTTTCTGTACTAGCTTGTTTCAAAGCAAGTAAAAATAAAAACGTGAGCTGAAAGAAACAAAAAGTGACTTCACGTTCGACGTGGGAGTCGTGCTGCGACGGCATTCCCTCGTTCGGTGCATGATCCACGAACGATGTACTGAGAGTATTAAACCTACCTTAATGTAGCGAACGTCCTATCCACGCCAATATCCTATTAAATGCATTTGTGAATGAACAATAAACCATGTTATGGGGTATGTGTGTTACGGATTCCACCGGGAATCCGGGAATCGCATTTTAAAGGTTGGTATGGCCGGAATTTGAAGTCGACTAATCGAGCTAATGTGATCGAACTAGCGAGTAGCTGTAGCTGTCATGGCACGGCAATGCAGCGTTAGTTCTGTTTACTGGAGATTGTAAAATTTAAAGAATTATTAGTGGACTATTCAATATGTCATCACTATATGTTTGTAGGAACGGTCTAGACGGATCGTCCAGCATGAAGTCAAACAGTTAGTATTCACCAAGAATCCCGTTGGACTCCTGGTCCCGTCAGACGAGTCGGACGCTGGTTGCTACTGCCAGACTCGTCAAATACGATTCTGAAAGATATTTCTTGAAAAATTTATCAGGTCCTCAGTCCTGGGTCCTAAGCTACTATTTTTGTGACTTTTTTTCATTTCTATCATTGTTTTCTCGACTGATCAAAAGTGAAGATGGTACTACTCGCCTTAACCTCAAAGTTGCCCTCGGTGCTCCGTTAGGTGCAGGAGACGGTTTGTTTATTTACTTTTGAGTTGAAACCTCTCCTGAATTTGCTTTGGTTGTATTAATTTACTGCAGTTTCTCAGGCACCTTTACCTTTGTCTTAACTGTGCATTTTTGGCTTTACCATGGGCAAAATTTAGCATTTAGCTCATCCAATAATTGCTTTTACTTTCACTATTACATCTGAATGAAGTTTTAAAGTCATTCTGTAATCTGTTGCCAGCAACTCAACCAGTCATGGACAAAGCAAAAGAATGGCAGATGGAATTATTAATGGAAAAATTACGGTCGAAAGCTGGGCAGTACAAGACTTTTGGAGAGAGTGCCAAAATGTTACGAATGGCTTCATTGGTAGGTATTTAATCTAAAGAGTGACATTGTCCCGATGAGAGTTCCGTTCAAACAAAAATGTTTGACTTTCAGGAGAAACGGTACCCAGTTGATGGAGTTGAGCGTATACAGTTACAGAAGTGCTTAGACACACTTCAAAATTCAATACGGGTTACAAGTTTGAATGGGATGATTGAACGTTTAGAAAGTGTATCGAGACAATTGGGGTGAGTTTCCCTGGCGCTGTTTTTGAAGCGATTTGGGAGTAAGATGGTTAACCGTTTAGGATTTGTAGTTATCACTGTGTTTATCCCTTACTCTTACTTATTTTCAGTCTCAAATTTATGACAAGTGGTGGTGCGGGGTTAGAATGGTTCATTTCATCTGATATGTTTTATGTTGAGGTTGTTTTGGAACCATCAGGCGATGTAAAAGATGTGAAAATTCATCATGAAGGAAAGCAAGAGAGACAGGTAAAGTGACTCAATAGTACTAATCAGTGCCTATTTGCGTTGCCCTCTTTTGACTATTTCTTATTCTTTCAGAGCTGTGAGGAGCTAGTAAACTGTCTTCAACAACAGGATTTTGCAGATTTTGCTGCTCAGTTAGAAGGACTTGCAAGTATTTACCAACTAAATGCTGAGAAATCTGTTAAATGCAATGCTCTTAATGCACTTCAATCATTGGAGGCAGACCTTACATCCTTATCAACATTGCAAACATTGGATGCTCAAACCATGTTGTGTAAATCTCCTGTGGGTATTCTCCAGAAGAGAAGAGGAGGCAAGTTTCCGTTCTGATCACCGATATGATGCAATTTCTAGGATATATCAAATTGTTAATCTGGCTGGTGCACTGTCTTATTTCTAGGACACGCAATGCGTTTGACATACTGGGTCTCACCTTATGACTTACTAGATCAAAAATCTATGGCAGAACTACCTATGTCGGTGGAGCAAGTGAACAAGCGCAATTTAGGGTACAGTGTCACAGTCTGTATGGAAGCTTCCACTGCTCATAAACTCCAAATTTCCCCTTTAGTCACTGTGCAAA
The DNA here is from genome assembly GCA_038380765.1 of Odontothrips loti. Classification (NCBI taxonomy): domain Eukaryota; kingdom Metazoa; phylum Arthropoda; class Insecta; order Thysanoptera; family Thripidae; genus Odontothrips; species Odontothrips loti. The sequence continues at coordinate 9,046,923 of CM076252.1, forward strand.
GAGGATCTAGTAGTAATAAGTAAGGCCTCTATTGAAGTTGTCTGTGGTTTCTTTGCTTTGGGTTGACATATATGAACTGTTTTTCTTAATCACAATGCTGTTTTCAGTGTTCCAGTGTATAGTCCTCTCCAGGCTCAAAATAGTGCAACTCTCCCAGCATGCTTTGCCCTGCGCTTACATGAGCCTCTACCACTCTGTGTTGCTTTGGTCCGTCGCATTCAGCTTGTCACAGATATGGAGTGCGGAGATTTGTCTGCACCTCACCCACTTCTATCACTAATTACCCAACATGCATCTCGGGGGCAGTTGGACTGTGCCAACCACAATGGACTTTATGTGGTGAGTGATTTGTGACTTTACATTTGAGTGAAAATATGCTACGCTCTTATCATACCACAAAAATCTGATGAATTAAACCAATTTTTTGTTTCAGAACTTGCCTGACCAAACACATTGTTACCGTATGACCGAGACAAAAGCACTGGAAGCAGTAATGGTAACCAGTATACCTTTTACACATCCTAAACAAGTGCCTCGAATTTTAGGCTTGTTACGTCAGCAGGCTGTCTTCAATTCATTAATATCTAGCTGTATTCGCAATAGCAATCGTTATGGTAAATGCCTGCCTTTTATTTTGTTTCTTGTACTGCCTACTTCTCTTGCATTCATAATTTTTTTTCCCCTTCCCCCTCGAAGATTGTGAATTTGCTCTCCTGGAAGTAACAGCTTTATCATGGCAGCATTTATCAGTGTCTCTGGAACACCCGCATGAAGAAAGCATGACGACAGTTGAATTTGACCTCACTGATCCAGCTAATGTCAAATGCAATTTATTCGGCACCGGTTCCTCAGCAGGCTTGTCAGTGACACCCGAGTTCGCTGCCAAAGTAGTTCAAAGGTTTGTTTTGCTTGCGACTTTTCCAACAGTTCTGGTCCCTGTCATATTCATATTTCTGGCTCACCTTTTATCGTCTCTGTCCAGATGCATGTCGATTCCCGTGACGATGCGTAGCCTCATCAAGCGGTGGCAGACCCAGTCCTCGCTCGCCAATGGCCACACCAATGGAAACGGAAATTTTAACTTACCCCTCGGGAGTGGCGGCGGCGGCGGCAGTGGCGGCGCCGGCGGCGGTGGCAGTGGTGGAGGGGGGCATCAGGACGACTCGAGCCGGCACGGATCCGGCATGGACTTCAGCAACATGAGGGACCCGCACATCAAGACGGAACCTCATGACAATGGTTCGGGAGACATGGGTGACTCTGCCAGCGGCTTCCCATCTTTCAACAGTCCCCTTTTGGGGGACATATCGCCCATGAGCTCGTTCGGCCCGGGCTCCTCGATGATGGGCCAGTCCAAGGAGCCGGTGGTCATCAACTTGATAAGCGAAGCGGTGCCGAAGAAGAAGCAGCGCAAACGCAAAGGGATGGAGAACTTGTGGCGGAGCCCGAAGCACAAGGGGGACGACTGCGAGATTCTGGTGGAGAGCTCGAGCAACGAGTCGACGCCACACGGCACGCCAACCTCCAGAGACGCGCCAGCGGATTTTCGGATTCCGACCCCGACCTCCATTGAGTTTCCACATCTGATGGAGGAAGGGAAGCCGGATCCGGCATCAGCCGATAAAGGACCTTCAGACCTCGAGGTTGAGGGTATGTCCGTGGAGTACCTGACAGAGAACCAGGAGCTGGATAACGTGGAGGAGATGCTCAAGCTGGTGGGCGCCCGCAAGATCAAGAAGCCGAGGGAGGAGAGGAAGTCGCCGTCGGCGATCGTGCTGGACATTGACGGCAAGAGCATGGTGCCGCCCTCGGTGAGCATCACGCCCATCAACACTTCCTCGTCGTCCTCGTCCAGCCTGCAGTCAAGTCTCAACTCTGTACTCTCCGGGATGGGGCTGGAGCGGCGGCCGGGCATCGAGATCATCCCCATTGGCTCGACGCCGCCGGCCACCCTGCCCAGCACCATCACCATCACGCCCATCCTCCCCTCCAAGAGCATGAGCGTCGGCGACGACAGGTCCCGGGACAGGAAGAGCCGCGACAAGGAGGAGGAGAAACGGCTGGAGAAGAAGAGGAAGCGCAAGCGGGAGGACAGCCCCATGGGGTCCATGGGACCCATGGGCCCCCCTGAGAAGCTACCCCCAAAGCAGGACCCCCTCTCCAAGCCGGTGTCCGTGAGCATCAAGCCCACGGACAGCCCACCCATGTCCATGTCGAGGCCGTCCTCACCCGCCGGGACCTTGCGGAAGTACAGCACGTCCCCCACGCATACCACGAGCCCTCTTGTTCTGACGAGTAAATCTGCTTCGAGTCCTGGAGGAATGAGCAAGTTATCCAAGCCGCCGCCAACGCAGCAGAGCCCCAAGCACTCGCCGGCCTACTCTACCAGCTCGCCGAAGCACAACGCCATCCCGATCCCCATCCCCTCGAACGCGAGCCCCAAGCACCACGGGACTTCATCCCCCAAGCATCACGGGACGTCGGGCAGCTCGGGGAAGCCCAGCATGTCCACCCTCAAGTCGGCCGCAAGCTCTCCGTCGTCGGGGAAGTCCAGTAGCTCGGACCCGATGAAAGTCAAGCCGCCCTCGTCCAGCAAGGATGGGAGCAGCAACAGGGACAAGGATCGGAGCAGGATGTCATCGTCCATGCCGGGTTCATCCAGTAGTAGCAGCAGTAGTGGGAGTAGCAGTAGTGGCGGTTCAAGTGTTGGTGCGAGTAGCAGCAGCAGCGGTGGGGGTGGGGGAAGTGGTGGCAGCTCAAGTGTCTCTAGCTCAGGACATCAAAGTCCAAAGCTTAAGTCATCCGGTATCAAGGTGAAACAGCCTGATTTCTCGCTTGGCAGTGATACTACAGTTACACCAATTCCCCCACCCCCACCCCCTGTGGTTAGTGGATCGTCTACCTCTCCATCTGCATCCCAAGATTGCAAGCAGTCAACATCGTCTGCATTACCTCAGATTAGAAACAGGAAGAACTCTCTCTCTGCTGTTATTGATAAACTAAAGTCTCAGCACACCACTGGTGATGACATAGCGGTGACAGTGAGCAGTGGAGGCATAAGTGCCAGTATTACTAGTGGCAGTGGTAACTCTTCTGGACTAATAAGCAGTGATCCTAGCGGAAATGGAGGTAATGGGAATCGTGAACGTATTCCCACTCCAACCAAGGGCACCGACTTAAAAAGTACAGGCAGCACTGGTAAACCGGGGGACTCGGGAAAAAATCCTGGAGAATACATGGTCAAACCTGGTTCTGAAGGAATCAAATTGACAATCAACAAAACAAGAAAGGATCCTTCCTCTAAATCGTCTTCATCTTCATTGTCATCCTCAGCAAGTGGTATGCCATCGTCATCAGGAGTGATGAAATCATCATCATCATCATCTCAATCTCAGTCAGGATCAGGCTCTCCTAAAATTCACACTGGTCATACAGGACTAAAACCTGGGGTAAACAGTGGGCCTGCTTCAAAAAAGCCAACATCTTCATCCACTTCCTCATCCTCTCCCGGTCTTCCTAAAATACCATCGAGTAGTGGCAGCAGCAACAGTGGGAACTCATCTACCAGTTCTGGACTTAAAACCACATCCAATCCTTCTAAGACCCCCTCGTCATCTTCCACGTCCTCCTCATCATCATCCATTCCTAAAAGCAGCAGTTCCTCCAGTTCAAGTAGTGCATCGAAGTCAATATCCAAATCAAGTGGCTCTCCAAAATTGGGTTCTTCCAGTACTAGCTCTGATCCCAACCGCAATAGAGATAGCAGCAAACCTCGCCCACCCAAAAGTAGTAGCAGCATCAGTGGAAGTGGAAGTGGCAGTGGCAGTGCCGGTGGCAATAGTAGCAGTAGTGATAAGTCGATATTTAGCAAGGAACGCAAATCGAGTCCGGCTCCTCCGCGAGACGATGAAAGTGAACGCACATTTAAAGCCATTGCCAATAAGTTAGATGCTCCTTTTGGGTTGGAGGGGTTTGTCAAGCAGCTTGATACAAAATTTCAAATCCCCAAGCTTTCACAACGTTCAAGCAATCCAGATTCGGATCAGGCCAAGAAAACTACTCCAGAAAAATCAGAATCTGGTTCAAGTAGTCGTAGTGTTGAAAGTAGTAAGGCATTAGATCTGGTTAAGCCAGAAGCAAAGTACAGCACAAGCTCGCCTGTTCCATCTACTTCACCCTCATTACCAACATCAAGTTCCTCTGGAATTACTGTGGTTCCTTCATCGAAAACAGATGATAAGCTAACCAGTAGCCAGATCGAACCAAAGACTTCCAAAGTACCTTCATCTTCGGTCACACCAAGTCATTCTTCTTCATCAAGTCCTAGATTAACTCCTTCACCACTCCCTAAGCTGGAAAGTAAAACTCCCACAGATGGATCACCCATTCCGGGTCTCACCATAACCCCTATTGGTAGCATTGCAAGCATCGGTGGTGGAGGTGGTAGTTCTAGCAATGATTCAATGGATCTTTCTATCGATCTGAGTCGTCCTCCTTCTGAAGCCAAGAATAAAAGTGAGCCCATACGTAGTGGGTTGTCAATTTTACCTTCATCCTCCAAAGACGATTTGAGATCTAGTAGTCCTGCTGACATTCCCCTGCCAATGTCAGACAAACCAAGAGACTTCTCAATAACTAATGATGACAGCAAAAAGCTTTCATTAGAAACTGCACTTGCAAGAATGGAAGAATCTCGTTCAACTCCACCCAGTGGGTCATCATCACTGGAATCAGCAGATGTCCTATTGGACTTCTCAGGAAGCAAGGTGCCTCCCTCAGAACCTTCCATGCGGAGAAAGACTGTCACAGAACGCGTTATGGCACCACCAATGTTTCCTGCATCTCCATCAGTAACAATGCATATTGTCAAATCTCCCTCCTCATTACTTATTCCCTCGCCTAGGTCGGGTTCTCCATGTATAACTGATGATGATTTGATGGATGAGGCATTGGTTGGGGGAAAGTAGTTTCTGTATTGGTGAATTTATTTGATGTTTTCGGATGAAGTGAATCAAGATCTCTGCACAAAACACTTGGTGAATTCCAGTGGTTATTGGCATGAGAAATTAATTATTGCCATTTTTTCTCTGTTCCCAATTTTTTTTCTTCTGTTTGGCTTTCTTTTAATTCCTACCATCGTATGCTTCCTGTTATATCAATTTCAGCCTTCTCATGTTTGCTACTGTTAGGTCTGCTAATATTGTCAACTCTCCCTGTACTTTGTCTTCCTTCTGTAAACTGTAAAATCTTTATACAATCGCTTGTACAAAATCAAGTTTTACCAGTCTTGTCTTCTTTGTTTCAAACTCTGTGATTTTATGAAACTTCCTCTAAATTCCGAGCGTTTTTATTCATTATTGACTGACCTAGCTTCAAATATTTTGGTATCTTGTTTGCAAATTGGTTATCAATTTTTTTTAAAAAAGCAAAAACAATGTAAAACAGTATGATTACATTGCACAAGACTTTGCATCATGTATAAAGTAGCATCTTGTTCAGATTGTCTACGAACCAAGCTTCATCATAGTATTTCTTCTAAAGAATGCTCTCTAATAAACTAATGTGCTTTAGTTGCCTCTGTATGTCTCTTGACATTTCTACAAAATGATACTAAATTGTTTAGTGCCTGTTCTTAAAGTTCATCGTAAAGTTTTCTGCCTTGCACCACTTGCACATCTATCATGGAAAGGTCTGTCTGTGTATACTTAATCTGGCAGGAAAATGCTAAATCTGTGTTCTATTGGGAGGAAAGTGATCAATTATGAATTATATTTTCTTTAACTCTTGTTATGGTGCAGTGGAGTTCCTGTACATACTGAGATTGTTAATTCTTATGTTATTATCGTCATAAGATTTTAAAAATTGTATATAATTGTTACATGTTGCCTCTAATGCTCGAATGACAGTCTTATGTCCCATGGGTGTCCTATGGGATATGCATATTGTTTGTATATTTTGTAAATGATAAATATGTTCTTTATGATTGGTCTGAGGATTTTTTTTTTTGAGTGTATGTATACTTGACAGTTATGCCGATGCAAATTTAAAATAAATGTAAAATGTGATATCAATATGATGCATTTTTTCCCCACATTTATACAATACTTATTACACCCCCATCTCTGCAGATCAGCCTAATGAGACAAATGATCATAACGAGTGATTGAGAGTGACGAAGGTGCTTTGAAATGCAAAGAAGTAAACACTACATGGGTGGGTTAGTTAGTCAAACCCCTTAGCTCAAGGTGCGGTGGAACGCACCTGATAGTCAAAAGGAATCGCAGATTTACTGACAAGCTAAATGCACGCTCCGACTCTGACGATCAATTAAACAGTCTCAATGACACGCCGCGGCCGACGGCTGTGGCTGTGTGTTGGGGGTGGGGGCGGGGGCCGCCGACGGAGGCGCAGGCGGCAGAGGGATGTTGAGGTAGCCGCAGCTGACGCCGACGGGAAGCGGTGCTTGCGCCTGAGCCTGCGCTGTCCTGTGAATGCTGCTGCTAGTGGCCCGCGCCCCCACCGGCTTGACAGTGTGGCTGCCCCCGCAGAAGCGAGTCACCAGGCGAGTGTGGCTGTGGTGGCAGGGCTCCAGCCGCTCTACTCCCACGTGTGGCCCTTCCCCACCTGGTCCGGGCACTGTGGATCTGCATGAAATGGGGTCGTCAATCAATTACGTGACTCCACAACCGGGCCATAACGTCTGCTACAGGATATTCCGATCGAGCGCAGCTTGTTTCCCAAAACAATGTTGGCGCTCACCCTCTCTGCGGGGGCCCGGGGCTGGGACAGGCGGTCGCCGGTGGCGGCCCCACCACGCCTCCCACCGGGACTGGAGACGGCTGGCCGCCGACGCCGAGCAGGACGTGGGGCCGCGTCGGCCGCCGGTCCGGGAAGCTGTCGCAGGCCGGCACCGCCGGGCACCAGTCCTCGCAGCGCATGGTCCGCGGCCCGTCGCACGAGATGCAGCTCACGTTCCTGACGTCAGAGTCAGAGGGGACCGTGAGAGTCGCAAGCTGTCGCAGGTGCAGGCTCCGCCGACAAGAGTAACTGAACCCGCTCGTCGACGGGACAGCAATGCCGAGTAGGCAACCGCGTAGCTGCCGTGCACGCCTGTTGAGCGGACTGGCCTACCCTGCCTTTCGCAGGCGCTTCCGTGGTGCGGTTGTAGTGGTGCGGTACCTGAGCAGCCTGATCTTGGTGGCCGCTGCAAAGTGCTCGGCCTGCATGGCCGCCTGCATGGCCTGGGCCTGCATGGCGTGGGCCTGCGCCTGCTGCAGGCTGTGCTTGCTATGGTCGGCGGCCTGCTTCTCCACCATCCTCTCCACGTGCTCGGCCAGCTCGGCGGCCACGGCCGGTAGCTCAGCGCGGTCCAGTTTGGAGTCCAGCCGGCTCTCCTGTGTCGGAGGAAAGATGCAGTTGTAGCCGGCGGCTGGAACGGTGTCCCGCGGTGGTGGAGGGGAGGGGCTGCTCACAGTCTCGGTGAGCTTGGACTTGGCCTCGCCCAGGTCGCTGTGGAGGTTGGCGCAGGCGGCCGAGAACTCGGTGTGTGACACCTTCGCCGACACGAGCCCCCGGTCCGCCTTCTCGGCCAGCGCCGCCTCCAGCTGCCAGCGGTCCGCCTTCTGCCGCTCCAGGGTCTGCACCTGCGTCTGCAAGCCCTACGTAGACCACAGCCGAACCGGAGTCAAACTTGAGGCGCTTTCCCTGGAGGTGAACGAAGCTCATCTGCTCCCCGTGCTGAGGAGAACACGTCACACGTCACACGTGCCTTGATGGCGTAGGCGCGCTGCTCCTTCTCCCTGAATAGCGTGCCGAGGTGGCCGACGAACGTGTCCACGTCAGTCTGGGCACCGGAAACAGAACAGGATCCGTCAGAAGAGAGCTGTCGGTGTCGGGTACTGCTGATCCTGGAAACTGGGCGGCCACCCAAAGCAAGACTCGCCTGCATCGTCTGCATCCGCCGGTCCATGTCGGCCATGCCCTTGGCCAGCCCGTCCAGCCCGTCCGCCCGGGCCGTCAGCTGGCGGAGGTCGGCTTGCAGCGCGCTCGCGGCCCGGCCCTGCTTGGCCAGCTCGGCGGCCAACTCGGCGGCCAGCTCGGCCTCGGGTGCAGCGAAGCGCGCCGCCCTCTCGTCCCCGTCAGCGCAAGCTGCGCTGGCAGCCAAGGCAGGCCATCGGTGGGCGGCAGGGCGGCTGGGTGGCAGGGCGGCAGGGCAGGGGTGCAGAAGCACACACCCCTCCCCTCCACTCGGAGGTGTTACCTTGGTGTTACCTGTCGTGGCACTGCCTCGGCGGGGGAGCCCGGTAGCGGCGTCCTCCAGGACCCTCAGCCTGCGGAACGCGTCCTCGCCTTGCGCCGTGAGCTGCCCAAACACCAACGCGCGCCCGAGTGTGGACCTTGTAACACCGGGCAGACCTACCCTCAACGGGGCCGGGACGTGTTCCGTGTCCCCACCTTTGCGATGCGAGCCTCCACGGCCTCCGTGCGGACGGCTAGCTTGTCCACATCGGTACCGCCCGCCCTTGTCGCCGGTGTCCTGGCGGTGCTCGCCCTCGAGGCCCTCGGGGGCACCAGGACGCAGACCTCGCCGCCGTCATGACCCCTGCCGGCCTCCACACTCCTCACCACGTCCGTCTGTGTAATAAGATGGAGTTACCAGCGGGTTGGTCGGGCGCCGGGCTGGAGGGTGGGCACCCTCGTCCTCGTGACCGTGCCTGAGACTGCGAAGCGGCGGCGGCGGCAGTGACAGCGTTGTCTTCGGGGAGCCTCCCCAGCCGGTGCGAGCTGGACAGCGCCTCGAGGATGTGTGCCGAGAACCGCCTTCTCCGTGAGTGCCGTAACGCTGAGGGGAACAGTGAGCACGGTCTGGTACTGGTGCACGTGACCTCCAAATCCCCGCCAAACTCAAGTGACACTCACCTTCCTCGGCGTCCTCGAGGCCGATGCACCGCCGGCACCCCTTCCTCCCCTTCTCCTTCTTCCCCTTCCTGGCTGCGGCCGCGGCGTGGCCCTCGCTCACGCTGCTGCTGCTGCTGCTCGCGCTGCTGGCCAGATCTGAGCGCTGCCGGGACCGGACAGCAGCCATTTGGGAGGGGGAGGGGGCGGGGAGGGACAGGAGCACGACAAGAATACAGCCACCGCCGTGGACGGTCCTCCCCGGCCGTCCTCGGGCCGTACCTCACCCCTGAGCCCGTGCCCCTGCGCTCCCTGCAGCAGCAGCTGGCTCTGCTTGGCCTTGGCCAGCTCCTTGTCCCTGCGGCTGCGGTCCCGCACGCGGTACTCGGACAGCTTGGCGGCGGGGACAGCATGGAGCGTACTGGTCGCCATGGCCGCCTGTGTCGGCAGTGCCATCCGGGAATTACGTCACGCCGTCTCCGTGGCTGAGACGGTGTACTCCCCGCAACGCTGATCTCATCGAATAATGACGGCGGATAGTAGCCTGACTTTGTCGCACTAATGCACTCTCATCTGAGAGGTGTTGACCTGGATGCGCTCCGAGTCGGTGCCCCGGAACTCGACGGCGCACTGCTGCAGCTCCAGCTGGCATATCATGACGTGCAGCAAGGAGTGCAGGATGTTGAAGTTGACGGAGCCAACCTGCACGGAACGGCAACGCCAGTATGAGGGTGATGAGGTGCGTGGAGGCTGTCTTCCCCTCCCGTACCTCTGGAGATCCCAGGGCGAGGTCCACCATCTGCGGCAGTGTCAGCGACACGCTGGACGCCATCGCTAGTCTGAGGCAGGGCTGCGCCTTTGGCTTGTTTTGCTCTCAACAACGGCCGCCTCGACGTCGCCGTGGGGCGGAGAAGAGGGGGAGGGGGGGGGGGAATTCGTCCGCGGCGCCGTTTTTTAAACTTGTCGCGTCAGCAGAGAGCGCGGCTCACTGGGTCAAGGTCAGACATGCCACGCGCCACGCCCACTCGGCCTTGCCGCGGACCTAGCAGACGCAGCACGCGCAGGCAACACCTGGCGGCACGGGCACAGGCACAGGCCAGCACAGGCACACCGCCAGCATCACCACCTCTGCGACCTCTACACGGCCTGCTCGCAAAAGCAGGCAAAACCGCCCCAGAACAATGACGAGTGCCAACAATGCCACGGGAAAAGACCGAAAATCCCTGAAAATAACTCCAGGTGCGCGGCCGTGGCGGTTGGTTTGGTATCTGGGCATTCCCTCTCCCTCTTCCTCTCGCTCTCTCCCGCTCCGCTGCTCTGGGGAATTCCTCTGGGGGTTCCCTCGGTTCCCTCAGTCCCGATATCAGGTTTGGGGTGGGGTCGGTCGCTCGTCTCTCGTAACTGGCGCGTCGCCGTCGCCGTGGCAGTCGGCTTGGAGGCTTGGAGGGACGGCGGAGCGCGCCCCGACCTCCCCGACGTCGATAATGCCATTTTATTGCTTCAGCAGCTCTTGGATTTCGAATCCAGCGCCCTCTATATCTCGCTTCCGCTGCCGAGGTCACGGCCCCTCGTCCGCGCGTTTTGGCGGTCTTTGTTTTTCCTTTCCTGTTGCTTCTGCTCTCACTTCTGCCTTCTGCTTTCGTTTCTGGCTTTGTCTTTTCGTGTTTTGGTCCGTGGTTCGCAGCCCGAGCTCACGTTCTTCCTCCACATTTCGCCACATTCGAGTAAATTTAGCTGTCTTGTTTCGTGTGTCGCTCCCGTAGCTTAGTATTTGTGCCGCAAGGTGATTCCACGGTGATCCCGCCGTTGTGAGTTGACTCGGCCCTTGTCTGCCATCACCGTATGGCGTCGTAGGCGGGCTATCAGATCACAGATAACGCAATTCGGGTGAGTTTAAAATCCCTACTCTGGGAATGTCAAGTGTGTCTATCTTAATCGCTTTCATCTGCGGGCCGCATATTTTTTATTTTTGACCTTAACGCACTTTGTTTTGTTGAGGGTTTGTAAACATTTGTCATTGTAAGTTCTTTCTGTCACCGTTCCTGTTTTGATTTGCCGTCCTACCATTACTCACATACGTTCTGTGATTACTGCTTTGTTTGTTCTCTAAGAAAGGAAAAATTTGATGGATTACCTCCCAGTCATGTTTCTTAACTAGATAGATTTAGTTTCATCCATACCTAGACTTGTTGACACTCAGGATTCATACAGCATAACAATACAGGCTTTGTTGTTGTTCCAATGATTTATTAAAGTGTTAGTGGGTGGATTTAGACTGTGAAGCCGTGAAGGTCAACGCTTCCCAGATTCTTTTGATTTTGTCAACAAAATTGAATCAGAATTGAAGATAGTTTGGTTATGAAGTTTGATTTGATAGCACATCATTTGTTCATTTGTACCGTGGTTTATCATAACGACATTTCAAGCAATGGTGCACCATTTAATCCTGACCTTGTTCCTCTGAAGCTGCATTGTTTTAAATGAAAGTATCACTTGTTTTCCTCTGTAGGTACTCCTGAATTCAGAAAGCCGTTAGCAACACGTCAGCAATGAATCGAAGCCGTCCAGTGGGCTCACTTGGAGGAGGAGGGTGGGAAAACGTATCCCAAGGAGCACCACACAATGATGAGCACCCAGGAAAGAAAAAGGACAAAGTTTTGGCTGATATGTATGAGATGTTTCTAGATTCTTTAGAGACAGATGTAATCCAGTCTGTTGTCCACTCATTTGATTTTAATCGTAAGCATTTGTTACAACACACTTTTGTGCTTCATCTCCTATTATAATTATTTTTTCATATCAAATTCCTTGTTTTTCAGATAAAAAGTCAATGGAAGCACTTTTGGACATGTGTGGAAGCCAAGACCCACAACCACCTGTGTCTTCCTCTAAAACATCAGCAAAGCCAGTGCAAAATGTAAAAAAGACGGCACTGTCTTTAAATGTGTCAAGAAATTCCTCATCTCCACAAGTTCTAGCAAGTACCACTCCTGTTCAAGATGACAAGAATCAGGCACCATCATTGTCCTCTAATTTACCATCTGGTTCTGGTGCATATTCCAAAGATCAAGGCATACTTCAGAAAACTCCCAGAGGAGCACCTAGAAATCACTCCATTCGAGATAGTAGTCAGCATCCGGAAATGCCCCATTACTTTTCTGCAGCTAAACAAAAGAAAAGCCAGGATCATCTGGCAAATGATAAAATGGCAAAAATCAGATTCTATATCGAAAGTGGATACCGAATAATGGTTTTAATGCGAGGATGCCCAGGCTCTGGAAAATCTTACCTTGCTCAAGGAATTATTAATAATTATAGAGGAAATGCCCGGGATTATATCTTCTCAACTGATGATTACTTCTCAAGGAATGGGGTGTACCGCTTTGACCCCTCTGCCTTGAACGATGCTCATCATTGGAATCAGACCAGAGTTTTATCAAAAGCAAGAGAGGGCAGCAGCCCAATCATTGTAGACAATACCAACACTCAACTATGGGAAATGACTGTATATGCGAGCATAGCCATCAATAATGGTTATGCCATTGAAATTCTTGAACCTGAAACTGCCTGGTTCCGCAAAGTAGATGAACTTTCAAAACGTAACAAACATGGAGTGCCTCGTGACAAAATAAAGTTGATGCTAGATCGTTATGAATTAGGAATAACTGCTGAGGGACTCATAAAATCAACTGGAGCAAAGTATTCTAAACCAATTCCTCAACCAGCAGAATATTCACTGTTTCCTTTAAAATTATTTGGAAGTGGAAACCAAGAAACTGTGCAATCAACAAGTCCAAGACCAACATCAAGAAATTTGGAACAAATTGAAGTGTCTACTCCATCAACTGCTGTAAGAGAACATAGCTCTAATTATTCATCTCAAGCAAACTTTTTGCACAGTAATCAAGCCTTGAACTCTCCAAAGCCTAAAGAACCTCCAAAGACAGCCCCAGATCCAAGTATTCCATCTTTACTTGAAGATGGATTTTACTTTGGTCCTAATGCTTCTAGTAAAAGTTTAGACATGTTCCAGTCAGATCAGGAACTACAAAATCAACATAATAGTTCACACAAATTAGATGGGAGTAAATCACTTTTTAAAATTCTTAATCCGACTCAAAGTGGAGAAGCTTGGTTTTCTGGTTTGGATGGGTTAAAACCAACTATTATCCCTATGAAAAGTAATGAGTTGAGCGTGAAAGAAAATAATAATAATAATAATGATAAAGATTTAGTAGCCTTCCCATCTATTGGATCTGATGTAAATAGTGCTTCTAGTATCACTCTTCCTGAAGACCAATGTCCACACTCTATGAATTCATTACGAACAAGAGATGTAAGAGGAAATGATTCATCAGTTCAAAAGAATGCAGGCTTATCTTTAATGGAGACAGTGTGGAAAGAAAATTTGCTGAAAAGTGAGAGTGAGAAAGGTGATACCACTAATTCGCAACAGAAGATTTTGAAAGGCTCATTGGTTGCTGATTATGAATCTGGAAGCCCCAGCTCTGACTCAGATACCAACATAAATGATAAATCAACATTGAACTCGACTGAATCCTCTTCAAATGCTTTCAATTTCTCTCAGTGGGGTGATGTTCTCAGTGAAAACTCTGGAAATGCATTTGGGTTCTCACCATTGAGTGAATTTGTTTCTAAATCTTATGAGTCTGGAAGTGCTTTTACTCTTTCAGCCTTGAATGATTATGTGTCAAAGTCGAATGACAGCCTTGCCAATAAGTTTAGTATTCCATCTCTAAGTGGTCTATCATCCAGTTCCAGTTGGATTGGAACTGCAAATTGGGATGTAGGAGGTGAGGCTAAAAAAAATGAAAATGATATGCAAAGTCCTTCGCCCAAGCCACCTCGTGGTATCAGTATGAAAAATATTCAGGATTATTGCGACAGCGTAAAGGATATGAACATAACATCACAAAATAAGGATGTTAATTCAAAACTGGAGGCAACTGGATGGTCCATTTGTGAAAACAGCTCTGTTTCATGGCAGCCCATTGACAAACTTCAAGGAAGTGTGTTAAATCAAGAAATGTCTAAAAGTTGTGATGTGGGCATTAATAACACTCAACGCTTAAAATTCAATGAAAAAAATGTTGTTGATAAAGCAACTAATACTCATCATTCAGATTTCTGCATACTCAGCAACCTGTCTTTAACCAGTCATGTGGAAGATGCTGTTATCTTAAATGCTCATTATCGAGACATAAATGAAGGAAAGGGTGTAGTCCCAACAAAAGTTCCTATCAAACTGATGCTTGACAAGGGAACATTCACTGAAAACGATTTTGAAAATGAACATAAGACTGAAAGCAAGCAGGAAAAGATGCAGGAGCTGACGCGCCTGTTCCCCAATAGATCACCTAGAAGTATCAAAGAACTTTTAAAACAGTGTAATTGGGATGTGAACTATGTTTCTAATCTCCTTTTAGATGATACTGATAATGAGCCTTTCATTGCGGATGGATCTGATGATGTGAGTGAAAACATTGATGGAGATTCTGATGAGGAATTGCCAAGTGAAAAACCCCAAGATCATGTTAATGTTTCTCCTGAGGACGAAACAATTTATTCTGAAACTATTGATGACAATCCAAAAGCAGCAAGTGTTCAAGTATTAGCTGATGAAGTAAAGAGGCACATAGAGCAGAGCATAGATTTCAGTGAAAGATGCTATTCCCCTCACACCCTTGCTATCAAGAATTTCAGAAGAGGCACAAGGGAGGGAGCTATTCCAAAATCAAATCCAGCTCTTGATAATGAAGTATCAGAGCCTGCCATTCAAGCAACAAATATAGCTACAGAATCCAACCTGGAAGAAATCCAAAGTACATCTGAGAGCAGTGATGGAGATAATGAAACCCTAGAGTTCATTTTAAGCCGTGATTTCATCCAGCAGCTAGTTGATAAATTTGGTGGATCTTACAAGGCCACTGGTATGTATCAGTTTTGCTGGAAGTACTTTGGATGGATCGTTATCTTTTACTCTAAGCTCATTGTCTTTTGCAGATATGTCTCCTGTTGTTAAGTTTCCTATGAGTCTGGCCCGTCAGATTTATGACACCATTATTTCAGGAAGTTCCTCTGAGGAAGAGGAGGATGATGGTGACTTTGCTATGAAATTGCAGTGTGAAGAAGGTTAGTGCTCATGTGCTTGGTGTTTAATTCTGATGTGGTCCCTTAAATTAAACACTTCTTACAATTTCATTACTTAAACTTGCCTCCCCTTTTGTCTTTGTAAAGATGAAAGGATTGCACGTCAAATGTATGAGGAAATGCTGCGCAATGCTGAACCACGATCAGGGCTTAGAGATCCGCCAAAACTACGGGAAATTATGGACATGGAGTTGGCCCAGAATATCTACAAAGCTGATGTTGTAAGTCTCTATTTTTGTAACTTTTTTTATGGCTTTGGTAATTTAAAATAACATCAACAAGTGACAGTTGCTAAATTGTAACGTTTTTTAATGTTGCAGGATTCTTTAACACAGAACTCTCAGGAAACAATGGCAAGTGTTCTGGCAAAACGTCTCCTTGAAGAAAACTTCCCCAACCTTGAGAAAACCACATTGAATGATATCTTTATATCATGCAACTGTTCTTTCGAAGACACTGTCAAAACTCTCCAAGAAACTCTGTCAACTAATGACCACAGCCTTGGTGCAGAAGGATTTACCCAAGCCAGCGGACAGGTACAAACTCAGATGGTAAATTAGCTTTAATTATTTTTTATTGTTCACTTTAGTTGTCCAATTAGTTTTAAAATTATTCATGAGTATTATTTGTTTTTTAGAGAGTTCCTACCAATGAGCAGCCTCTACGAGATAAATCACCAGTAAGTTAGATGCATGATTGACTTTGGTTTCCTTGTGGTCTTACCTGTTTATGACATAATATTTCTTGGTGCAGCAAAAAGAGTGCCGAGGTGTGGAAGAATCAATTGGTATTGAAAATCCATGGGAAATGAGTGATCCACTTGGACAATACAACACATACAGAGCCAAAGCTGATCAGTTTTTGAAGGAGCGTGATGAGATGTATCGTAAGGCAAGTGATGCATTTAAGCGCAAAGAGAGATCAGCTGCTGCATATTATTCAAAATTGGTATGTGTCAGTCATGTTGAATATTTATGAATATTTTTTTGAATTGAAGTTCCTGGAAAATCATGCAAAACATAATTTTATTTCTAGGGGGAGTTGATTGGGAAAAAGTATCACCATGCTAATTGTCTAGCCGCTGCTGCTCTTGCAGCCTCCCACACTGATTCCCATTCGAGTGAAACTCTTGATTTACACCATTATAGAGTGGTTGAAGCCCTCACAATATTTGACTTGTTCATGGATTATCACATTAGAACTCTTCCTGAGCAGGGCCTCCAACATCGGTGTTTGGATGTTATCACAGGCCGTGGTACCCACAGTGTTAATGGAAGGCCACGTATCAAGCCTGCTGTTCTCAATCGTATTAAGAAACGTAATTTAAGGTGAGTTTTTGTATGCTATGTAATGTAAACTCTTTGCTCCAAACCAATTTAAAAAAATTTAAAATATCAATTTTGGTACATCATTATGTGTTGTTTTTTTTCTTTTGTAGATACCAAGCAATACCAAATAACCCAGGTGTTGTGAAGGTGTGGGTTTCTGCTAATTCCCTCCTCTCTCATGAAATTCCTGAATAGCAGGTATTATTGACGTATTTTATTTGAGACTGTTCATCAGTAAGTTATTAATATGTTTGTCTAATTGAAACATAACACTTTTGTTGTGATTCGATCTATAATCAGTCGAGTTGTTGATCCCGAAATGAGTCGAACTTTATTTTAAACAATTTTCTTAAAGGTAACTTAATTTGAGAAACGAATCATGGTTTTTTTACCAATAGATTTAAGAAATATTATCCTCAGTAGGTGTCCAGACAGAGTGTAATTTTTTATATTTTGATGTGATCTTTTTGTCTTGTGTTCCTGTCACTTCCTATGAAAACTGGAATATTTTTCAGTGTTTTGATCCACCCCTTCAATTTGAAAAGTTGTCTGACATCTGTCAATAAAACAGGGTAGGGAAAAGAAGACTTATTACAATGATTAATGTGTGAAGTAAATTTAATTTTCTGAAGGAGTACCTATCTACTTTATTTAGAAGAAAATGTCAATGTTGATCTATTTTTTCATCTGCTCCTGTATCATATTGTCAATGTGCCATGTTAGCTGCTTCCAGTTGATTCTGTGAAGAATTGTTATGATACGGTTTATTATCAAAAGTTTAAAGCAGTTTAAAGCACAAATGTTGATAAAGCTATGTGGTGTATGTTACCTAAGATGTACTTTATGTTTTTGCTCAAGTTCTTATAGCTAAGGTTTTTTCTTATTTACAAATCACCTTTAAAGCCATGTGATATAATTGTATTATAGGTTTGAAAAGGATAATTGTATTGTATGTTTGAAAAGGATTTTAGGCTGTTGGCTCTCAAGTAAATATCCTCAGCAGTTTGACTGAGATGTTTATTTTCTTGATTGGCACTTAGGTTAGACAATTTAAATTTGGGTTTAGCCGTGAACTGGTATGCTGTTTTTACAATAGTTTTACGTAATATTAATCATATCGACAAGATCACTTGACAACAATTTCTTTTTGTACAACCAATGGTATTGTTCATTTGTCAAGTTTTTTGCTTCTTTGTATGTTGAACTGTTGTATTGTTAATGTAGTGTCACACTAATTGTCAGATTTCTAGCATTGAGATTTTAAACATTTTATTGCTGTGCATCTGCAAGGTAGATCTGACTAGCCACTCTATTGTTCTTTTTACTGTTTGTTACCATTTTTACTGACTGTATCAATTGACTTTTGCTTCCAAAGAATGGCTCAGTATAAGCCTGAATTGCATTGTTTTTATTTTTTTGAAAAAAATTCATAGGTTTCTCACTTCTGGCCATTGGAACACTGTTGTTAATTTTTTCCTAGCATATTATCTTGTTGCTTGGGATAGTCTAGCACCCAGTTAGCATTGGCTAACATGAGTGGCGGTTCGGGTGCTTGCTGCAAGTTGTACTGTTGCAGTAATTCTGAGCCGTTTCGTAGATTGGATACTTAAATTGACTTAAATCAGCTATCATTCTTTTCATTAATTTTTTCCCCTCTCAATTAAGGCAGTAATACAATGCATTTTATATTTGTTTTATGATGATATATTTTATGGGTGACTCATGTCTTTGACACAATTAATGAAATACAACTATGGGAAAATCAACCTGAATCATATTATTTTACCCCACTGTTTGTACATTCTCACAATGACCACATACACCACAAGGCAAGCTCCTAGAGAAAGGAGAACCAGCGTCACCAGCAATAGTTGCACTCCCAATTCGGAACCAGTCCACTTGAACAACCACTGTGTAGCATCGTCCTCTAACAAATGGCTGAGGTAACTTGGGGCAGGGAGTACCTGTGAGTCAGACAGAGCACAATTCGTATAAAAAAAAATGAGGCATGGAGAACTCCTCATAATAAAGGGAATGAGCATTGCTGCATTATCTGGCACGAAAATGAATTTTTTGTTTGGTGCTAGCAGCTCAAATCACGTAGGCTAGCAACTGGAACTCCTTCCTTCACACTTACAAAAAAAAAAAAAAAAAAACAAACAAAAAAAAAACGGAAGGAAGGAAGGAAGAAAGGCAAGAGGTCCCCGGTCAGGGTACGGTCACCTCAACCTCCAGCCACGCCGTCTGCCACGTGAGGTTGAGGGCCGGCTGGCGCACGGTGCACCGCCAGGTCCCCTGGTGCCGCTGCTCCACCCTCGGCAGCCACAAGGTGTCCCGCTGCGGCCAGTCCAGCGGGGAGTGCGGCGGCCGGTACTCGCCGCGGGCCAGCTTGTCCCTGCGCGGGCTGCTGCTGCTGCTGCTGGGGTCGGCGGCGTTCGGCGGCTGTCGACAGAAGCACCGGTCGTACCGGACACGTCAGGGGTCGTACATTCACCACATAACACAACACCGTCTCCGCGAGACGACCGCAAAAGCATTCCGCCACCTGCGGAGCTCGTATTTAAACCCAGGACTGTCATGACACGGACATTTAGTTCGCTTGAGGTAATCAGCTTGGGGAGCGTCCACGAACCACGTGACCTTTCTTCGTGTCCCTGCAGCGCATGGGAGCGGTGCTGGAGCAAACTGTCGCTGGCGCGGGCTTGAGTCTCCCCGAGACTGTAAGCTTTGGGTGGGTTCGATTCCCGCAGACGGTTCCACGCCTCTCTCTAGTACTACTCTACCTACTCACACACAGACACACACACACGCGCGCGCGCGCGCGTCTGAACGAGCGTCTGACGCGAATCAGATGACCTGGATAAGGTGTCACATGGTTCCTGAACGGGCCCGTGCACAACTGATTGAACCTCTCAACATTCTGGTCCGGGGTTCGAATACCGGCTCCAGCGGTGGTTCCCCGAGGGCCGTCTGGGGAATGCCGCCGCTATGCGCCGCCACGCGCCGCCACGCGCAGCCACGCGCAGCCACGCCGCCGGCTGCCCTCCCCTCCCCGGCCAACACCAGGTCCCCGACACGCTCTCGGCCCCGAAGCGACGCGCGTGTCGCCTTCGCGTCTGACTCTGGGGGATATTGGTGAAATGAACGTCGCGGAAGACGACAACGAGAGCACGTCGACGGAGGAGAGTCGGCCCGAGATCTGGAGTGCGGAGAGAGCAGAGAGCCAGGCGCCGTGAACGTCGTGGGGGGCCGGACGGGCCGCACCCGACCCCCCGTTGTCAGGGCAACGCCGGGCAACAAACCCAAACCACCGAAACCCAAGGGGCGCCCGTTAGCGCCTGCTGGGTAGGCAACCACTACTTTCCTACCCTGACACGGGCGCTTGGCGTCCCCATTCGCGGTTTGAGGTACTACGAGAAATTCGGGCGTACTTTACGGGAGACGCCTGGAAGACCTGAGAGAAAAGCTTGGAGTTTGGACTAACTCCCAAACACAGTTATGGCATGTAAAAGGTGTAGCACGACATTCATGACCACGGAAAACCGAACGCTGAGCAGGTAAGGCAGTGCTAACCACACCCCCCGCCAAACTATGGATCTACGGTCGCTACTGAGCGACTGAGGCTGCTCCTGTCCAGTACTCTTTCAGGCCTCCCCTTTTGGCTGCAGTTCCATCTAAGCCGCGAGCGCTGATAGGGGCGAGGCGAGGGCGGGAGGGAATGCATATCGCCGAGCTGCTGAAGTGGATGGTCTCACCTGACTCGCTCTCGGCACGGTCTGGTCTTGGCGTTGGGGTGGGGAAGGGGCACGCGGGGGAGGCTGGCGCTGGAGGGGAGGGGAGGGTGCGCAGGGGTGGGGGTGTTTGGGGGATGGCCCACGCAGCGTGGCCGAGGTGCTCAGTCTCACGCCAGCCGTGAGTCGCGAGGGGTCGGATCACTCTGGCCGCACCGCCCCCGCAGAGCCGAGCCGAGCCGAGCCGGACCGAGCTGAACCGGACCGAGTCGAGCCGAGCCGTACCGAGCCCCACCGCCGTGCCTACAACCCTGCGCCGTGCAGACGTACGAACCGGGGGGCGCGCGCGCGCGCGAAGGCGCCCGTCTTTCAAATGTGACGCGGAGCCGCTCTCGCCTCGGCGGCCGCACACGCACGCGCACACGCACACGCACGGAGCGCACGCACGGCGCTCACAAGCCCCGACAGCCAGAGCGGCCCGCGTAAGTCTCAGGGGGAAAGATTTTTTTTTTTTTTTTTTTTGAGGGGCTAGAAAATTTTTACTGTTGAAACTCTGCAATTAATAATTTACTATGGAATCCGTAAATATGTAGAAATATGGAAAGCGTCTGCTCCTTCTCCGCGGGCGAAAAGAAAAACCGTGGCAGCGAAACAAGATGCGAGAGAGAGGAAAGTTTGTTTTCGGATCGAGTTTCTTATGTAGACTATGGAGAAGAAGGTCGGCGGACGGCCACCGACGCGTTCATGCGAAAGAAACGAAAATTGGCGAGCAAAGGCGAACTGAGCAACAGGCAGTGGCTGCACACGCAGCTGGGCAGGTGACCGCAGCTCTCTGCCCGCGAAGGACATTCTGTTTCGGGGTGTCCGGGTACGGCGATCCCAGGGGCTCGGAGATTTCCGCTTTGTTGGCCGCGTTCTCCCCGAGACGTCTACGATAACGTTATGCACTCTCTCAGCGAGCATGGCGCCTGCAAGGTAGGCAATCTGCAACCTGTGCACGCACGCGTGTCCTGCGGGCTGGCCTACCCCGGCACTCGCAGGCGCTCGGCGCTGCCGCGTTCGCTCGTTTACCGTCGAGTACACGAAAAAAAAAAAAAAAAAAAAAAAAACGGGTGTACTTTATGGCCGACGCCCTGCTCGTCCGTGTGATGGAGGCGGAATTCAACGAACTGCCTCGTCTCTCCGGTAATGGACGGCGATGCGCGCCACCGGTGGTACCTGCGCTCTGATGGCGCCATGAACGCGCGCGTTCCAGGTCATCAGAGCCGCCTTAAAATGGACTTACGCGGGGGTCACGGGGGGTGGAGGCCGCCAGAGGCCACCTAGCCGGACCGGACCGGACCTAACGGCTCCAGCAGACTGAATACGGTCCCCATCGAACCGCGAGGCCGTACTGCCGTAATTCTCGCTGCGAGAGCTGAGGCCGCAGGCTGGATAACGAGTTCCGCGGGAAGCCACCGCATCCGCTGTATCGCAGGGCACCGCGGGGGCTGCGGGGGCCGCGGTGCCGAGTCGAGCCAGGGAGTGCCTGGCCCTGCCCTGCGGGTGCAGGGGATATGCGGAAATATTCTTATTCCTCTCTCTCTCTCTCTCTCTCTCTCTCTCTCTCTCTCTCTCTCTCTCTCTCTCTCTCTCTCTCTCTCTCTCTCTCTCTCTCTCTCTCTCTCTCTCTCTCTCTCTCTCTCTCTCTCTCTCTCTCTCTCTCCCTCTCTCCCTCTCTCCCCTTCCGGCAGTGAGCGCTTGACATCGCAATAAGGTGACGGTGACAGCAAGAGGAAGTCTCAGTGAAGCACAGCAGCACTGTGTGCGACGGCACGGTCCAGCGAAGATGACTGGCTCGCACATCTCACGTTCTCTTCCAGGCACTGTTTTTGAGTTTGCAACGTTACGTGACAAAAATTTGCAACGTTGCATTGCAACGTAGGTTGCTAAAACACAGTGATGGTCGTCACAAATTTTGTGACGTCCATCACAATTTTGTGTGACGATCGTCACAATGTTGTAACTTTGTGATGATTGTTACAAAAACTTGCAATGGACGTCACAAAATTTGTGACGTCCATCACTGCTTCTTGCAACGTGTCACCGTTGCAAAAGTTTGTGATGAACGTTGCAAACCCAAAAACAGTGGGGGCGCCCAAATTAACGTTTTTGGAGATGGTTGGGCAAGGCACCCAACCACCCTCCCTTTAACCTTCAAACCACCCTTTAAGATGGAAACCACCCCTTTTCACACCGATTTCCCCCCCCCCCCCCAACCCCGTGTGAAGGTGTTTGCTAATCACACATTTCTGCCGACTGCCGTCCCTCGCTGGTGCAACACAGCCCTCCTACTACCGCGAGCGAAGCGAGTCCCATACGCTATCCCATACAATCCCATACGCTACTGCATTTATTCCTCCTTCTCCTTCCTCCCCTTTCTTTCTTTCCTTCCTTCGCTTGCTTTCTTTCTCCCTAGCTCTCTTTCTCTCGCACTGTTTCAGTCGGTCGGGTTCGGTACCACTCTGCCTTTATTCTTAACCATGCATATGATACCCCACCCACTCCCTGCAGTGTGAATACGCCTCCCCTTCATTTCTCCCTTCCTTTTTCTTCTCTTTCCTTCCCCCCTCTTTCCCTCCCTCTTTCCCTCCCTCTTTCCTCCCTCCCTTTAAAAAAGACGGTTGGGCAGTTGCCCAACCGTAGACCCCGTTTGGGCGCCCCTGTTCTCTTCCACTCTTGGCTGTCGGCGGTCTGCTCCGCTAACGGGCTATGAGCGCCCGCGGACGGGAGGGTAGGCAAACCCGAGGCGCGGCGTGCGCGGGCGTGGCGCGGGCGGCCTATCCCCCCGATGGCAGGGGCCGGAGGGGAGGGAGGTCACCGCACAGCGCCAAACATACAGAACAGACCGCGGCCTGGCAACAAACAAGGCAGGCGGGACGGGCCAAAGACAAGGGAAGGGGCCGCCGCGTGGGCGGTTTTATGAGACAACAGTTTGTTGACAATAACAAGAACACACATCGTAGAACGTCGTCACCGCTGGATTCCTTTTGTCTCGCGAGAGCGCCGCGGGCCGCCGACGTTGGTCGGGCGTGCAGTGGGGGCTGTAGGGCTCGGCTGAGGGGCGGTGGGGCCGTGTGTGGAGCTGTAGGGCTCGGCTGTAGGGCTGTGGGGCTGTGGGCTAGGGCTCGGAGGGCTGTTGGGCTGTGTAGGGGGCTGTAGGGCTGCGGGGATGTGGAGCTGTAGGGCTCGGCTGTAGGGCTGTGGGGCTGTGGAGCTGTAGGGCTCGGCTGTAGGGCTGTTGGGCTGTGGAGCTGTAGGGCTCGGCTGTAGGGCTGCGGGGCTGTGGAGCTGTAGGGCTCGGCTGTAGGGCTGTGGGGCTGTGGAGCTGTAGGGCTCGGCTGTAGGGCTGCGGGGCTGTGGAGCTGTAGGGCTCGGCTGTAGGGCTGCGGGGCCGCTCCGCTAGCATACCCTTGTCCTCCCAAGTCCACAGGTGACTCCTGCCCTCCCCTGCTTCGCCTCGACCTCGCATGGCCCGCATATCGTGTGTCCCACCGGGCCGCGCGCTTGCGAAGGATGCAAAATTGAAACACTAAAACGTTTTATGAATGCAAATTAAAATAAAGTATTCAACGTTGGGGCGGAGAGGGTGGCGCGCACGGCGGCCGGCGGCGGCGCGTTACCCCCCCCCCCCCCCCCCCCAACCACATACACACACGCTTACTTCTCTCAATTTGTTTTCTCCCTCCACTCTTTTTCCCTGCTTCCCAATTTCTCTCTCTCTCTCTCTCTCTCTCTCTCTCTCTCTCTCTCTCTCTCTCTCTCTCTCTCTCTCTCTCTCTCTCTGCCGCGCCCTGTGACCCTCCCGTGCGCGGAAACAAAGTCGCACTGTGGCTTACCTCACACACGTGTGCACACTTATATATATACTAGGCTGCCCAAAGGCCAATCGCGGGCAAATTTGTGTCACGTGTTTCGTAGTGGTAGTTTTAGTCCTTTAGGGTTCAAAATTCGCGTCGCGCGCTCGCTTGATTGTAATTAATTAATAAATATTCAAGAACATTCAAGATATTACAAGAACAATATTTCAGTTATCAGTTTCAATCAATGCGTATAAGGAACGTCACAGCTGATATGCACCCATAAGGTGGTCGGCAGGGGGGCACACGGTCCCTAGGGCTGGTGTGCCCCCAATGACCCGTTAGTAAATTTTCAAATTCTCCGCCTAATGCCAAAAAGGCATGTTTAAAGAAATGTATCGATTCTAGGTCAAAGAATAATTTTAAAATGCCTTTTCGTACTTTCAAAACAAAATCGAGGAATTAATGAAACAAGACAGGCATGGAGAACGCTTTAACGTTTTTTCGCGGTTTTCCTCTTTTCTCTATTCATTGGTAGAAAGCGTTTCATTTCAATAATTTTTTTTAAATTCAAAAGTATATTGAATCCTCAAGATTCAGACCCTGCAAATAAAAAATACAACAACAACAAAAAACGGCAAAAATGGGTGGGTCCTACCTCGTCCCAGACTTCCGTCCGGAACCGTTCCTGCTTAACTTCGGTGTTCGGATGGGAACCGGTGTACCAGGAGTTGACCGCCGCTAAGACACAGGCACGACGCAGCCACCTTGGTAGGCAGGCTTCCGCAACGGCCAACATCGCCCCTTCCGCTGACTAGATTTCAGGAGTCAGCCCCCTTCGACCAGCCAGTTGGTCTGTGGCCGTGAGGCCACTCCCTCGCGGATTGAGAGGGAGGTAGGATGCCCAGATCGTACACGGCCGAAGCCGATTGTACTCTACTCTTCTACGCCATGTATCCAAGTAGGTGTTGCCCGAATACTCCAGATTCCGAGGCCTTACGCTTGAAAAATGTAGAAGGCCGAACCCTAGGCCTCTACATTTAACTTCTGCCGAGTCTTGGCAAGCACCATTCCCCTGCTCGGGCGTCGAACCACTGAGTTAACGAGTGTATTCAACCTCCGGGGAATGTCCGCGGCCCAACGTCCGCGGTCACTCAGACAACACACTTTGAACACGTTCTTTTGGTATATTTTACCCACCATCCTCGGTCGGCAGACTTCAGAAAAATTTTTACTCCGGCAAAGAGTTGAACCCCGGACCTTGCGATCGCCGACCGGTCCGCCAGCCCACTACGCCACGGAACTATAATGGAGGGGAGCAGCGCGCTATTGATACTTTAGCCACTGTTGTCCCGCAGAGAGAAGCACCGTTGGCTCCGAGAGATGGCGCTAGTGGTCAACGGCGTTTTCTGGCTCGCGCTGCTGCTATACATACAGCAAGTTACTCTAGTCTCCGGGCGAGTCCCCTCCGCACGTACCCTGTAATGGTGATCTGAGGGCATCATTGTGGCGTGTTTGACGTGTTCGACGCACATGTTTCTCA
Organism: Odontothrips loti; assembly: GCA_038380765.1. Lineage (NCBI taxonomy): Eukaryota > Metazoa > Arthropoda > Insecta > Thysanoptera > Thripidae > Odontothrips > Odontothrips loti. The sequence goes on from CM076252.1 coordinate 9,072,430, forward strand.
CCAATATTCGCTGGTGATGCGCTCGCCGAGAAGTACGTTGCTTCGCGCACATCGTGAATTGTTTCATCCTTCATCCGGAGAATAAATGCAATATCAATCTGAGCTGCCCAACGGCTCAACGTCCGCTTATAAGTTTATATTACCAGCGTCGTCGCTATACATTGTCAGCGATTGAACATTGGTGACATGACGCGAACGGGCATGGGGTCGCACGAACGTCATTCACTCCGGTTTAGAATGACGAGGCGGCATGACACACACACACACACACACACACACACACACACACACACACACACCTACACGTGTTCTACGCCGCTCCAATAACACGTTGGCCCAAGTGGGTGCTGGTGTGCCAACATCTTCCGACGTGGGCAACGCTCGAGGCTGCGGTAGCAACTCAGAAAATGGGGGGGGGGGGGGGGGGGAGCCAGCGCAGAGGAGGGCGGCCGGGGGCGGCACAGCGGCACACCCCGGGGAGTCCAGCCCAGCGCCGAGCCGAGCGCTGTTAAGATATTGATGACACGGACACAACGGACCGCTGTGTGCGAGCGCTCTAAACGACAAACAGACACGAGACAGAGAGAGAGGGAGAGAGAGAGAGAGAGAGAGAGAGAGAGAGAGAGAGAGAGAGAGAGAGAGAGAGAGAGAGAGAGAGAGAGAGAGAGAGAGAGAGAGAGAGAGAGAGAGAGAGAGAGAGAGAGAGAGAGAGAGAGAGAGGAGGCAGGCACAGCAGTAAGGCAGTGGTGCGCCGCCTCTGCCGCCTCCGCCACCCCCACCGCCCCGGCTCCGCCTGGAAAGCGAAGAGCTGGCCTTTAAATGCCGTGGGGAAGGGCAGGGGAGGGAAGGCATGTCAGGGTGCACTTTGGCTCCCCCGCCACACTTGGCACCTCTCTCCCCCGCTCTCTCGCTTTCTCTCTCTCTCTCTCTTTCACTGCACTGGAGTGCAAGGGACTTCCCCAGAGAGCGAGGAAGGAGGAGGAGGAGGAGGAGGGGGGGGGGGATTCCATTCCCATTGCCTCTCCATTCTGCAAGTTCCTCCCGCCGTCATGAGGCACCAACGTGGGTTTGAATTAATTCCAGCCTCGGCTCAGGCCGGGTCGGGCCGGGCTCGGTTGTGGCCGCGGCCGCCGCTCTGCACTCCGCAACCGCACCGAGAAACTGACATTATTCAAGCAGATTCAACTGTCGACTTTTCGACTTAAATGTTGTCGTCCTGACTTGAAGTCTGGTTCATGGTTCATGCTACACCTCGAAAATTTCTTAAAAAATAAATAAAAAAAAAAAAAAACCGGAGTCAGCAAACGGAACGGAGCTGACCGCTGCACTGAGAGAAAAGATTAGAAGTGGCATCTCATTTTATAGCTGACTTCCAGACAAGCAGTAAATTTTGGTTCCAAGGACTATTATTTCGTGGATGCCACTAAATGTTAGATTGTTCCAGCAAAAAAAGGTACGTTGCGGGCACTGAGCTACTTTTTTTTTTTTTTTTTTTTGTTTTTTTGCTGCCTGTACCCCGTGTGTGGCGGTGCAGGGGTCCGGCCCGACCGGACTCCCACGCTCTGTTCCGCTCGGCCCTCAGAGCTTCGCCTCGCCTCGCCTCAGCGCTGCCGCCGCTGCCGCCGCCGCCGCAGCGGGACCGGGGTGTCACTCTGCGGACCACAAGGACACAAAAGGATTAAAACTTGTGGTCGAGTCGAGTGTTGGCGGGGCTAGGCGGGGCTGGGCGGGGCTAGGCGGGGCTAGGCGGGGCTAGGCGGGGCCCCGGAGCGCCCTGGTCCTCTCTCCGGCTCACGGCCGGAGCCCCTCGCCCCTCGCCCCCCCCCCCGCAGGGCTCGTGCACAAATAATCACGTGGTGACCGCCAGCAGTCCGCCCCCTCATGCCCTCCGGCCCACACGCCGCGGGCATGACGTTATTTTCAAACGGCCCCTCAGCGCCCAGCTCCGTCCAGCTCCGCCCAGCTCGGGTCGGCGGGATGCGGTTTAGCGCACCCCCGCTGGCGAGCCCCCCCCCCCCTCCCCTGCTGCACGGCGGCGGCCGTGGAGTCCGCGTGCCCGGCAGCAGCACAGAGCCCAGCAACCGAACAGAGTCCGCACCAGAGTTACACCGTCTCCATACCACTGGTTGCCAAATTGGCGCGCGCACACACACACACGCAACGTACGCACACATACAAACGCGCGGGGCGCGGGCGTACACAAAACACTACTGCCCTTGCTCGCTCTCTCATACACTAGCATATAAAGCGTCGCCCCACAAGGACGCAGCTCAAGCGTGTGGCCCTGCGTGGCGCGACGTGGTCTGGCGTGGCGGTCCTGCCCCCCCCCCTTCCTGTCGTCCCGTGTCTGGTCCCCCCCCCCCCCCCAGTCTCCATCCCCTTACTTCCGCGTCGCTGCCGGCTCCGGGGCCCAGTAGAGGGCCCCGCACCCGCAGCCCAGCCCGGCCGGGGCCCGCTTCGCTCTCGGGCAATTTCGCTCGCCCTGCCAATGTCAAGCAAAACTACTCGTCATCCCGGCCTCCCCCCTCCCCCTCCCCCCAGAGCTCGTATGCCGCGGTGCACGGGTTGCTGTGATGGGAACACCCCTTCACCTTCCCCCTTCACCCCCCCCCCCCCCGGATGGCTCCTTCATTGATACAAATAGCGCTGTGTGGGGCCGTCATATTCTCCCAGCCATAGCCACGGCATGGCATGTTCCCCGGGGGCCCGAATATTCCATATCAAAAATTATATACCTTCCCACCGTTGACCGATTTTATTTTTTTTAAGTCGACCGGAAAACTAAGACGTTTGCGTGTGTGTCCGGGAAATTTTTGGGGGCACTAGAATCACAAGTCCGCTGCGGTGAGGCGAGGCGAGGCGCCCCCTGGCGGCCGGCACGGTTAGCCGTCCGCGGCGCCGCCACCTCCAGCCAGGGCCAATATTGTTCCGGTGACCGAGGCGGGGGAATCCCGTCCAGGGTCCTTCCGGTCACGGCATGCTTCCCTCGGCCAAGCCTAGGCCACACCTAGGCCAAGCCTAGGCCACACCTAGGCCAAGCCTAGGCCACACCTAGGCCAAGCCTAGGCCAAGCCTAGGCCAAGCCTAGGCCAAGCCTAGGCGTGCCGACCCGCAAAGCACGACCGCAGAGTACACACTGTCGTATTGGCTTTGTGAGACTTTTTTTTTCTGAATCGAGAATAACGCAGTTAGGCGTGTGCCAGAATCAAGCATATGTCTTAAATACGGATGCTTGTTTTTAGGAAATCTCAGGAGAATCCAAATGTGTTTAACCCTTGAAATCAAGCATGTAGTTTTGAGAGTACAGAGGTCACTACGCACAACCTGTTTGGCGCACTCTCGCATCAACCGTCGTATCAATTAGAGAGCCATGAAAGTTGTACGCGCGGCAACTATAATTTCGTACATTCATTGAGAGCAGCTTGAGGGGGGGGGGGGGGGGGGGCGCTGGAGCTGCCAACTCTGCCCCCACCCCCTTCCCCCGGGGCCACTCATTCCACAAGGGCTTTCGGCTTTCGCCTCTGGCGGTGCTACTGCTGCTCTCACGGCCCTACGCACGGCGATGAGAGGAAGAGAGACAGGGCGTAAAAGTGACGGGGTGCACTGGAGAAGAAGAGGGAGGGGAGGAACTGAAAGAAGGAGAAGAATAAGCGAGAAGTGTGGGGAGGGACCGGGGGGGGGGGAGGAATAATAATAAAAAAAAAAGAACGGGGAAAGCTGAGGTCGCACAAATAGATTCTCATTCATGGTTGGTGCTCGAAACACAAAGGCGTGGAGGCGAGCGCGAGCACGCTGCGAGTGAGGGTGAGTGAGGGTGAGTGAGGGTGAGTGAGGGTGAGTGAGGGTGAGGTAAGCAAGTGGCCCCTCGGACTAAGCCAGGCCAAGCTGCCTGCCGCTGCCTCCGTCATCCCCTTTGTAACGCTCGAGCCACCAACAAGCACAAGGCACGACACACTGCCCGAGTGGGCTGGGCACAGAGAGACCGCCGCCGCTACCGCTGCAGCAGAGGGTGAAAGGACGGGTAAGGGGTGCTCCGAGGCCGCCTCGCCTCGGGCTCGGGCCTTTGCGGGGGAACAGTTATGGCGACGGCGGTGAAAACGCCTCCTCGCAGCGGGAGCTTCGCACTGTAAATCTTATACGCGGCCGGGCCGGGGCCGGGGCCGGCATTCTCGGCCGCTCGAGAGGACGGGGCGACAACTCGTCTGCTGCCCCCGCCACCCTGCTTCAACCACCACGCTGTGCTGCACGCCCAAATCGACGGCCGGTATTCGAACCCGCTTCTCCCATCCAGTCCGGGACTAGGATTACTGGCAGAGGTTCAAATACCGTCGACGCTGGCCGCCGTTCTCATTTTCATCTCAATGAAGACAGCATCGGCCTGCAGGTGGCGGTGGTGTCGGCGGCCGAAATTTGGTTTCTTTGCACTGTCCCCCCCCCCCCCGCCTCCCTTTAGCTGCGGCTTTGCGGTCACTCCGGGAGGTGTACACTTGCACGCACACACCAGTCTTTCAGGCTACACGCATGTAAGCCATTAGGTAACCCACCCCAAACGTGCTCCGTCCGTCCGTCCGTCCGTCTGTCTGTCTGTCTGTCACCCCTCACACTCACACTCACAGACACACACACGCACACGAGATTGCGCACAACTCCTATAACATCCGTCACACGGGTCACGCGAATCCAATGCAGGACCTCCGATGACAAAGGGGAAAGACTCGAATAGGAGAAGGAGAAACGGAAAACCAACACCAAAGAAAACGCTCGTTCGCTTGGTTCACATTCATGCTCCATAACCCCCTCCCCCTCCACGCACAAACACACACACACACACACACACACACACACACACGAACACAGAACCCATAGAGCCGACAGAACTCGCATAACCAAGTTCGTGGCAAAGACGCGCTTTCTTAATGATTACCGTGGCTTTCAGTTTTAGTACGTGCAGTTTCGTACTTCTGCTCTGCTGCCACTGACCTCCCATATCTGCGTGTTATCCGGGCAGATCCAGGCCCACAAGGTCGGCGATACGCTTCTTTATTATCTCGGGCTGCTGAAACTTCCCGCAGAGCCGACCTTTCGGAGCGCGACGCCGAGCGCAGCACCGCCTGCTTGGCACCGCCGCCGCGGTGTAGTAGGACTAGTGTAATACTAGCCTGTAAAGTAAAACATGCCTATCACAGTCTGTAACAGCGCTGTGCTACCTGTAATACTTCTGTAATATCTGTGGTAGCAGAAATTTGACTCTGTAATGCCTATACAACTATAGTAACCTGTACACCATTTCACCGACTGAATCACCCCTCGCACTGCGGGTCACATGGCTACATTCCAACGACAACCCCTCCCTCTATCCCCCCCCCCTCTTCTCTCTCTCTTTCTCTCTCTCTCTCTCTCTCTCTCTCTCTCTCTCTCTCTCTCTCTCTCTCTCTCTCTCTCCCCCCTCATACGCGCACTCTCTTCAACGCCCAATTCACAGCGACCCGGCAGCGCCCAATATTCTTTTGTTTAGCAGATCGGGAACAGCGATAGCGAACTCTGTGAGCTTCGCCCATTACAAGAGGGGCCGGGGGATCCACCGCCCACCCACTGATACCACTGCCCCTCACGGCCGTGCGTCGGAGAGAGACGGAGCGCGACAAGGCATATAGAATACGTGTGAGAATGAGAAGGGGCGAGTTTTCGGTCCGGTGAACCATAATGGTGCGATCCAGTGCTTCTTCCTCTCTGCCTGGGATGAATATTGAATGAAAGTGTGTCCGTTTGCCGCATCGCTCGCTGACCCCCTCCGGCCCCCGCCGCCCCGCAGCGCCGCGCTGGCGGGGCCCTGGCCCCCAGGCAGCACTCAGGGGGCCCCAGGAGGCCCGGATCTGTTCGATGTCATGTCCCCCATCGGTTTGCACACACGCCGGGGCTCACCAGAGCACAGCTTGCCACGGCAGGCCACGGCAGGCCATTTTGGCCCCGTCTGTTGTGCGTGTGCGTGCGTGTGTGTGTGTGTGTGCATGTGTGTGAATTGTGGAGCCGCGACACGGCCGTGTCTGTGACCACCGAGCATCAGCCACGCCCCCCGCCCCCGCCCCCGCCCCAGGCTAGCAGCCTACTCACCGATCAGCTGTCTGGCCTTAAAGCATCCCGATGACCTAGCCGCAGAGCTGGCAGGGCAGGCATGACGTCACATGTCCCCCCAAACCAAACAACAACATAGGGGTGATGACCCGCATCACCAGCTCCGGGTTCCGGGGCCCCCATGAGGCACACTTACTCAAGTTAACGTATCGTAGCTTGGAATCAGCTGTGGTCATATGGCGGCGAAACTCATGGAACTGGATGTCACACCAACGGGAGGCATGGGTCGAACTTTTTACCCCCGCCACACCCTCTTCACTGCAGGGGATGCGAGGGGGGGGGGGGGAGGACGTCCCAATCCCCTGAGCCTGTTTAAATATTGGACCGCGTTAACGAGGCAGAATGGACTGCTGAGAGTCCAATATGAGACTGACTTAGAGACCAAAGCAAACTGCGTCGGCGGGGGAGCGGGAAGATGAGGCCGGCGGCCCACCGCACGCGGCAGGTGACTATACAAGGTGTGCACAGGTGTACACAGGTGCGAACCTAGCCTGAGGTAAGAAAGCCCCAACGTCTGAGGCCGGTGCTGCACAAAGCTGGACTGCTTTGATTCATTCCACGACGGGTTCGTCACATCGTCTAAGAAAACAGTCACGTCCAATCCAGTCAGCAGTCACAGAAATGTAAATAAAAAGGGGGGAAAATGCCAGAAAAAAAAACAACAAAAATACCGAGTAAGTCCTCACAGGCCACGAAGCTAGAAAAGTACCCCGTGACCTGACTCTACTTCTCCCCACCCCGCCCCTCCCTGCCAAGCGCTGGGGCTCCACTCAAGTTTGATAATGACTTTGCGAGAGTGGGACACACGAAGTGAAGAACGGCGGATCCCCTGTTAACACGGAGAAAAAAAGTATTAATGGTCGCAACTAATTTTTAAGCTGATTTTCAGACAAGCAGTAAATTTTTGTTCGGAGAGCTAAAATTTTGTTGTGCGAACTGAATTTTTGTTGTACCAACGAAACGTTAGCTGCTCCAACGAACAGGTTCGGTGCGGGCACTAAACAATTTTTTTTTCTGCTATTATTTGCTTCTTCAGCGAACCTCTGCGTTGGAGCAACTTAAGTTGCGTTGGTGCAACTAAAATTTAGTTCCCCCAACAAAAATTTAGTTATCCGAACAAAAATTTACCGCGTGTCTGAAAATCAACTTACCCTTCCCGTGTTAGGCCGATAGGAGCACCCTCAGTTGGTCAGAAGCGACCGCGGTTTTGTGGTAAGTGCCAGTCATGCGGTGTGGTGTGTGGTTTGGGCTGCCTGCCTTTTGGGCGGGGACACGTTTCTCGGCTTTAACGGGGTCATGGGTGTCATGAGGCACCAATTTCATGACGAAACCATATCTAGGGGTCGGTCCAAACACACTGCATTTTTAGTGACACCACAAAAAAAAAAACATAATTTCGACACAGGCATTGGGGTGCAGTGCAGTTGGAAGGGAGGGGAGGATAGTTTATAGTGTGAGACCGCAGGAGTATCGCCAGGAGGCGGGAGGACTACAGCGGAATTCCATTGCGACCTCCCATCGGCGTGCATGTAGTGGTGTGACCGGGCCCGGCCGTGGGGGCGGTGCCCGGCAGTGCCAGTGCCGTGCCACCATGTGTAATGAGCAGGAGCAGGGCAAGTGGAACACAGCGTACTGCTGGCCAGCTGGCCTGGAGCAGAGCGTGCCTGACGCGTGGACTAGCGTGCCGTGGCGTGTCCCTGCCGAGCCGTGCCGAGCCGTGCCGAGCCGTGCCGAGTCGTGCCCCCCCCCCCCCCCCCCCCCCCCGGAGGCGGACTCGCTGGCGGTGCAGAAGCCCATTAGGGGCCGACTGACGACTAAACAACATCCTCAAGCGACTCCAGCGGCTCCAGCGGCTCCAGCGGCTCCAGCGACTCCCCTCTCCGTACCGCCACGGGCCACGGCAGCCATGGTTCGCGGAGGGGAGAAGCCGAGGGGTCGTCCCGTCTACGAGTTATGTAACACCATCACGGCCTGCTTCGTGTGTTGCAGATGGTCAGCACCGCTGCACCGGCCCGCCGCCGCCGCCGCCACTGCCGCCGCCGCCGCCGCCGCTGCCGCCCGGCCTGAGCTGGGCCCTGTGATGACGCCGACCCCCCACGTTCGATGCTTTCTTCTCCTTTCCTTGCTGATATCCTCTGCCTCCTCCTGGTCCTCGTCCTCTTCTTCCTCCCCTGCCTCCACATCGTCCTCGTGGCCCGCAGCCTCGACCAGCACGAGTGCCCCGCGATGTTCCGGTCCGTGCGGCGCAGCCGGTGCTGCCAGCGCTGCCACCTGGCCGCATACCGATCACACGGAGGCGGCTGGGGGCGGCAGCGGCAGCGGCGGCGGCAGCGGCAGCCTAAAAAGCACTTGGGGCACGCCGACGGCCACCACGCCGACGGCAGCGGCAGCCTTTACGGCGGCCTCGACGCCCACAACGACTCCCCCCACGACGGGCCCGACGGCAACGGATGGCACCCCGACGAGATCCCACCCCGCCCAAGGTTCGGGGACCTACACAGAGCCCAGGACCTGGACTGAGGTCGCGGCCCCGGCGCTGACGACGGACTTCGCGACCTCGACGATGACCCCGACGACGTCCCGGACCGTGGTCTCCACGGGACACAAGGCCCACCCGGATACTGAAGTGGACGTACACGTAGACAAGCCCGCCGAGAGCATGATGATGATGTACCCGGCGCCGACCCCTGACGAGCGGGACGGAGACTATGACGACCCCGACGAGGCCGCGGGGGGAGGCTGGGCGAACACCACCGACGGCCCCGAGTGGGCGGGGTACGCGGACGTGGTGGACTGGGCGTCTGAGGTCGCCGACGACAACTCGACCCGGGAGCAGCTGGCCGTGCCGCCGGTGCAGCAGCAGGACGTCAAGCCCAAGCCGGAGAAGCGGTCCGAGGCGCACGACCAGGTGAGACCGGGTGACAGATCCATGCACTCGTCGTGCACGTTGTCGTTGTCCCTCCGATGAGCCCGGACCTGACCACGGCCACGCACTTGCGCAGGTCCTGCCGCAGCTGCCAGAGGCGTCCGCCGTCGTGCGCGGGCCACGGCGCGAGAGCTACGACACCCGCATCACCATCCTGGGCCTGTTCGAGCTGACGGTGCGCGGCGTGGAGCGTCCCGAGGGCCGCAGCGAGCTGGCGGCCGCACGCATGGCCGTCAAGAGGATCAACCAGATGGGCATCCTCAAGGGCTACACGCTCCACCTCATCCACAACGACACTAAGGTGGGTGCCTGCGACAGCCTGCGGTCGGAGGGGTAGGCAACACTGCACGACTCGTGTGCACAACGGGACGGCCCGCCTCCCAGGCGCCCTGGGCGCCGAGCGGCGCCCGCAGAGAGCCCACAGCCCAAAGCCCAACGCTATTTTCTCCTCCGCCGCTCACTTTATGCAACACTCTGTAGGGAATTACAATCAAATTATACCGCCCATTTAGTTTCTTTCTTCCCATTAATGCCTCTGCTGTACTTGAGAGATTATACTTTTCATGAAAATCATAATTTTGTCGGGCATCAGAGGTCGCCGTGGGGCGGGTCGGGGTCCTTTTCGTGCTCTACCCGCGTCTGCTCCATTTTAGCCCCCTGCTACTCACACACACACACACACACACACACCTGCCATATGAAAGCCTAACCACCACGACGAAGCCACCGTCCCAACGAACCTCATTAAGCCATGTAGCCCCGCCGAAACGTAAGGCACTGCGACGCCCCCCCCCCCTCACCCCCCCCCCCCCCCCCCACACCCTCCGCGACCCTGACCGCTTACCCGGTGCTTCACCGCCGTGCAGGTACGTGGGTCGTGATTGGTGCGACCCGGTGCGACCTGCGAGATCACCGCCCAACCAGGGAGCCCGGCGCAACCGGCACGCGGCGGCTCGGCAGTTACGCGGGTTGTGGTTGGTCCGCGGGGTCCGGCCCCCTCTCGGGCCCAGCCCAGCCGCCGTGCCGTCCCCACGCGTGACATTATTCGCCTTTGCGGCCGGGACGTGATTTAAGCCCCTCAAACCCTTCGGGCCGAGAGGGTCGTGTCGGGGCCGGAGCCCCCGGCGGGCGGCGGTCGTTTGGGGCCGCGGCGGGGGCCGTTTAGGTCAGCTCGATTGGCGTTGCGGTAGGCCTCAGCGGCGCCGGCCGCCACCGCCTTGAGTCCGGTCCGGTCCGCTCCAGATGGGGTCTGTCTCTGTCAAAGAGGTCCACTGTCCAGTCGCACACACGTCTGGTAAAAGTATTATTGAATCAAGCAAATTATTGTCCCCAAAAATGTCGACTTTGTCTTCGAATCAACACTCAAGAAAGTATGCTTGTTTCAAGCATATTTTCTGTGCTGGGAGGAATTTCTAGGAGTAAGCATCCATGTTAAGGTCGTACGCTTGATTCAAACCTTCAAGCACGCGGCACGCGGCACGCGGCACGCGCCACACGCCACACGCTACACGCCACGCACTCGCAAGGCGCGGGACCGGCGCGAGGACGCGAAGACGTCGGGATTGATTAAGCCAGCCGTTTGTGCGCTCGGCGGGCTTTTACGACAGGACCTCGGGCCGGGCCGGTGTAATGAACGGATTAGCAGCGCACATGTTGGACGGATTAGAACCCTACACTGTCTACATAATTAACCACACGGCGTGAATTAGTGCGAGGCGAAGAGTTTTCGAGGGCGGAGGGGGTGTGTCTCTCCTTGACGTTCACCCCACGCCCCCATCAACCCCCCCCCCCCCCCCCACTTACCCTGCGCCTATCTTGTCTTTCGTCTTTGCAAGGGGATTCACCGTAATGAAATTGGACTGTAGGATTCGCGGGAGGAGGTCCCAGTGAGATATGAAGGACAAGCCGGAGGGCGCGGCGGGTTGGGGCGAGGCGGGGCGAGAGGCAGCGACTGATCCTAACTGACCTGGGGGGGGGGGCATTCAATGGCTGGACGGGGTAAGTAGCTCAGCCAAGAAAATGACGTCGAAAAAAACCCCACAAAATAAACCACAATCAAGCTGCAGTTCTAAGTGTAATGGAGAGATTAACCCTAAAGATCTAAATCTCTCTCTCTCTCTCGCTCTCTCTCCCTCAGCAGGCCAGTACTTGAAGCCGGCATCGCGAACCGTGGCCGGCGGCCGTCCACTGAGACATTGTTTGCCGGGGATAGGCCACGGGTGGGGTCGGGGGTCGCCGCTGGGAGGAGGAGATGGAGGGAGGTGGGGAGGGGGGGGGGGGCTAACTCCCTATTTAGGTCGACTTACCCGGACTTAGCCTGCCGCGGATCTCTTTGGCCAGTCCCGCCGCACCGCCGCACCGCCCGGGACAGTCCGGTCGGCGGGTCCTCGGGGGGGGGGGGGGGGGGGGGGGGGGGGGGGGGGGGGGGGGCTCACCGCGGGCCCGGGGTCCAGGACGTCCTGGGGGAGGGGAGGGCAGCCCCGACAGAAGGCCCTGCCTCACGTCACGGCCCGGCCGACGAGTTGACTCAGAGCCAACACGGCAATTAGCTATGCAGCCCGACGGCGGAAGCGACATCGGCATGCCGAAAAGCGGTGAGCGGTGAGGCCGCGACGCTTGCGGCTCCAGCAGCCACGAAAAATAAATCACCCGGTGCTTGAACCCGGGCACTCCGCAGAAGTACTGTGGCTGCGCGCTCTGTGGCGACGACGCTGCTCGCTTCACCCTCACGGCGGAGTGGTGACGTGACCTTGTGTATCTGCCGAGCACACGTTATGTATCCACCCTCGTCCCTTCAGCCCTCAGCTCAGCCCTCGGCATCGTGCCCCTGCCTCCGGTGTGCTCGTACCACTAAGCAGGCAGCCATCCGTGGCTGCTCTGCTAACTTGTGCGCGTTACCGGAGGCCGGGCCCGGGATCCTCGCTCATACGGTCCCGCGCCAGGCGGCCTGACATCCTGTTAAAAATAAAAATAAAAATGAATAGCATATACACATCCGGCATATTTGAACCCGCGCGCACCACACAGGCTAGCCGTGACGGCCCCCATTTTCCAGTCGAGCGGGCGTGCCGGGTTCAAATACCATCTCGTCTCATCTCCGCCCACAATGCCTGGTGCAGCTGCCTCACCAAGATGGGCTATTTCCTGGCGGTCGTCAGCGCACCTCCCCAGGGAGACTGGCGAGTGCGGCAAGTGTGGCTGCTGCCCGTACCGGCCCACCACCGTGCTGCCCTCTACCGCCCCCTCCCGCTCTCACCCAATATTATTTGCGGTTTTTTACTCGTTCTTTGCTTACTTCTACTGCTACGACGTAGAAGCAAAAAAGAACGAGTATTGCACTCGCCCTGTCCGTTAAGACCCCCTTTCAATTCGCAAACCGCTTAACGCAAGTGTTGCGTTAACGCGACATTTTGATCAGTTCTTGATTTAGTTTTGAAAATGACATAAGACATTTTGAAAAGTTAAAATAAAATCTCTTTTGCAGCCGATTTGGAGAACGTAGATGGGCGGTCGTTTGTCTTGGGATAAGGCGCCTCCGCGAGCCAACAATAGATACCTTTGTTCGTCGCGGTCTAGCGGAGTGCCAGCGGCTAAGTCCGAAAAAAATATAAGGAGCGGATAGGTGAATTCGAATGATGAAAAGTTTTGATTTTTTTTAAAGTGATGAGCTCGTTACACTCATGCACTATTGGTCGAATTTGTTTTTTTCGCGGTTTTCCTCTTTTCTCTATTAATTGGTAGAAAGCGTTTCATTTCAATAATTTTTTTTTTAAATTCAAAAGCGTATTGAATCCTCAAGATTCAGAACCTGCAAATAAAAAATACAACAACAACAAAAAACGGCAAAAATGGGTGGGTCCTACCTCGTCCCAGACTTCCGTCCGGAACCGTTCCTGCTTAACTTCGGTGTTCGGATGGGAACCGGTGTACCAGGAGTTGACCGCCGCTAAGACACAGGCACGACGCAGCCACCTTGGTAGGCAGGCTTCCGCAACGGCCAACATCGCCCCTTCCGCTGACTAGATTTCAGGAGTCAGCCCCCTTCGACCAGCCAGTTGGTCTGTGGCCGTGAGGCCACTCCCTCGCGGATTGAGAGGGAGGTAGGATGCCCAGATCGTACACGGCCGAAGCCGATTGTACTCTACTCTTCTACGCCATGTATCCAAGTAGGTGTTGCCCGAATACTCCAGATTCCGAGGCCTTACGCTTGAAAAATGTAGAAGGCCGAACCCTAGGCCTCTACATTTAACTTCTGCCGAGTCTTGGCAAGCACCATTCCCCTGCTCGGGCGTCGAACCACTGTTCCTCAGCAGTGTATTCAACCTCCGGGGAATGTCCGCGGCCCAACGTCCGCGGTCACTCAGACAACACACTTTGAACACGTTCTTTTGGTATATTTTACCCACCATCCTCGGTCGGCAGACTTCAGAAAAATTTTTACTCCGGCAAAGAGTTGAACCCCGGACCTTGCGGTCGCCGCCCGGTCCGCTAGCCCACTACGCCACGGAACTATTGTGGAGGGGAGCAGCGCGCTATTGATACTTTAGCCACTGTTGTCCCGCAGAGAGCAGCACCGTTAGCTCCGAGAGATGGCGCTAGTGGTCAACGGCGTTTTCTGGCTCGCGCTGCTGCTATACATACAGCAAGTTACTGTAGTCTCCGGGCGAGTCCCCTCCGCACGTACTCTGTGATGTTGATCTGAGGGCATTATTGTGGCGTGTTTGACGTGTGTGACGCACATGTTTCTCACTGAGTGGTGGGGAAGCGAAGTTTTATGAGAGTGATGAAATTTCTAGTTGAAAAGTGAATGCCTTTCAAAAGTCATTAGGATTCTGTCTGTATAACACGTACTCCTGTCGGTAAAGCGTTCTCCATGCCTGTCTTGTTGAATTCAGCGCCATTGTAATGCACACCTAAATTCGCCGCATTATTCCCCCGGAGCGATGACAAGTTTGCCGTTTGGTGTTGAGCCTAGCCTCAGTGTGGCGTCCTCTTCCCCTCTGCAAAGTCGTTGAGAGTGTTTGCTGGGCCCCCGGCCCCGGTCCCGTCCCGTGGCTGGGAGCAGGTGCTTGATTACACCCCCCTCAGTGGTTCGGGACCCGATTTGCTCCCCACCCCCCCTGCCCTATCCCCATTTCACATCTCCTCTCTCTGTCAGACACCCCGCGAACGACACGACGCGACAAAGATGGAATGAGAGATTGCTGCTTCGGCTTCGGCGGCAACGAAAATGACGACAACGACAGTGTGCGGGCGAGAAGAAAATAAAAATAGGAGAGGAGGGCGTTGCGTCGCGTCGTGTGTACGTGGCGAATATTACCTCTCGGGGTGGAGGGGGGCGTGGGGGGAGGGGGGTGGCGGATATTACATCCCGACCTGGTCCCGGCCTGGACCTTCGAGACTCGAAGGTCCGGAGGCTCAGCCCCCCCGCCCGGCACCCGGCACCGCCTCGTGTCCCTGAGGCACCCTGTCACTCCGCATCGTCGGCTCCGCCACTGTCTGCTATGGCCAAGACCCCCGTCCCGTACAACCCGCTCCCGCTCCCCGGAACCCGTCTATCTGCATAACGTTGTAGATGCGTGCGTGTGCGTGTGCGTGTGTGCGTGCGTGTGCGTGTGCGCGTGCGTGTGCGCGTGCGTGTGCGTGTGCTCCGGACTCATTTGGCTCCGGCTTCGCGCAGAGAATGAAACAAACGACGTCCTGGCGAGCATCGCCCCACTTTCCCAGCCAGGAGTAGACTGTCGAAGTTGTGTAGCAAATCGATATCGACAGTGTCGAATAATTGTGGAAGCTCGATTTTTTCATCGATTATTTGTCGAATCGACAAAGAAAATCGACTTCCGACACTATTTCGATAGCACATCGAAGGTGGATTACCTCGATTCCTTTGAGTTTGTCGATATCGAATCGAAACCGATTCGATATCGTTTTGACAGTCTAATCCCGGCTGGGTTTGTGGCGATAAAGGGGTTTGCAGAGGTGGCTTCAAAATGTCTTCACGACATATAGGTACATGATTTGAGGCCCTAGTCAGACTCAGGTTCTCGGCCCAAACTGGGCGACATCATGACTGTTTCATGCTCAGTGTCGGCGCAGCTGTTGCATTTAGTCGGGACGGGCCCGGCTCGCACACACCACCCTTCATTACAGCCCCCCCCCCCCCCGCCTCCCTTACGCCAACAAAACGCCCTCTCCTGGCAGCCTCGTTGTTGTACAGTAGTACACTCCGCCATGGTCCACTCCTCCCTCCTACAGAACCAATTAAAGGCGGACAGACGACGGTGTTTCAAATAAAGCGCCCCCGACGGCAAACCTTTTTGTTCCGTCGCGTGTATTATTTAGCGCCCCGCCCCATGATATATAAATACTCGCACGTGCCTTTACCCCCCTCCATCTTACTCTCTCTCTCTCTCTCTCTCTCTCTCTCTCTCTCTCTCTCTCTCTCTCTCTCTCTCTCTCTCAGCGGCGCTTTCCAGTCCCCGAATCGGGCTGACTGTCTGAGAGAGAGAGAGAGAGAGAGAGAGAGAGAGAGAGAGAGAGAGAGAGAGAGAGAGAAAGAGAAAGAGAGCAGGAAAGCGTAATCCTCAACAAAGCCATGGGCCGTATGGCGTGTCTTCCATCAGCGTTTGGTAAATCGATTCTTCTCGCTTGACCTGAAAAAAGAAGCGGAAAATGAGAGGAAGAGCGAATTGGAGGGACAGAGAGAGAGAGAGAGAGAGAGAGAGAGAGAGAGAGAGAGAGAGAGAGAGAGAGAGAGAGAGAGAGAGAGAGAGAGAGAGAGAGAGAGAGAGATGACTTAGAGTGCGCTGTTGATACAGTTGCGGCTGACGTCGGGACTGGCACCGAGGCTGACTCCGAGACCGACGCTGACCCCTCCTCGCCGTCCGCATGCCCCGCCCCGCCCCGCCCCGCCCATCTTGTTTTTCTTGCCCTTTGCTGTCTGAGAGCCGCACACAGAAAGTACCGAGCGGCGCGCGTTTCTTATGCAAACAGCCTGGCGGCGGGGCGGACCCTTTCTGACCCCGAGTGGAGGTGCCCCGGCCTGCCCCGGCCTGCCCCCCCCCCCCCCCCCCCCCCCGCTGGCCCCGCTGCACTGGCGGCGCTGCGCCGTGCCGATGTGACCGAGAGGCAGTGGTGCCTCGCGACGCTCACTGGCCTGTGAGCTTCCCCCTCGGCAACCTCCTCGCCTTCAAGACCTTTCCTCTTCCCAACAGAGCAGCGCGCCCCTTCTCCGCATTTTAACCTTTCTGTCCCTCAGTACCCCCCACCCCACCCCACCCCCTTCTCCACTGGTCCACCCCGCTGCGCTACAAATTGAATTCTCTCCCAAGCGAGACAGGTGGCGGGGATGGCAGCGGCAGCCTCGGCGGGACCGAAGCCATGCCGGAGACTCTCTCGCCAGATCCTCGGATCCTAACCTAACCTAATCTAACCGGACACAACCTAATCAGGCCTCACCTCACCTAACCTAACCGAACCGAACCTAACCCAACCTTATCGAACCTAAGCTCAGCTACCTAATCTAACCTAACCGAACTTAACCTAATCTGACCGCACCTCACCTCACCTAACCTAACCGAACCTAACCCAACCTTATCGAACCTAAGCTCACCTAAC
Organism: Odontothrips loti; assembly: GCA_038380765.1. Lineage (NCBI taxonomy): Eukaryota > Metazoa > Arthropoda > Insecta > Thysanoptera > Thripidae > Odontothrips > Odontothrips loti. Next base: position 9,089,105 of record CM076252.1, read on the forward strand.
CTAATCTAACCTAATTGAACCTAACGTAACCGAGAGTCGGCCCCCAGGTAGTACCGGCCGCGTCGCATGATTGCTTGTCGCCGCGCAGGGCCGCGTGCTCACATTGGCTCTGCGCTCGGATTTCGCGCTTCGGAAGCACAAGCACACACATATTACGGTGGCCTGGCATGACCCAGCGCACGTGCGCCGCGTGCTGCGGGGGGGGGGGGGAGATGTTCACACGTGATCACCGGCGACACGTGTCACTGCGTGTCACTGGCAGCGGGCCCGTGCGTGAGACACGTGCCACATATCATCCTACCCGGGCTGGGCGGTGCTCTCATGTCATGTGGGCTGCGCTAACGCCCCCCGCTGGGCCGGGGGCGGCGGGGGCCGCGGGGGCTGGTGACGGAGGGCTCCTGCCTGCCAGCCGCTGCCAGGCCATCTCCGGTCCGGACCAGCCTGACCTGACCGCACGCTTCCGGGACCTCGATCTGCTCCAGGAAGCTGCGCCCCGGTATTCCTATATATACAACGCACAAACCTTTCAAACACGAAGCACTCCGAGCTCGAGTACATTTCCGGGACTCGTTATTCCAATCCAATCGTTAGGGCCTGTAAAGTTCACCCCTGACAGTCTTTTGGTGGACAAAAAAAAAAAAAAAAAAAAAAAAAAACAGAAATGCAAATTATGCCACCAGCAAACGTCCCACAGCACACTACTTCCGTCCCGCCCTGTCTACCTCGCGACCGCAGCCGCGCGCCGCCTCCACAAGATTGCGTTCGTTAGCAGGCGCCCCCTCCTCCCCGAGCACCCCCCCCCCCCCCCCGCCCCCTCCCGGCCTGCGGCCCGCTGCCGCCAACGCAACCCATCTGGGCGCACCATTTTGGCTGAACGGGTCCACCAACGCCAGGCCACGTCCTCCCGGAACCGACAACTTGACGCCTTAACCACGGCGGTCCCACGTCTGTTTTAGCAGCAGCAGCAGCAGCAGCAGCGGCCCCGGCTAGTCCCCCTCACCCCCCTCACCGCACCCCCTCCTCGCAATTTAAATCTCAATCCCTCTCCCGCCATCCATCGCCCGCAATTCGGCAATGCCCGGCCAGCCACAGGCCCCCGCCGGGGGAGGAGAGGAAGAGGAGAAACCTGGCGAGAAAGCGTCTGCCCTGCCCTCATCATTTGCCTGCCGGGGAATTAAAGGATGACTTGGCCGCCACCGCCGCCACCGCCGCCACCGCCGCCACCGCCGCCACCGCCGCGGCCGCACCGGAGCAGCCAATCACAGGCCGCGCTCTCATTTTGTGCGCACACCGTCAAAAACCTGCGCCGCGCTTTTTGGCCTCCGTGATTTTTATCAGATGATACATATCATCACCCACAGTCTTAAAAGAAACAATAACACAAAATATAATGTATCAGCGGCTTGTACTCTCAAGCGGAGGCAAGGCGAGCAGGCGTCGTGTGCTCCCCGGCGCACACGCCGCCAGCCAAATTTCAAGTGGCCTTTTTCAGCCCGCGGCCGGCGGTGGCTCCGGACCGGACAGGGCCCGACAGCACTGGCTGGGAGCGGATTTGAATCTCGGAATGTCTCTGTTTGCTGATGGGACTGCCAGAACGCGACGGCCGTGGCACGGCGCACAGCGGGGACATTAAAATAAAGTAATGGATAGGCACGGCTCGTTTTTTTAGGCAGCATCAATCTTGGCTCTGCACACACAGCGAGCGGCGCATATCTCGACAAAAGACGCGCACTCTTGCTGCACTATTAAAGTAAGTGAGAGAGAGAGAGAGAGAGAGAGAGAGAGAGAGAGAGAGAGAGAGAGAGAGAGAGAGAGAGAGAGAGAGAGAGAGACAGACAGACAGACAGACAGACAGACAGACAGACAGACAGACAGACAGACAGAGAGACAGAGACAGAGAGAGAGCGCGAGAGAGCATAAGTCCACACCCTCCTCTGCGGGGAGCCGAGCAGAGATGAAGCGGCGCCATATAAGGGGGAGATGGGATGAAAAACGGAAAATATCACCGGACTGTGCGATGGCTGTCGTCAGCGTGGTCACAGGGAATGAGAAAGTCATGGTCATGATCACACCTTACGTTCACGATTTGAAACCTGAGCTGGACTTTAACTATTGGCGCCAGGATTCCTGACAATGTGATCCCAATTTTTCGAAATCTTGGCGCCGAGCACCTCGGGTTTTGGAAAAGTTCTGGAAACGGCCTCTCTTCAAGCCCGTCGCCGCCCAAAGCTTGTCGACGATTAAGACTCTTGGATTCTCAGAAGCCGAGGCTGCGGCTGCACTCCGGTTGTGTCGGCTGCGACGCCTGGCTCGGGTGTGGCCGGCTGGGGCCGATGGGGCTGCCGTGGCCCAGTGCAGCCAATCGACCCTGAACTAGCCAGTGGAGCGAGCTGCATGGCCGGAGGACGGAACGGGACGGGGGCGAGGGTTGGGAGGGGATTGGACACGCGGGAAATAGCAAGTGGAAGAGGTTTTCAAAGGGGGCGGGACCGGGGGGGGGGGGGGGGGGATGATGGGGGTGATGGGGCTGCTGCCAGCAACCGCTTGACCCCTCTGCGCCGGCCGGGCGCTTTGAGATCGGTAGGCACCGCTCAGCATACAGCAGTGGCGGCAGAGGGAGTGTTGCGAGTTAGCGCTGCGCGGCGGGGCGAGGCGCGGTGTCGTGGTACGGCAGCAGCGGCGGCGGCGGCGGAGGCGGCAGCAGCGGCGGCGGCAGCAGCGGAGGCGGCAGCAGCGGAGGCGGCAGCAGCGGCGGCGGCAGCAGGAGCGGCGGCAGAGACGGCGACACGGGGCGCGGCGAGCATTCCGTGAGATGAATACACCTTCCTATCACAACCCGCTCCCCGCCGCGCCCGCCGCCCGCCGCCCGCCTCTCACTCTCTGCAGAACACGTGATGACGAAGCGGAGGACGGAGGGAAGAGGAAGAAAGAGAGAATGCCGCGGCTGCGCACTGTGTGTCTGGGCGAGCACTCTGACAAAGAGCTTGCCGAGCTTTCTTCAGGCAGCCGAAACTACACCGCATGTAGCGTTTCACACCACAAAAACCGCGGTCGCTTGTGAGGAGGGTGCAACTTTTGTGCCCCCCCCCCCGGTCCCTAGCGCGGCCTGAGTGTCATCAGACTCTATCCAGACCAACTTGGGGAAGAATTCCTTAGCGAGCGCACGAAGTTCGGCAGCGTGAAGCAGCCTTTTCTTCACTCTCCGCGCGATGCAAGACGAAGTGATACTTTGCACACGCAGCTCTGCTCCGCACATGTATTTGCAAAATTAGCCCGGCCTTTCGTAAGCTCTCTTTTCTAGCTGTGTGAGCGATTCGGGCCCTTAATTACCGCCGGGGCGAGTGTCAGAGGCGATGTTGTTGAGGCAGGGCAGAGGGCAGAGCCAGAAGGGAGTCTTGTTCACAGTAGGGCCAGCAGGGGACGATACACAATACACAACCCGCCGCTGAACCCACCGAGGCTCCACTTGTGATATCTTCCATACACGAAAAGAGAGGTAGGGCCTAGGGCCTACTGTCGGGTAGGTGAGCATGACACAAAGACGCACCCCCGGGCTCTGGGCTCCTGGCTGCGGTCGTCTCGCAGCAACAGCCCCCACCCCCTCCCACCCCCTACACCCCGGCGGCTACGGCAGCGCGCGATTCATAATTTAGAACGAAAATCGGCCGCGCGCCCTCTAGCGGCAATCAAGTCAAGCTCTTAATGGTGGATTTGGGATTAACCGAATTCTATTTCGGGGCTGTGCAGAGTAGTGGTCCTGGCCACTGGGGCCGCTGGGGGCCGCGGGGGGCGCGCTGTTGTTGTACACTTCCCCCCCCCCCACCGTATACCTGTTATTACTACCCCCCCCCCCCTCTCCGACCCTCTCCTCTTTATCCTCTGACTTGACCCGTCCCGAAACTCCGGTCCACGTTAGCCTATTGAAAGCGCCGCTGCTGCCGCCGCCGCCGCCATCGCCACCGCCGCCGCTGCTGCTGCCGCCGCCTGCTATAAAGGGACCCTGTACCGTGTTGCGGTACTGCTCACGGTTGTGGGCGTGCTGCGTGCTGACGGAGGCGCGCCGTTCATTTAGCTTCCCTCTCGCTACTCTCTTTCAGCGCGGTGTGATTGGAAACGGGGCACGAAATGAATGGTACGGGGGAGAGGGGGAGGTGCTGTGCAGCTGCTGAGCTGGTCAAGAAAGTGAAAGAGAGAGAGAGAGAGAGAGAGAGAGAGAGAGAGAGAGAGAGAGAGAGAGAGAGAGAGAGAGAGAGAGAGAGAGAGAGAGAGAGAGAGAGAGAGAGAGAGAGAGAGACAGACAGACAGACAGACAGACAGACAGACAGACAGAGACAGACAGAGACAGAGACAGAGAGACGAGTGTTCACGCCGTTCCTAAAACTCGTTCGAAACAATAGGGGGGAAAATGCCAGTTGGACAGAGAAAATGAGTCTCTTTACGACCGCCAGATCATCACTGGGAGGCACTGACAGGCCTTATGGAGGAACAGCGGAATCAGACAGCAAATAACACACGCGTCGCAGCCGGGATGGACGGACGGGTGGCAGGCCAGCAGAGCAGAGAGGGATGAGATAGGTCCCTAGGTCCCTGGGCCAGCCCTGGGCCCCTGTCATGCTGCAATCGCCAGGCCAGGTCCGGAGAGCGCGGGACGGTGGGGCGTGGCGATTGCCCCGCGGGTCCATCAACTCACCGCCCCTTTCCGGTGTACACCGATTTCAATCATCATGCCTCGTTATTCTATTTTTTTAAAAACTCCATTTGATCTTTTTGAACCCGCAAGATATTAATAAAACGATCTTTTTTTTCTTTTCTGTTATTGTATGTTGTACGTGCTGTTCTGGCCAGACCTAAAAAAACTGTCGTCTCGCAGAGCAGAACCGCTGACTTTCGAAACTGCATCAATGCCCAACCGAAATTTCCCCCAAATAAAATCCCTCCGTTTCGTAGTTTTCGAGATGAATAGGGGTCTTAACTGACAGGGCGAGCGCAATACTCGTTCTTTAGTGCTTCTACGTCATAGTAGTAGTAGAAGTAGTAGCAGAGGAAGCAAATAATAGCGGGTAAAAACGGGTGTCAGAACGTTCCCGCGGGCGCCGCCTACTGTTCCGGTGCGTTTGGTTGCCAGAGGTTTACAGGGGACAGGAACGGAGTGCCCAGGCTCGCCGCCTTCGGCCTGTTTTCCTTTTTTGGCTCCGCATTTGACTTGGTTAACCCCTCCGCCGCCACACAGGGCACGGCCGTGCTCGCCACCTCGGCCCGCGGCGCCCCGCCCGGGGTCATGGGGTGCAGCAGCAGCAGCAGCGCACACGGGGTCCGGGCCGGTCCGGGCACGGCCCTCTGCCCTCGGCACACCGTGCACTGCCGGGCACCGAGCCCCGGGACCCGGGCCGGGCACTATATGCGGAAGCCAGAGGGGCTAATAGAATGAGCTCCCCGCCACTTCCCTCACGTGTGTTGTGTGCCCCGGCTAGCCCCGGCGGGGGCCTGGCGGGACGGGGGCCCTGCCGGCTTCCTGCCGGCTCTGCTCTCTCAATATTACCATCCCCCCCGCTGCTCTGCCTCACCCTCTCCTTCCTCTCTGTCTCGACGCAACTCCGCCCGCGCGGCAGCTAGCGCCGCATTGTGTTATCAAATAAGCAGCGCGCAGGCAGCAGCGGCAGCAGCAGCAGCAGCAGCAGCAGCAGCAGCAGCAGCAGCAGCAGCGGCAGCAGCAGCAGCAGCAGCGGCAGCAGCAGCAGCAGTAGCGCCCCTGCAGGGTCGCGTTGGGGTGCGCTGGGCGGCGCAGGGCGGGTGCACCTCGTCACACTCACACGGGCACGCAAAACCGACACGTCGCCTCGGAATGCACACAAGAAACACCCTGACGCACAGAGTTTGTACGTGAAGGATTCTGTGTGTGTACGTGTGTGTGTGTGTGTTTTTGTGTGTGTTCGTGTGTGCACGTGTGTGTGTGTGGGCGCGCAAAAGCAATTTCTACCCCCCCCCTCCCTCTTGTCCAATTTCAATCTCTGGTTAATGGTTGAGAAATAGAGCCACACACCTCCGACCTCCGTAACGATACGGCGGTGCTCCGACCGGCCGCCGCCGCCGCCACAAGCCAGCGGCAACAACAAAACAACAGAAGCGCGAGCCGCTGCTACTGCCGTGTTTCTTGTGTGGCCCGCGCGTGTAAAGGGATAACAAACGGGCGTGTTACAGCAGCAGTAGTAGCAGCAGCAGCAACAAACAGAACAGGGGCCGTAAAAAAGTGAAATATGAAAAAGTGGTCAATCAAAAGCGGCGGCGGCGGCGGCGGTGGCGGTGGGGCTGGGCGCGGCCATTCCTCTCCTGCACATGACGGCCACATCGCGCACCGCCGCCGAGTTTCGGTGGAAAGCGGCCTGCCAAAGTGGCAGGCAAATGTTTTATTCCCCGGCCTGTCTCTACCGCCCTTCCCGCGGGAGACGCAAAGAACCAGAATGAGTTCGGGAGGGTAAAATATGAGTGGTAGGCGCGCCAAATAACTGGCCGTGTTACCCCGCGGATCACACCCCTGGCGACGTCCGGGGGAGATGGTTACCCCCCGGTTACCGCCCGGTTACCACACATATGAGTGGTGGGCACGCCAAATAACTGGCCGTGTTACCCCGCGGATCACACCCCTGGCGACGTCCGGGGGAGATGGTTACCCCCCGGTTACCGCCCGGTTACCGCCCGGTTACCCCCCGCGGTTACTCCCACGTTACCCCTCAGTTACCCCTCGTTACCCCTCGGTTACCACACATATGTGCGCCGCCGTACCCGCGGGGCGGGGGATGATGGTCTTGTCTCGTCCGAACAAGGGGTGCGGCTAATCAGTACGCTACGTTTTGCGTAGAAGGGCGGGGAGGGGGGATCTAGTTCGAAGAAGGAAGCGATGCGGATAAATCCCTCTCGCTGCAAAAAGAAAAAGGAGAGGAAAAAAACGAAAGAAAAAAAAACAACAAAAAGAGAAGGAGAACGGAGCACAGGGTAATTCAGGGGAAAAAGGCCCGTTTCGCGGCGAAGCGAATACAGGGGGATCCCATCTCATCCCGTCTCACTCCATCCCACGGGAGGCTCCGCCGCTGGCCTCACGGGCGGGCGTCTCCTCTCTCTCATCAAAAGTAATCAGAGGGATTCGGGTTGTGCGGATTTCCGTCAGACGGCAGCGGGCCAAATGATTTTGGAAAAGGGAGCGTAGCGGTCCGACGAGGAGTGCGTCTTTCCGCTGCTCCTACCGCCCCCCCCCCCCGGCCACCCTTAGAAGGCGAGGAGGCTCAGCCTTCCCCGAGTGGTGTGAGCAGTGCCGCCCCAAGTCAATGATGATGACCTGTAGCGCGACGCGGGGAGCGCCCGTCGGGTAGGCCTGGCGAGTGCATCGGTGTGGCGCGGGCTGGCCTACCCTGGCCATGGCAGGCGCTAGCAAGCAGAGCGGCAGAGCGGCGTCCGAACCGCTAGTGCCCAGTGCGGCCCTCTTTTACGGCCGACCTCAACCAGCCACTGCCGCGGTGAGTGGAGAGGTGTGTGAAAGACCTCCCCCCCCCCCCTGCGCCTCGGTATATATATCACCTCCCCCCTACCGCTGTCACACCGAGCAGGAAGAGATGGGAAAATAGAGGGCCCGCGCTCTTTTAGGCTTACATCTTGAGTTTTATAGAGGGGCTTTATCGGGGACTGAGCCGAGCCGAGGAGCGAGGGAGAGAGAGAAAGAGGGGGGGGGGGGGCATCAGGGGAGACGCAGGCGGAGATTGAAAGCGAGAGAGACAGAGAAGGGGACGGAGACACCGGGGAGCGCTGTCAAAGAGCCGTGCCGAGCCATGCCTTGCCGTGCCGTGCCGCTGAGGTGACAAGTTGCTGGCCGGGTTCTTATACCAATCCCGCAGCCAACAAGGCCCGGACCCGCCGCGCCCCGCCGCGCCCCGCCGCACCCGCCGCGGGCTGGGCTTGGCTCTCGGCTCCCCGTCTCAGAGGCTGCCGCCCCGCCACGCGACTTAGCCAGCCCTCTGGGCGAGCTGTGACACAACTCACTCTGTGTGGCTATGAGAGGGAGAGGGGCTGGGGGGCGGGGGGCGCTACAGGTGGAGGGGACAAAGGGGGTGGGGGCCTGTACGGACGACAGCCACGAGGCGGGTCGTCCCCGCAACGCGGCAGCGGCTAAATTAGAGCGCGAATGAATGAGTTAAATTAATGAGCGCGTGCAAACTCCGATCCGGCGGGGGAGGGGGCATTCAGACACCAGTTTATTACTGGACTCTGGCCTCGGGACTGGCGTTGCCGCGCACGCACGCTCTCACACTCGCTCGCAACAGTTAGTTCCCCGGCGATCACGCCAAACAGTGCAAAGCGGCTTCGGGTCGGCGAAGTTCCAGTCCAGGCCTCGCATGGCTGCCCATAGCCAGGCTGTGCACAGCACACGTGACCTACGCAGCGAGGTTGTGTGCTGTTCGCCCTCAGACGGCCTACGCTAGGGGAAAGTGCGTAGGTGGGGGGGGGAGAGAGAGAGAGAGAGAGAGAGAGAGAGAGAGAGAGAGAGAGAGAGAGAGAGAGAGAGAGAGAGAGAGAGAGAGAGAGAGAGAGAGAGAGGCTCTCTTGACCTGCAGGTCTGGTGACCTGGCGGCTGCTGCCTGGGTGCTAAGTTGCTCGTGGCCGTAAGAGTGGATTCTCACACCACCACCACCACCACCACCACCTTCTTGGCAGCGCCTTGGCCAGACCGTGTCGCTTGCTGCGCTGAAAGGGTCGACCGGAACGTTGTGAGAAGTGCTACAAGGCGTCGCCTAACGTCCCGCACGCGCCCGCATCGCCGCCACCGGCTGCCACCCCTGACCACGACCTCTACCCAGTCCCCAAATAGTCCCCAAATGTGCGCACCTGCGACAACGACGGGGCAAAATACAAAAATAAGTCGTAATGTAATGTCTAATTGCTTTAAGAGACGGGCGTCATTCTTCTTCTCGTAATTTCCCCGAGGCCCAAGAGGCGCCCGCAGAGGTGAAAGTAATAATGTTTGTCCTTGCTCCTCTCACCGAAAGTCGTGAGCGCAGCAGTGATGATCAAAAGTAGGTGGAGGTCGGCTGGTGGTAACATGTGTTACTGCCACGTCAATTTATGGCCCTCCCTGTATTGGGAGCTGAACGTGTGTGTGTGTGTGTGTGTGTGTGTTTGTGTGTTTATGTGTTTATGTGTGTGTGCCGACGAGTTTCGGGTGACTCTAGGCCGCTCGCTTTGGCCGCTGTTGGCAGGTGGGTAGGTAGGTGCCAGACCGTAAAACCCCTTAGAAGAGAGAGCGGGGTGAGGAGAGGAGAGCGAGAGAGAGAGAGAGAGAGAGAGAGAGAGAGAGAGAGAGAGAGAGAGAGAGAGAGAGAGAGAGAGAGAGAGAGAGGGGGGGGTAGCAGCTATCTGGTGGTGACGTTCCTAAAGGAAAGGCTGGTGGGCCACCCCGGGCCACCCCTGTATGCTGGGGTTGTGTGTATAGTACGACCGCAGTGGGTGCCGCGCCCCGATACCACACCCATCTGCCTCTCTTTTGCTCTCGCTCACACCCTCCCCCCCCCCCCCCATCTCTCTCCCTCCTAGGAATTTTCATCGCCTGGCGCATCCCTCTGAAAGCTTGGGCTAAAAGCTGGGGGTCTGGAGGATAGAAGACGCTGGGCTGTAACGCGGCTGAAAGCTAGGCTATTGCAGGGCCGCGGCCGCCCCGTCCCTGCGCTATCAATCACCACCTAGTGGCAGTAGTGGCGGTAGTGGCCGTAGTGGCGGCGGTGCTGTTGTGGTGGCGGCGGTGGTGGCGTGTTGGTAGCCGAGGCGTGCGGTGTCTGTCCGGACGGCATGTTGCAGACAGAACAAGAAACGGGGAGGGCAGCGGCCAGGGGCAGGGTCAGGGGCAGAGAGCATCACAATAATGGCGGCATTAGTTTCGCGGCTCCACTGCCGCCCACTTTTATATTCCTACTCCTTCGCTGTCCGCTCTCTGTCCCGGAGATGAAAGTGCTCGAATTACAGACGCAGCAAGAATTAAAATAACAGCAGCAGCGGCAGCAGCTCCCGCTGCACCGGCCGGCGGCGGTTGGGGCGGAGCACTCGGCGTGGGGGCGCCCGGTGACAAGCTGGGGGCCGTCGGATAAGGATTAGTTATTAGGGGCTTATCAGCGGGGTGCCACCCCCAGCCCCCATCCCCTCTCTCACTTCGCACCCTCTCTGACACACACCTTCGCGGCCCGCAAAGGCACCCGAGCGCCAGATAGAAACATTCCAGGCCCCGCGCCTCTCACCACTCTCTCTCTCACTCTCTCTCTCTCTCTCTCTCTCTCTCTCTCTCTCTCTCTCTCTCTCTCTCTCTCTCTCTCTCTCTCTCTCTCTCTCTCTCTCTCTCTCTCTCTCCCTCTCTGTCTCTACGTCTCTATCTTTATCTCTTAGCATACATATGAGGAAAGAAGCCTGTTCGCGAATCCGGGCACACAGTCCTGCAGACTCGTACAGACTTTCGCAGTTGGAATAAAAAAAATAAAAAAAATAAAACACTCTCGGAATTGACACCGCTATCAGAATTTGCCCGGTCCGGGCCCTGGTGGTCGAGGTCAACCCCTCGCAAGGCCTTGGCCAGCCCCTGGTCAGCCTCTAGCCAGCCCCCCCCCCACCCCCTTGTCACCCCCCACCCCCACCCCCCACCCCCCACTGCGGATCACAATGCAGCTCCGCGGGGGGTCGCCTCGTCCCCCACCGCCGCCTGTCGCCCGCTACCGCCGCCGCTAAGCGATTCAACGCGTTACTCATTTCAATTCAGTCCGCGAATGAATGCTGAGCGATGCCGACTGAGAGCCTCTGCAAAACAGAGAAGTACACGCCGCGGCCCGGCCCGGCTAGGCGGGACGAGACGACTCGGCGCCGCTCTCCGCCGTTGTTGGTAAATGACTCACGTTTATATCGGCTCCATTTCTCGACGGAAACAATTTCCGCGCTCCTATTGGTTTTATCTCGACGGCGCGAGCGAGATTGGCTAGCGTTACTTGGGTGCGCCTGCTGCCTGCTGCCGCCCAGGCGCCGCGCGGGTTTGTTGGCGGAGACACCCACTGAGGGTTCGTAGGGTTAGGTTCGCGGCTCAGTAGCTGCATGGTTAGGCGGATCGGTTGGCGACCGACAGGTCCGTTATACTGCCGAAGCCGCTGTGCGCGATACTCGCTACACTCCGAGTAGCGGCATGCCGAACCGGCGAGATTCGGAGGAAGGGAACCCTAGTAGCATCCCCACAATGTCCCGAGTCTTCCCCCCGGGAGAAGTAAATTTTTGTTCGGAGAACTAAAAAATTTGTCGCGGGAACTACATTTTAGTTAGCTGCTCAAAAAGCAGAAAAAATTTGTTTAGTGCCCGCAACGAACGTCTTTGTTGGAGCAACTACTCACGTTTTGTTGGTGCAACTAAAATTTAGTTTCCCCAACAAAATTTATTTCGACGAGCAAAAATTGACTGCTTGTCTGAAAATCAACTAATATTTTTTTCTGTGTGCGTCACGGCTCTCGTTGCAGCCGATTATCGGGCTGCCGGTTTGCAATGAAAAGCGTCGTTCGCTTTGTAGCCTCCTCCTCCCTCTCCGACGTACTCCCCGTCCGCTCTTGCGTTGTGTATATATAGATATATACGTTTGCTCGGCTATAAAAAAGAGACACACATCGTGCTCGCCCACCTTCGGACGTTCTGCGGCGCGTGACGTTTTAATGGCGGGCTCCCCGCAGTTCCCCCCCCCCCCCCCCTCCCCTCCCTCCCCCCCTCCCCTCCTCCCCGTCCACCTCTGGTACACATCTCCGGGACGGAAACAAAAAGGACAACCAGAGCGCAGCAAACACGTACATTTTTTTTTTGGTGCAAGTTGTCGAAACAACATTGGCATTTGAGTTAGTCTGCTTTCGACTTGAAATTGTGAATCATGTATTTGCCGAGATTTTCTGGTCCGGCCGGCGGCGGTCCACGGCGGTCTCTGCCGAGGTCGCTGGCGCGGCCTGCAGGCCTGGCGCCTGGCGCCTGCGGGGGCTGCTGGGGGACGGTCTGTGGGGCTGCGGGGGGCTGGGGGTAGCGGGGGCTGCGGGGGCTGCGGGGGCTGCGGGGGGCTGCGGGGGCTGCGGGGGCTGCGGGGGCTGCGGGGGCTGAAGGCTGTGGGCTGAGGGCTGGTGGACGATGGCAGTGCCAGGCAGTGCCTTCTGCTTGATGGACCTTCTGGCGGGTCTCCTTTCATTTCCTGGTATAGTTTTCCGGCCAGCAGCCCAGTGTGTGCGGGGGCTCCGAACCCCCGCCGGGGCCCCGGGGGCCTGAAGCTCGCCGGGGACTTCTGTGCCCCGTCGACCCGTCTCCGTGGCTTTTATACAGCGAGGACAAAGTCTGGTCCGTTATCGTCTTTTCAGCCCCCCTCCCCCCTCCAGTTGGTCCGTCTCGCTCCCACCCCCTCTCGGCTCGCTCGGTCTTTATCTTTCGCACGCTCAGGCCCACGCTGCTGCCCCGACCCACACCGATCCCCCAGACACTGCTAATGCCTTGTCGTGGCCACATGGTAGGCATCTGGGGGGGAGCTCAGCAAGGACCTGGAAGGATCTGGAAGGTCGTTGGAAGTACCTGGAAATGTAAAGGAAGGGGCCGGAAATAGGATGGCAGGCTGGAAAGAAGAGTTTCCCGACCTCACATACTTGGTCTGCCTCTCTTCAAGTGAAGAGACTAGAAAAAGACTGGAAGCGACGTACGGTGTGAGCACAGTCCGACAGTCCGCTTTCGCCGAGCACTGTGCTCTCGCAGGCTCACGTCTCCAGGCTCACGTCTCCAGGCTCCAGGCTCCAGGCTCCAGGCTCCAGGCTCCAGGCTCCAGGCTCCAGGCTCCAGGCTCCAGGCTCCAGGCTCCAGGCTCTCCAGGCTCCAGGCTCCAGGCTCCAGGCTCCAGGCTCCAGGCTCCGGGCTCAGGCTCCAGGCTCCAGGCTCCAGGCTCCAGGCTCCAGGCTCCAGGCTCCAGGCTCCAGGCTCCAGGCTCTCGCGGGCCGAATGGTTCCGGCCGACAGGTTTACAAGCTGCCCGCCGGCGCCTGCACCCGGCCAGGCCAGCGAGGCGGGGGACGGTGAGAGAGTGCATTCTATTACACCAGCTGTTCGCCGCTAACTGCCAGGAGGGAGTGGGGGGGGGGGGGAGGTCGCTATCTGCCCCGGAGGCTAGCGAGACAAGGACACACCCTGCGAGAGGGAAGAGGACAGCAAACAGAACACTGCGCACGTCCGAGTCCCGTCGGCTGCTATATGAGCTGCGAGTGTAGCGAGTGTTTTTGCATGTGTGTGTGTGTATTCGTGTTCGGATGGGTGGCGGTGCCGGGAGTGGAAAGAAAACAATGGAGTGCAGTGAGCTCTGCTCCGACTCCCGGGTCAACATGATGATTGAAAAGACTGCAGCCGCATGTCGAATGTGCATTCGTATGTTTTCTGCTGATTTTTCGTTGGTATCCTTGTTTTCCCATGCGAGAAAAATGTTGATGAGAGAGAGAGAGAGAGAGAGAGAGAGAGAGAGAGAGAGAGAGAGAGAGAGAGAGAGAGAGAGAGAGAGAGAGAGAGAGAGAGAGAGAGAGAGAGAGAGAGAGAGGGGGGGGGGAGGGAGGATTATGGGAGACACCACGTACTGCGCGTTTGTCTGGTCAGAGAGTTATTTACCTTTCTGTATCAACAGTTGGGGAAGCGTCGTCACATTTTTTTTATTTACAGAAATAAATAATTGGACATGCCAGAGATAGGAACTATGATACCCCCTGCCCTTTCGGACGAAAACACCAAAAAACAAATTGCTTGTCTTTGTCTCTCTTCGGCATGGCTGGCCGCGTTAAGAGAGGGACCCTAATTTGTTGACCGGCCGAACCCAGGCGAGTGATTCGCAAGTATTCCTGTGCAATAATTAAAGACGATGTGAAATCAAAGGGGCCCCCTCCCCCTCATCGACGCGAGCTCAGACTAATTGACGTTTAGTGCTGCACCAGCGAGATTTTAAAAACAAACTCGGGAAAAGGAGGCCGGGAGTTGCGCGGAGAGGCAACGACCGCAGTTCCCCTCCTAAAAGATAAAAACAAGACGGAAAAGAGAAAGTCTCGTGAGGCGTAGCGTAAGTCAGTGCAATGAGCGAAATATGGAGTGGCTGCAGGCCGGCCGGTCCGGCCGTCCCGCCCAGCCCGCCCGCCCGGCGCTGTGTTTCGTTTCTTATAATTAAGCCTGGAGAGAAAAGAGAGACGACGCCGTGCGCCTGTAATCAGCGGAACCGGCCGCGCAGCCCAGCCTGGGGGAGCGAGCGAGAGAGAGAGAGAGAGAGAGAGAGAGAGAGAGAGAGAGAGAGAGAGAGAGAGAGAGAGAGAGAGAGAGAGAGAGAGAGAGAGAGAGAGAGAGAGAGAGAGAGAGAGAGAGAGACAGAGACAGAGACAGAGAGAGAGAGACAGAGACAGAGACAGATGAAAGAGTACGAAGAAGGACGGAGATGATTGGGCGTTCATTCTTTGGAGATAAGCAGCGCGCGCGGAGAACAGGACGCGGAATCGATTCGACACCAGATCAATATCAATGCGTCGCTTTATTCACGAAACGACAGACGAGAGGAGATAACGCCCAGAACTGATTGGCCGATTCCAATATTTCTAACCTTGATTTTTTTCAGAGCCATTACTGAAAAAAAAATTCTTCACTTGCATACCGATTTTTTTAAAACAGTGCGTGGTAATGATGTGATGCCGAGCTGCTAGCGCCTGCGGGGTGGCGGGTAGGCCGACCCGCAGAGCAGGGCTGCCCGGCGGGCTGCCTACCCCGCCGTCCGCAGGCTGACTGAGCGCGCCGCGTGCCGCGCTGTCTCTGTCTGTTGCAGTGCGATGCCGGGGCCGGGGTGGACGCCTTCTTCCACGCGCTCTACGCCCTCCGCTCCCGGGTCACCCTGCTGCTGGGCTCCGCCTGCGAGGACGTCAGCGAGAGCCTGGCCAAGGTGGTGCCCTACTGGAACATCGTACAGGTAGCGTGACAGCGGGATACTCAAAATAGCTGTTGGAACCAAAAAAAAAAAAAAAACACGTTGGTGGGCAGCCAGAGGCGGGGCAGCGCTTGCCGCCCATACCCAGAACCAAACGTGGCCTCCGGTAGTGCCAGGCTGGCCGATATTACCGGTGACATTTTGGAATGAGGCCGACGGTCCCGTATCACACCGCAGAACAGGATTCTGGTTGCGGTGTAGATACAGGGGCGGGGCCGGGCGGGAGCCAACGCATGCAGGCCGGGCGCGGGCTGCTTGCTATGCTAAGCGGCGCCGAGCTGGCTAGCTGACCATGTAGCGCGCCCGCTGCAGTCCCCGCTGCCGCCGCAGTCCCCGCTACCACCGCAGTCCCCGCTGCCGCCGCAGTTCCCGCTATGGCGCTGCTGTGACCGCACCACCGACAACCTCACCCTGCCCTCACCCGGCTCTCTAATTTCGCTCGTACTCATTAATAATGGGGGTCGCACCGAAGTCCCCTTTTGAGGCACGAAAAAGAATAATTAAATGTTCGATCGAAAAATGCCAATCGATCGATCTGATGATTTGTCAGTTGCCGAGGACACACACACACACACACACACACACACACACACACACACACACATGTAGATGTTCAAATTTCTACCCTCCCGAGGAACAAGATGCTATCCTTTTTAGCAGTGCAGAGAAACGGCTAACTGTCACAATTTTCGACCTCGATTTTTTGATGAAATTTCTTTTCCCGAACATAAAGAATCGTTTGGCGTTAAAAAAATCGAGGTCGAAAATTTTGCCAGTTAGCCGCTTGTCTGCACTGCCAAAAAAAGGTAGCATGTTGTTCCTAGGGTGGGTCGATTTGTGCATCATTCCGTGCTGTACCCGCGGCGCTTGAGCTTGGTGTACTGCTCTGAACTGAATGGGTGTTCGCTTCCAGATGTCGTTCGGCTCCACGTCTCCGCTGCTGTCGGACCGCCACGAGTTCCCGCTCTTCAGCCGCACGGCCGCCCCCCAGTCCTCACACGACGCGGCCCGCACCGCCCTGCTGCGCGCCTTCGGCTGGGACTCGGTGGCGGCGCTCAGCCAGGACCGAGACGTGCACTCGCTGGTACGTTCTTTCGGCACACGTAGAAAAAAAAATTCCTCCGATTTCGGAATATTCACCCCCCAAATGTTGTGTGAGCAGGCAGTGAACAGTCTGGTGACGGCGCTGGAGCTGGCCAACATCTCATGCAGGGCGAGTGTGACCTTCGCAGAGAACGACTTCGACGATCAGCTTACCCTGCTCAAGGTATATAGACTTATTATCCCCCCCCCCTAAAAAAATAATCAGAAAACAACTATTACAATGCCAGTAAAGCTTTGATTTGTTTTGCCTGCACTCGGACAATATTTGTGGTGTTGCTCGTACATTTCCATGCGCACCCCGTCCGGCCACGCGTGCGAGTGTTTAGCTGGACACGCTGCCAGCCTTTTGCTGCTGCGGATTCGGACGTTATAACAAATTTAGTGCCCAGAGAGAGAGAGAGAGAGAGAGAGAGAGAGAGAGAGAGAGAGAGAGAGAGAGAGAGAGAGAGAGAGAGAGAGAGAGAGAGAGAGAGAGAGAGAGAGAGAGAGAGAGAGAGAGAGAGAGAGAGAGAGAGAGAGAGAGAGAGAGAGAGAGAGAGAGAGAGAGAGAGAGAGAGAGAGAGAGAGAGAGAGAGAGAGAGACGAGGCAGTTACGGCCCTCGGAGCGGCGAGAGTGTATTTACAACGCCGTAAATCAGTGCGCCATTACAGCAGCGCGTCCTTCACGACCCCACCGCGAAAGACGAAGCGAAGAGTGAATGTTATTGCTCAGAGAGAGAGAGAGAGAGAGAGAGAGAGAGAGAGAGAGAGAGAGAGAGAGAGAGAGAGAGAGAGAGAGAGAGAGGAGAGGGGGGGGGTGAGGAAGTAGCGGTCGTGTGTGTTTCACAGGGACTGAAAGCAGCCGCCGCCCGGAAGGCAAATCAGACCCCCATTCCCGAGGCCCCCCGTAGGGAATCGGCTGTCGGCCGTCTCGTTGTGGTGGTCCCCGTGGTCCCCGTGGTCCCGGCGGTCCCGGCTCCGCTCCTGACTAGGCAGCCGCAGCCGCCAGCAGCCGGGATAAACTGCTGCAAACACTGTACGATGTTTACCATATCGTGCGCGCTCTCGCGAGTTGGACACGTTCGCCCTTCCGCCGCGGTGGCGCATGCATGGCTTAAGGGGCCGTCCGCAAACCCCGTGACACGCCGGATTACCCCGGTTTTTTTTTGGATTACCCCAGATTATCCCCGTTCTACTCTAGATTGCCCCTGGGTTACCCGTCATTTTCTTTGAAAATCTCGGATTACCGCCAATGGCCTCGCATTATCTTTGGAATACTACAGATTACCCCGACCGTGTTCACCGGATTACCCTGGTTTTACTCTGGATTACCCCGGATTACCCTCGGACTACCCTGGATTACCCGGAATTTTCTTTAATAATCTGGGATTACCTGGCGGGTCCGGACTGGATTACCCCGATTACCCTTGGATTACCGTGATTACCCTTGGATTACCGCCCGATTACCCTTGGATTACCCCGATTACCCTTGGATTACACCGTTTACCGTTGGATTACCCCGATTACCCTTGGATTACCCCGATTACCCTTGGGTTACCCCGATTACCCTTGGATTACCCCGATTACCCTTGGATTACCCCGGATCACCCTGACCGTGTCCGCCGTGTTACTTAAGTTATTACCCCAGCGCGCGCAAACTAATTCGAACCTTGAATATATAGTGAGCGACACCGCCGATTTAGAGGTGCGCGGAATATTTCAGAGGCATGGAAAAGAGATGAATAAGGCATTGTCCCCACGTGCATGGCCATGCTGCTGGCAGGCTGGCCAACGCATCTCTGTGATTTATGGAATTAAGGTTCGCGTGGGAGCGGATTGCTACAGCGGGAGCCGCGGCGTGTCGTCCCCCTCTCCCCTTTCCCCTCATTCCCCCTTTCCCGCTTAACTTGTCTGACGTTCCGCAGCACATGGAGCGCCGCAAATACTCGCTTTTCTCCCTCCGCCAACATGACGACTGACGTTCTGTTTCCCCCTCCTGCAGGAACTGGACACGAGGATCATCCTGGGCAGCTTCTCCAGGGAGGTGGCGCCCAACATCTTCTGCAAGGTGAGTTGGCGGCGCTGGGGCGGAAGAATGAAGGCATACAGAGGCCACAGCACGCACACGCACAGGGGGGTCCCCCCCCGGGGCCCTAGACCCCACCCCCCGGCTGGCCAAGCTGGGCGAGGCCAGGCTCTCGGCAGCCCTCGGCAGCCCTCGGCGAGGCGCACATACCCTCCTAATGGTTTAATCGCTCGCAAGGAGGCCCCGTGCCGCTGACCAGACCCTCCTATCTCCTATGTGGCGCAGTTCAAGGCCGTAACCCGGGGGCTGTGCCGGGGGCTGTGCCGGGGGCCGTGTGGGGGGAGGGGTGGGTCGTGTGCGTCCCCTCCTCAACCTCCGGCACCGGCCCACCCCCACTCGCTCACACACACACACACACACACACACACAGAGTCAAGCGGATATCGTCGCCTCCAGGGGATACGGTGGACGGAGTCCAGTTACACCCCCTCCTCCCCCTCCCTCTCCCCATACCTGTTCTACTGGCCCACATGTCCCTGCCGGCCCTCGGCCCTGCCGTGCCGCTTGACCCTTCGGCTCTGCATACGGCACAGGAGGCTCTCTGCCCTCCACCCTCCGCACTCCACTCTCCGCACTCAACCCTCCACCTTCCACCCTCCGCCGTCAGCCCTTCTGCTCGCAACAACCATTCCAACCGAAGCGCGCACAAAAAAAAAGAAGGAAAAAAAAAGGAATTTACATCCTCTTCTCCCAGCCCCCAAGAGTGTGTGCAACGTCAGCGTCACGTTTTCTTTCATCATTACGGCATTTTTTTTTAAATCGACGTTGGCAAAACGCAGCTCACTCCGTACCGCTGCACTAGGGGACGTTCATAAACTACGTGACCAATTTCGGGGGGGGGGGGCTTTATTCACGATCCCATCGTTAATGCATGGTAAGGTTAGGTCAGCCAGGTCACAAAGAGGGAGGGAGAAGGGTCAAAGAGTGGCCTCAAATCGGTCACGTAGTTTATGAACGTCCCCCTACCACCACTACACTACTACCGCAACCGTCTCACCTTGCGGTGATGGCGGGCGGCAGCTGGCGGGTAGTGGGGCTCCGGCCGGCTCCATGGCTGGGGGCCCCAGTGGGGGCTCAGGCCCCGCGCCGCGTGAGCGTCGAACAGCCGCTTTGGCGGCCACGTGCCGACTAATCATCCCCTGCAGGCGGGTCACGTGCGGCACACGTGCAGTGTGTGTGTGTGTGTGTGTGTGTGTGTGCGTGTGTGAATAATGCTGGGTACGGCTGCGCTGAGTGCACCTGGCAGGCAGACTTTGGGTCCGTTCGACTCGACGCTCCTGGACCCGTCCCGAGGCGGGGGGGGGGGGGGGGGGAGGGTAAAAGCAGCGCGGGTGGATGGTGCTCACGTTGCAGTAGAAAAGCGGGGTCCCAGGGACATTTTCATCTCTCCGTCCCCCCCCTCTCTCTCTCTCTTTCCCTCTCCATGTCCCTCTTTTCCCTCAACTCGAAGACAAAGGGACCAAGAACATCAGTGCGGAGTACAGCAGCAATGTGCCCACGGCGGTACCGACAGGCGTTGCAGCGGTTGTGAGGGGGGTGGGGGGGGGGGGCAGAGGGGGACGGGCTGCGGACTCTTTCGGTCCTTTCGGAATCCCCTTTCCCTCCTTTGTCGCACCGGGACCCGCCGCGCGGTTCAACGGCCGTCTTTTGCCCGTGCCATTCGCTGATGACGGGGGCTGCGTGGAGCAGAGCCGCGCAGAGCCGAGCAGAGCTAGCAGCGTACGAGTCTGTAGTGCAGCTAGAGCAGAGCGGGCTGTCCTAGCCGGAACATCAGGACGGCAGCACCCAGACCGGAGTCTGCTGTGCTGATGTGCTGCTGTGCTGCTGTGCTGCTGTGCTGCTGTGCTGCTGTGCTGATGTGCTGATGTGCTGCTGTGCTGATGTGCTGATGTGCTGATGTGCTGATGTGCTGATGTGCTGCTGTGCTGCTGTGCTGCTGTGCTGCTGTGCTGTGCTGCTGTGCTGTGCTGCTGTGCTGCTGTGCTGCTGTGCTGCTGTGCTGCCACTGCTGTCAGACGGGAAGACGGAACACGAGAGCTGGGCGTGTTACAGGCTGGCTGGAGCTGGCACGGCACGGCACGGAGCTGGGCTTGATCTGGTCGGTTTGCATGAGAGCAGATCATGCATTAGATATACCCGACGTCTCCCCTGGCTCACCCCCTCCCCCGGCGGCAAGTTTCTCCGGAGGGAGGGGGCGGGGCGGGGGAAGGAGGGAGGGAGGGATGTGTGCGCGTGTCTAGCAGAAAACACTCGGAAATGGTGAAAGTTTAATTGATTTTGTTCCCAGAGCTGTGTGCGCCCCGTTCGCTCCAAATCCCCGCGCAGTTTATCTCGGTGGACGCGGCCGCTGCGGCTGCACGCGCGCGCATTCCTGACATAACACAGCGGGGCGGAGTGCAGTACACTGTCAGAAAGACAAAAGATGTGCCGATACAAGTTGGGAAAAGAAGCGCAGGTTTTTTTTTCTCCCCGGAAAATCTGATGACTGTGAAAACAATCGTTTTTGTGACATTCATGTCATTTTGAACATTAAAAAAAAACAAAAAAAACAGCAAGTTTTCAAAGTCTCTGGCTACCTCATTAGTAGGCACATTCGCCTCTCCTCGGGACGCCCGTCTGCAAACACGGAATTGACGTCTATTTTGTTTTGCCTCCATCAATTCTAGGCACTCCAAATAATGTATGGGTCGGATCAAAGGAAATGGGTGGACCACAGAAAACACACACACACACACACACACACACACACACACACACACACATGTGCGCATAAACACACAGAGGTGGTGGCACGTATATGCTGCTCCAACAACTGTGCAATGGACATGCGCTCCCCACATCCTCGTTTGTTTGCCTGTCGGACCCGGTCGTCCGTCCCGGCCCGCCCGGTCCACCCCTCACCGCTCACCCCTCACCCCCACCCCTCATCCCCTGGCAGCGCGCCCTGGCAGGCTGTTGCTCCTCCTGCCGGTCTGTTGCTCGTCCGGCGGGGCGGCAGCGGGGACGACTGGGCACGGACGCGGCTTGAACCCCCCCCCCCCCCTTTTCCTTTTCCCCCGGTTCCCGTCCCGCCCGCGCTCTCTCCAGTCCCGGAGATTTATTTCTATTCAGCTCCCCATGTAGATTTCTGAATAGAAAATTTGAAATGTGCCTGGGAAACGAGCCGTTGATTTACCAATCAACACCCCTACTTCACTTCACTCCACTCCACTCCACTCCGCCTTCTCTTCCGCCCCCTCCTCTCTCTCTCTCTCTCTCTCTCTCTCTCTCTCTCTCTCTCTCTCTCTCTCTCTCTCTCTCTCTCTCTCTCTCTCTCTCTCTCTCTCTCTCTCTCTCTCTCTCTCTCTCTCTCTCTCTCTGACCGCGGGTGGTTAGTCCAGTGCGTGTCCAGAACGTAGTTTGTGCCTGGCCCCTACGTCATTCGGGCCGGGGAACAAGGCTTAGCACGCCCGCTTACGCTTTGCCCAGGGAGCGCAAAGTGCTTTGGCTGCGGAACTAAACGCAACCTTGCGGCCTGCATTATTCATCGGCAGCACGCCTCTTCCTACTCATCCGAACCTCTCGGCCCCGCCCGCGGCAGCAACCGCGCCACTTTCAAATTTACCCTCAATTTCTCTTCCCTCCCGCGCTGTGCCACGTTTTTCTCGTTTAGTCTTCTTTTTCTACCTTTTTAAGTAGTTTCGGCTTGTTTTTGCTCTTTGGCAACGATTTTTTTTTTTTGACGCGCGGAGCTCTTGTTCGCAAAGGGTTATGATGAAAACAATAATTACTGTGATCGAGGGAACACAATATAGGAAAAATGTTATGCAGGGTAGTAGAGAGAGAGAGAGAGAGAGAGAGAGAGAGAGAGAGAGAGAGAGAGAGAGAGAGAGAGAGAGAGAGAGAGAGAGAGAGAGAAAGGGGGGGGTTGAGAAGGTCAAAGAGAGCTCTCCGAGAGGGGCTGTGTCGTAAGTGGCTGAGCTTCGCGCTTTGAAAACAGACACCCCTGCTCTGCTGGTACCCCCCCCCCCATCCCCCCCCCCCCCACATACAACGACACCCGCGCAGGTACAGAGGCATGCAGCACAGACGTTCTAATGGCGAAGATATGCACCAAAGAGAGAGAGAGAGAGAGAGAGAGAGAGAGAGAGAGAGAGAGAGAGAGAGAGAGAGAGAGAGAGAGAGAGAGAGAGAGAGAGAGAGAGAGAGAGAGAGAGAGAGAGAGAGAGAGAGAGAGAGAGAGAGAGAGAGAGAGAGAGAGAGAGAGCGATTGGAGGGGATTACGAAAACATTTCCGTTCCGCAAAGAATTCCCTGCTCTACTCTTCCCTGCCTCGTGCCGTGCTGCAGCCGAGCCGCTGGATGTGCACGTCACGTTTCGCAGCCACATTCAGCTCCCACAAGTGCATCAGACTCGAGCAGAAGAGCTGCACGCCGGGTGCGGCTAGCGGCGCGGCGGCCCGAACCCCCCGCTGCGCGGCACGCACGGACCGCTGCCCAATATTCACTACTGTTATTCGCGCGGGGGGGGGGGGGGGGAAAGCGCAGGGAAATGTGCATTATAAATATGGAAAGCCGTTTTGCGACGACAGAACAAGAGGGGAGGAGATGTCAATAATGCAGGTCAGTCCTCCGATGAAAACCTCCACTGTTTCCGGCCTTTGTGCTCGTGTCGAGGGAGTTGATGGGGAGGGGGGGGGGTGGATTTAATGGGATCGAATAAATCACGTGCTTGGCGCGACGCGTGGCCGACGCGGTGTCTGACCGCGTGCCGCTATACAGCGAAAGCCACATAGCACAAAAGTACAGCAGGACTTCTCTATGATCAGACGGCGCCTTCTCCCCGCCGACGTCTACAGAGGTCCACGGAATGCCCAAAAGTGTAGATAAGGCCGGCAAAAACCGTCTGTCTGTCTGTCAGCCGTCTGTCTCCCAGGCGCCGTTTCAGCGAGAAATATAATGCGGCCCTTGTCTTGGAGACAGGACCTTTTCTCCGGCTGCCAGCCCCGTCTGGGCGGCACGGCGGCACCTCGGCTCGGACGACGCTCGGCTGACATGAGCAGCTGACCCTCCCGTCTGCTCGGTTAGACTATGGAGAGAGTCGAGGACTGGTTGTGGTCCCCAGTGGTCACCGCCCGCTCACGCCCGTGTCCTTCTCCCCAAAGCACCCCTTCTCACCACGTTGTTCCCACCCGGCCAGCGCCTCACATCACAAGCTGTTGTGTGCCTCCCTACCAGTGCCCAGCGGTGCATGGCATTGCTGTTACATGCGTCCGAAAACAACAGATCGATAATGTTTGACCTCCCCGCGTGCACAAGCGTTCCGAAATAATTTGTTTCCTTTAATTAGTTTTTTGGGGGGAGGACGTAAGTACGTAGGGAGCGGGTACTTAGCGATATTTCCTTTGCCAACGGTCATGTCAACTCGTGACGTAAAATTCCATAACGTGGGCTTAGAACATCATGGACCGTCAAGCGGAGCGGCCGCCGCTCGCTCCTCTCAAACTCGCTCTTGCGAATATAAGCAAAACAGGGAAAAAAACCAGCAAACGTCTTACTTGGAATTCATGGCAATCTCTCTCTCTCTCTCTCTCTCTCTCTCTCTCTCTCTCTCTCTCTCTCTCTCTCTCTCTCTCTCTCTCTCTCTCTCTCTCTCTCTCTCTCTCTCTCTCTCTCTCTCTCTCTCTCTCTCTCTCTCTCTCTCTCTCTCTCTCTCTCTCTCTCTCTCTCTTCCCCTCCCTCGCGCGCGCTCTCTCCCCCTCCCTCCCTCCCTCCACCAACGAGCGCGTCAAAGAGTTTCCCTCGGCCCGCTTGGCCCGCTTGGCGTCGCTGCCGCTGCTTGGCTGCGCTGCGCCGCGCTGTGCGGGCTTCAGATTGCAGGAGAGACAAGAGCACCCGTCCTTTTCGGAGGGGAGGAGGGGGAGGGGAGGGGGGGAAGGGGCACGATCGTGACGGTTATGATTGTGGGAGGGGAAAAAACAAAAGCGCTAGCAGCCCAATTAGCATTTCGCGCTATCTGCCTTAAGCTGTTGAAGGGCCGTGGTGGCCTGGTGCTGGCCGGCGCTAGCCCTCGAACCCTTTATGTCGGCGGAAACTTCTCGCCGAGTAACGAAAATGTGCAGGCGGCCGGAGCTCCCGCCGCCCCCGCCGCCTCCCCCTCCGCCCCCGCCGCCGCCGCCGCCGC
Organism: Odontothrips loti; assembly: GCA_038380765.1. NCBI lineage: Eukaryota > Metazoa > Arthropoda > Insecta > Thysanoptera > Thripidae > Odontothrips > Odontothrips loti. Next base: position 9,113,454 of record CM076252.1, read on the forward strand.
CCCCGACCCCGTTCATGAACCACGTAGCAGCGCCTCGCGACCGCGCCACGTAACTCGTAAACGTCCCGGAGTCACCCTTGACGCCCCTTACCGAGGGGGAAACGACGGACGAATTCTGTGTCAGCCGGATGGGGATTACCCCGGATTACCTCTGATTACCCTGGATTACCCCGGATTACTCCAGGATTACTCCCGGATTACTCTCAATAAAATTAATTAGGGGTACACAAAAAACGTAAACATTACCCCGGATTACCTCGGATTACCCCGGGTTACCCCGGATTACTCCGGATGAAAAATCGATGTCAGCCGGATTACCTCCGTCGTTTCCCCCTCGCCCCTTACTCACTCAGCGCTGCCAACTCCCTGCCGCCGTATCTATGCGGCGATACCAACTTGTCGGCGCGCGTGTTCCGGCAGCGGCAGTGGCGGCCCACGACTTAACCAGCGGCCAGCCTCAGCCCGAGCCGCACACACTTTGGGGCCGCGTTAAACGGATTTGCTTGACAAACAAGGCGGTGCCGGTGGGTCCTCCGTTGGGGTCCGGGGGGGACCGGCGGGGGGGACCGGCGGGGCCCAGCCCAACCCCTCCGCACACAAACACCTCGCCGGCGTGTCCTGCCGGGGCCGTGCCGGGGCCGTGCCGGGGCCCACAGGGTGCCGCGGGGCCGGGCGCCGCCCCCTGTTTGCCCTCCGCCTCACCCGTCTCAGCCCACGACCGCCGCGTTGGTCATGCAGATTCGATTAGTCCGAAGACCGTCAGGTCTGTCAGCTGTGTGTGAGGGCTCACGAACTGAGTCACCGAATTCGAGATCATTCAGAAATCTGGACCAAAACAACGACCCGACCGTGTTTCTTTCGCCTTTCTGCCCGACTCCACATCCGCGACAGCCGCCTAGCCGCCCGCAACCTCGTGCCTCTCACTGTAAGCTCGTTTTCTGCCCCGCCGGCCTCGGCCCCGGCCCCGGCCCCGGCACCTGGTATATCCTGCTGAGGGTGCCGTGCCGCCATACCGCCCTCCTTGTGGGGAAGCTGGCGAAGCTGGCGAAGCTGGCGAAGCTACCCCTTCGAAAACCGACACAGCTCTTTGCCTCGGGGCTTAATCTCCTGGAGGCGCAACCAACTATTACCTTGGAGAGGTTCAAAACTTTGCGCCGCCGGCGGCCCCAGCCCTGCCGTGCCCTGCCGTGCCGCGGCCAAGTTGTTGCCGGGTGCAGCGGCAGCAGCGGCAGCAGCGGCAGCAGCGGCAGCAGCGGCAGCAGCGGCAGCAGCGGCAGCAGCGGCAGCAGCGGCAGCAGCGGCAGCAGGGCCAGCGCCAGCGGGGCCGGAGGCCGGCCAGTCAGCCAAAGGAATGCGCGTTAATTTCACGGGATACCTTCCTTCCTCCTCGAGCTTTCCCAGAAACGTACCGTTGCGGTAAAGTGCCTCGGAGTGCGCCTCGCGGCCGCAAAGGGCCCCCACAGCCCCCGCGGGGCCCTGCAGGGCTCCGGTGGGCGCAGCAGCAGCAGAAAGGGCTGAGCTGCCACAGCTTTATAAGGGCCGTTCACAAATGACGCAACGGCGGCGACCCTGATGCGGTGGTGCGGAGGCAAAGTGTGTGTGTGTGGGGGGAGAGAGAGAGAGAAAGAAGAGAGAGAGAGAGAGAGAGAGAGAGAGAGAGAGAGAGAGAGAGAGAGAGAGAGAGAGAGAGAGACAAAGAGGAGCTGTTTCAGCGACGCTCCGCCGACGCGACACTCAAAGCGCGGCGGGATATTAATAAACGAGCTTATTACGGCAGAGATGGCGGGAGAAGTCGCCAACCGCTGCGCTGGGGGGAGGAGACCCTCGGGACCCCCCAGGGACCCCCAGGACCCCCGTTACCTCCGCGGCCTCCGGACGGCAGCTGCTGCGGCTGGAGACCCTCGCAGGGTGGTTATGGAAAGGCGCGCGCGCGCGCGTTGGTGTGGAAAGGGGGGGGGGGGGGCAGGGGGCGGAGGGGGCGGAGGGGGCGGGGAGGGGGTTGTCTTTAATGCCAGAGACAGCAGCGCACAGAGTCAGAGCACACGGAGCAACACACACGGCGCGCGGCTCAGTGCAGGCCAGCAGCACCGCCCCCATTATGAGCACATTGTGAGACACCTCCCCGTGCTCATGGAAGACATGCCGGGAATCGGCCGGAAAACACGAGAGGTGGGGGGAAAAGGGGGCGACACTGCGACCGCCAGACCGTTCATGCCATATGCCACTTGTTGTTCTGTTGCAGGCGATGAGCTTGGGCGTGGTGGGCGAGGACTACGCGTGGGTGCTGCAGGGCGCCCCCGAGGACACTTGGTGGGCCGACGACCTGGGCTGCGAGGCGGGCAGCCTCGGGGACGCCGTCGAGGGTCTGCTGCTCGTGTCCAGCTACGGACGCAGCATCGGCGACAGGGTGTCGGACTCGGGGATGGTGAGTGCAACCGGCAGAGGAGCGGAGACGCGGCCTTGAACTGTCCGCTAGAAGGCACAGGATCGAATGGCTGGGTTCCGCCGTGCAACGTCCGACCTTCAGGCGCTTTTGCTGCAAATGACTTGCCCTGCTCCATGAAGAGTCATGTCCCCCTCCCTCCTCTCCTACCCTCGCGGCTCATCGGAAAGGCTTCATTAACGACATAAAGACGTTCTCGCCTTCGAGGTAGAGGGGGGGGGGGGGGGGGGTATCAGGCAGTAGCTTTGATTCGGAATCGGCAAGGCACGGACACAGACCCCCCCACCCCCTGCTCAGGGGATCGCGCCAAATAAATTACCCCATTACCAAAGTTTAGGCAACGCGAGGAAGGATCGACGCCCCGCGGGCCAAAAGTTTCGGCAGGCTGACACTGTTTGATTCGGGCCTTTATCTGTCGGTCCGAGGTCCCCCTCCTCCTCCGTCCCTAGCGTCAGTATGGCCTGCAGCAGTGCGCGCTGTACTCCTGTACTCCGTCAGCCCCCCCCCCCCCCCGTACCCTTCTGAACCCCCACTACCCCCGCACCGCTGACGACCGACAGACGCCAAGCCACGAAAACTGCGCTGTGAGCCAGAGAACCTTTTTGAACGGAACGAGCTGCTGATACTGATCGCGCCGTGCGGAGGGGAATGGAATTGCCAGCAGCAGCAGCAGCAGCAGCAGCGGTGGCGGCGGCAGTGGCAGTGGCAGGCGACGCCCGCCCAGTTTGGAATGACAGCAGTGCGACGGCTGCCATATCATTCCCGCAAAACTCTCTGGAACGCCGCTTCCGCCGCGTCGATAGAAAAAAAAAGAAGAAGAAGAGAAGGAACGAGTGAAAATCTCGGCTCCCCGGGCACCGGAACGCCGGAACCGAACTTGATGCGCCGCACCGCACCGGTGTGATGTGATGCCGGTGATCCTCTCCGACACCATCCGCTAACGGCAATCATTCCGCCGATATTCGATCCCGTGGCGGCGGCTCGCGCGGAATATGATTACTTCCGGTCAGGTGGACACCACTTCCGGTGTAGGGATCACCCCGGCGCTGGCCAGCAGCCTCGCGAGGAAGCCACTGACCGACCCCGGTGAAATAAAATGTTAATGTAGGAGAAACACATTTCCGACAAGGACGCATACGTACCAGAAAAGCGACCGGGCAGGAGGTAGGGGAACCGATGTAAGGAAATGAGGGTTCCGTTTCGGGAACGAAACCCGTCGTCTCATCTAACCCGCCCGCCGCCCGTGCCCGAGCCCAGTGCAGCCCGGAGAGCGCCTGGGGGGTAGGCACTGCCCGGCCGCTCCACGCACGCGTGCCTTGCGGGCTGGCCTACCCTGGCGCTCGCAGGCGCTCCGTTGCCCGTCGCATCAGGAATGCTTAATGCTTCCGACCTTGAGCCATTTTCCGCTACTGTACTATTCTTTTTTTAAATTTTGAAAGTGAAGCCCCTCTGATTTGGTTACCGCCCTCCAGACGTACGACGAGTTCTACCAGGCGGTGGGCCAGGAGGCGCAGCCCGTGTCCGAGCTGGCGTCGCAGACGTACGACGCGGTGTGGGCGCTGGGGCTGGCGCTCCGCAACGCCCAGCGCGCCTGGAGCCGCACCGAGCCGCAGGGGGCCCCCGCAGCCCCCGCAGCCCCCGCGGCCCCCGCGCCCCGCCTCCACCACTTCGACTACCGCCGCAGCGACATGGCGGCCGAGTTCTTGCGCCAGATTGCGCTGCTCAACTTCACCGGCGTCTCGGTGAGTCTGGTGGCAGCGCCTGTGCAGCTCGTGGCCGCCCCGTGCCGGCTGCAGCGAATGGCGCACGCCGCGGGGGGCCGGCCGGGGCCGGGGCCTCTCCAAGCTGCCGGCGCCCTGCCGGCCCTGCCTCTCGGCTAACACACCCGGCACCTCCGTCACCTTCACTCCTCCAAAATCTAAAAATAATAGTTTACGATGTAAATCGGCGCACTGATCTCGTTTTTGACCGCAGGGACCGGTCTCCTTCCGCCAGGCTGACCGCATCGGAATATCGCTCATATCCCAGGTCCAGAGTAAGTAGTCCTTGTGCTTGTGTGCAACCGGGACAGGGGATCGAGCGGGAGTCTCGGAACGGAAGTAAGGAGGGCGCAGGACCTTCCCGTCTCTGCGTTCTCAGCTTCCGCTCCCAGACTGGCTGGAGTGTCCTATCTGGGTCCCTACAGCAGATCCTCTCTGCTGCCCCCGCAGGCGGCGAGGCCCGGCCGGTGGCGCTGTTCCACCCGTCGCGGGGGCTGGAGTGGCTGGAGGGCGGCGCGGGCGTGCGCTGGGCGGGCGGACACACCCCCGTGCCGCGGCGCGTGTGCGTGCTGCGGGTGCTGACGGTGCGCGCCGACGCCTTCCTGGTCATCACCAGCCTGGCCGCTCTCGGCATCCTCGTCGCCGTGCTGTGCCTCGCCTTCAACCTGCACTACCGCCGCCTCAAGTGAGTACCTATCGGCACTCTAAAAAATAATCTAAAATAAGATTGAGTCCGGAAAACTTAAAAAGGAAACCCTATTTAGCTGCTGTAGCCGCCAACATCAGCACCAACACACGTAAATTATCTCGAGATTTTTTAATATTTTTTTTTTAACAAAAGTTACATATTTTTTAAATCTTTTCTGAATTAAAAGAAGAGATTAGGTATATCGCACATCAGTTTACAAAACGCCCCCACCACTCCCACAACACAAAGTCTGAAAAAAAGGAAAGAAGAAGAAAAAAAAAACTCTGGCGGATACACCAAAGATTCAGAGATGTTTCCCTGCTCCCTGACCCTTCCCCGGATTCGCGTGTGCGGCGTGTGCGGCGTATATAACATATCGCAGAGCAGAGAAGCCGATGTTGCGGCCTCCGGGTCCTCCGGGTCCTCCGGGTCCTCCGGGTCCCCCGGGTCCGCCTGCTGTGGCCCCAGCCCAGCGGGGCCCGCGGGGGGCCGGGCGGAGGCCGGAGATAGCGACCGGTCCAGCCGGAGCCGGGCGGAGCCGGCCAGCTGGGTTATGCGGCGCCAGGCCGGGCTGCCATAGGCTGCCATGGGCCGCCATGGGGTGCGAGAGGCGAGATCACTGCGACAGACAAGGATGAGGGCTCGTGCCCTGGAACCGCACATATGCGAGCACATATGTACACACACGACCGCCGCTATATAGAGCATCTCTCTTCTCTGCGTACACTTCCAGCGACCTAAATTCTCGCCCCCCCCCTCCTCTGCCGTTTCTTCTGAGCTGTCGTCTTTTCCCACCATTTTTTTTTACGCGAAAAAAGGATTCTTCTCATTTTCCCTCCGCACACGCTCGGCTCGCCGTGCGCGTCAGATTTTGTGGGTCGGACGAATAGAGGAATCCATCTCTTTCGCTCCCTCGTTTCGTATCCCGCCTCCGCGTGTTCTTTTCGTCTTTTTATTATTTAACGGAAATAGGTAGGCGCCGTCGGCGTCGGCACGCCCCAGCCCGTGTGGCATAAGCGTTCTGTCCCCGGACAGTCAGCGGATGTGGGCATCAATAATACTTCTCAAACTGTCTGCGAGGCTACGAGGAGGAAGCGATTCTGTTATTCGCCGACTTCCGCTTGGCCGCCTGATTAGATGCCCCTCTATTATAAACGATCGGCTATCTCCTCCGGCGCAGCCGTACGGACTGGGGAAGAATAGATTGCTGGCCTCGATATCTGGTCAGCCAAGTGTGACGAGGTACTCGGCAGGGCGGGGCGGGGCGGGACGGGGCAGGGCGGGGCGGGGCGGGGCGGGGGGCCTCCGGCAACTCCGGGAAGGCAGCAACACACCGTAACGCCCTAAAGGCTGCAGGCGGCCACCTCCGCCCACACCACCACCACCACCACCACCACCACCACCTGCCCGAGCCGGAGATGAGTTTTTACACGCAAACTTTTAGACTTTCGACGCGGTGGCGACATAGCCGAGCAGGGCAGCGATACGGCCATCGGAGAAGGAAAGGAGCAGCTAGCCGTCTGAGCCGCCGGCACTTGGCTGCACGCCGTGTGGGGGAGGACCGGAGGACCCGGAGGACCCGGAGGACCCGGAGGACCCCGGAGGACCCCGGAGGACCCGGAGGACCCGGAGGACCCGGAGGACCCCGGAGGACCCGGAGGACCCGGAGGACCCGGAGGACCAGTGAGGGTCGGAGGGTCGTGTGCCCTTGGCCGCCCCCGGACACGGCCCTAAACCGGCATCCAGACTGTTACCGGCTCCACGCTTTCTTGTTGTCCCAGGCAGGAGCTTGCGGCGGAATGACCCGTCGAGCGCAGTGGCAGGGGAGGGGGTTGGGGGTAGGGGGAAGTAGGGGGGAGGGGAGGGGGCGCGGGGGTCTCACACATCGTGGGGCCAATCATGGAAACGCGGCGTCCGTTCGCCTCGTAACTGAAGAGTGACTGCAGTGTGACTCCTGGCAGCGAAAGCGACCGGCGCCGAAGTAGCCACACACACACACACACACACACACACACACGCGCGCGCGCGCAAATAGTGTGTCCGACCGCTGCGTCCCCTCCGAGTCCCCGTAGTGAAGTATACGGGGTGCACCCTTTCTTGATTGAGCGTCGTCGAATATTCTATGACTGCGGTTACGGCACGACCGGGTGAGATCGGGCACGGGACAGGACAGGACGGGCTGGCAGACAGGCAGGCAGGCAGACAGGCAGGCAGGCAGGCAGGCAGGCAGGCAGGCAGGCAGGCAGCTTTGTGGAGGAAACGCCCCCGCCCCCAAACCCACATCCATCTGGAGCCTTGCTCTCCCGTCCGTCGCCGCTCACTCCACCCCCTCCCTGCATCCCCCCCCCCCAACCCATACCGCACCCCACCGCCGCTGGATCCTATCCGTATCCTAGTCGCTGACAAGTCCTGAGCAAACCCCCGAGTCCGAGTCCAGGCGGACCGCTGGGGCCGGGCTGGTTGTCACTCGCAGCGCGTGAACAGGGGGGGGGGGGGGGGGGGAGGTTCTCGGGGTGGGTTGGGGAGGGGAGGGGGCCCGCAGCAGGTAGCCGTTGTGGTAAGGCCCGCCCCCCCCCCCCTCCCCCCCCCCCCTAACCTGTGGGGCGCCTCCTGTACTCACAACGGCCCAAGTATATCACATATGTTGTGTAGCGAACGGGCCGGGTCGGGTCGAGCTCCACCGTTTTTGTCCCCAGAGTATTTGCTCGGCCAAGGACAATAATTTCCGTGGCGCCCGGGAGGTGAGCAAGCTCGTGAACAAGCCAACCCCCGCCCCTACGCCCTCCCTGCTGCCACCATTACACTGAAACTTTCGCGGAGCTACACACACTCCCCTCCCCGTCCGCCCTTCCCCGAACCTTTCTTTGTCGCGCGCGCCAAATCCTTCATACATTCATTCAGAAAGAGAGAGAGAGAGAGGGGGGAGGTGGCCTTATTCGGAATGCAAGGTAAATATTAACTTTCCTCCCTCTTTTTCCTCTGTGAAGTGTGGTTATACCGTGGAAAAGTCCGGGCGAGACGGGGTTGTAAGCGAGCCGTGGAACAAAATCTTCTCCATCCTCAGAAAAACCCAGCCGCATTAAAAAAATAAAGAAATGAATGTTTTCTATATGAACTTGGTGAAATGGCGCTTGCTGGGTAGGCCACCCTGTTTCCTGCTTGCACGCGTGTCGTGCGGGCCTGCCTACCCGACACACGCAGCAGTTAAACCGGACTTAATGGAAGACGCTTTAAGTAAGCAAGGTCGACCAAAGCGTTCAGCTAATCGGCTACGTGATTTGTGCACAGACCCTTAATGGCCGCCTGAGCAGAGAGAGGAGAGAGAGAGAGAGAGAGAGAGAGAGAGAGAGAGAGAGAGAGAGAGAGAGAGAGAGAGAGAGAGAGAGAGAGAGAGAGGGGGGGGGGGGATGGGTTTGTCGTGACATTAGTCACCCTCGTCAGGGAAGATGCGGAGACCAGCCGGAGGGGGGATTCAATCTCACGAGTGGTGCGCGGGGTGTGCAGGAGACGTGCGTGCGTAGGGCACGTGCGTGCGTGCGTGCGTGCGCGGTGCCTATGGTAGGACTCAGTCAGCGCGCACCCAGCTGACTTCCCCTTGTGAGGCGGACTTGCCAGCGAGGGCCGAAAGAGCGCGGCGGGACGGGGCGGCCCCGGCACCCAATCAGACGCTTGTATCTGTTGCTGTGAGCTACGGCTACGGGGCACCGCACAGGGGGCACGGCACCGACATGGGCTCAGGAACACGGGACGGTCGGCTCGTACGTGACGCCTCAGGTGCCCTGTCCTGCCCTTCTCGCACTCTCTCTCTCTCTCTCTCTCTCTCTCTCTCTCTCTCTCTCTCTCTCTCTCTCTCTCTCTCTCTCTCTCTCTCTTCTCTCCTCCCCCCTCCCTCACCCTGTCCGCTACGCGCCTTGGCATCTGTCAAGATGTGCTCCCCTCCCCGACGTAGACCAGGGGGTCCTTGTTGGGGCCGGGGCTCCGCGCTGGCGGACCGGCGGCCACTGTGCTGCAGTGGAGCGGGCTGGGTAACGGATATCACTGCGCTTCTCCGATTTCCGCGCTGGAAAACTCCGCACGACGGGGAGGAGGTGCTGCCATTCCCAATCTCACTCAAGTCGCGCCTGCCCGCCTTGTAGGGCGTGTTGCTGCTGGGTCTGGACAGGCGACGCCTTGACTCGATACGGCTGTGCCAAGCCGGGCAGTGCGGGGGAGATCCCCTTTAGGCACACCTTCAGGGCCCCGGCGGGTGTGTAGGGGCGAGGGAAGTGGAGGGGAGGGGGACATCCTGAGGGACGCCTGCTCCCGTGCGACAAACACCGCTGGTGGGAGCGTCGGAAGGGTGGAGGCAAGTGCGTCTGTAAATACGACAAAACAATTGTTTTTGAGCCGTAGTGTAGCGAGATCTCTTTAAAGCGACTATTCCACGTGTGTTTTTTTTTCTTCGCTAACACACGATTGTTCATGACCTTTTATGACGCTTCCATGGCAGTTTTTGGTCTGCAAAGTCCATTTTTTTACTCGTTCTTTGCATCCTTTACTGCTACCACTATGACGTAGAAGCACAAAAGAACGAGTATTGCGCTCGCCCTGTCAGTTGAGACAATTTTTTTTCTTTCACATAGAGCACAACAAACTTATTTTCCCTCTATACTCAAAGAACGAGTCTGTCGTAAAACGCTTCAGCTTTCCCTTGCCTGTCTTGTTGTGGTCAGGCCTTGCCAATTTTCACGCTTTCGGTAAAAAAATAAAATTCTGTGTATTTATTGTGTTACTTTTGCGCTGGGGCGGGGGGGGGGGGAGTGAAGGGGGTAGTTTGTCTGGACGTACCCCGTAGGCAGCGTATCCGGGCCCACAGCCGGCCCACAGCCGGCCCACAAGCCCCCGCCCTATGCCGGTCCTGCCGAGTCTCTCCAGTGAGCGAGTACATTAATTTCCCCGAGCCATTATGCCACCCAGACGCTTGGTGTTCGGAGGCTCTCTCTAGCGCCGCGGTTACCGGCCGCTCGGGCTGCGGGCTGCCTAGGGCGGTCTCTGTGAGGAGGCGGGACGGGACGGGACGGGACGGGACGGGACGGGACGGGACGGGACGGGACGGGACGTACGGGCCATTACGGGGACGCTGCGCGGCGCGGCATCCCTGCCCTGTTCCCCTGCCGGCCGGGACGTCGGGACGGGCCGGTGGAGTCTCTCCCCGCCCCCGCCAGGGCGCGCCCTGTCATGACAGTCGCGGCCTCACCGCCCTTGGCCCCCGAGACCCCGGGACCAGGGCCGTCCTTGGGGCCCAGGGGGCTGGGCCACACCCCGCACCCCCGCACCGCCCATGCCCTTCGTTATACACGTCGTCTGTTCCACCGAAACAAGTCGGATGGGGGGAAGGGGGCAGACTCTGGAACCCGCGGGGACCTCACCGACCTTTCGCACCCTTTGGCCTTCTTCCTGCCGCCCCACCGGAGATGGGGGAGGGGAGGGGGTACAAACAAAGAGCAGCAGTAACCACCCTCTTCCCCTTTAGTTCCGAGTTGGACGGGAGAAGAGCATAGGGAGTCAAGGATGAGGATAGCGGGGCCGCAGATGGAGAGATGAAAAGAGAGAGAGAGAGAGAGAGAGAGAGAGAGAGAGAGAGAGAGAGAGAGAGAGAGAGAGAGAGAGAGAGAGAGAGAGAGAGAGAATGTGCAGCGTTCACTGCATCAAACGCTCCGCCTGCTTCTGACCGCTGCCCTACTGAATGATAGCACAGCACAAACCGTTTCATCTGGCTGCTTCTTCTGTCCAGCGTAGCCCCGTGACCGTGTTCTTCATCCTAAATCCACCCGTCTGTGTGTCTGTCTGTCTCTTTTTCTCTCCCTCCCCCCTCCCCCTTCCCCTCGTCCCCACCTCTCTCGCTCTCTCTCGATCTTTCTCCCTCTCTATCCCTCTCCCCATCTCCCCTCGTTCGCTCGCTAAGGACAGCAGCAAAGCCCCTCCTGCCCTGATCATTGGATTTTACGATGCAACTTGGCGGAGCAGGAAATGATTGCTGCGCGCGTCGCTCGCTACCACACACACACACACACACACACACACACGCGCGCGCGCTCGAGCTTGAATCTTATTCATGATTCATTCATTCCGTGAAAGGCTGCCCGCTCCGCGAGCGAAAGCAGCGTCCGCCTAACCCAAATACGGCATTGGCATTCAGGCCGTTACACCCGCCGAGGATTACCCTATTACCCCCCGCAGGGCTGACCCCTGCCGCGCCCCCAGCCGGCCATTGGCGGCCCTTTGGCGCCCAGTCCGGCGATAGTGATAGGACCAGGGCCGCGTGGCCCAGTTAAAGTTCCGACGGAATTCCGATTATCAGTCGTGGAAAGCGTCGCGGTGCACGCTATGAGAAACTTTCGCTGTCAATTAAACGACGGGAGTACGCATGTAACACTGCGCCCAGAAAAAAAAACTTGAGTTTTCCAGGGTTCACAGTGGACCTGAATGTAGGCAATAATCTTCCAAGATGCTTATTTAGATGTCTTGGTTCTATTGTATGGTCATCACTAGACTTTTTTTTTTAAAGAGGAGATCTTTCTAGCGTTGATCGAAGAAAATGGCGTTTTCCTGGGTGTGTATGCGACCGTGTCGTGTCACTTCCCGGACTGAATCCCGAGGCGCGAAAAAGAAAGAAAGAAAAAAGAAACTTGAGAAAGATCGAACGGCCTGAGATTTCCCGCGCGCCTGCGGAGAAGGGGTGGAAATAAAAATCTCCGGTGCAGAGTGGTTTGTGGTTGTGGAGCGGGCCCGCCGACGAGCCGCCGACAGGACGTAGGGTTCCTGTCCCGGCTCGGTCCCGACGGGACCCCCCAGACACATGCCGTCGGGGGAGGCGGTGGCGGTGGCGGTAGCAGGCGCCCAGTCTCTGTATTCTGTATGCTTTCGCCTCCCGATCGGAGCGAGAAGCCACGGCGCGTGTGGTAAGAAAAGAAGCGAAATCCGTAAACAGCTTCCCGACAGGCGACGTCTTCTTTCCTGATCGTGCTGTCTCCGTCGCTCTCGCCCCGCCCGCCCTCCGCGCGCTCTTTCCCTCGTACTTGGGGATAATGTACATGTTCGGGTACACGACGGCGCGGTAATACGCTTGGAGGGGGGCCCCGCCGCCCCGCCGCGCCCCGCTCCCGCTCAGCCGCTCCGCGCCTGCACTCTGCACGACAAGACTCTGCCCGACCCGACTTTGCACCGGGAATATGATAAATCCATCATTCAAAGCCAGCCGAGCGAGTCGTCGACTCGGACCCGGTGGTGCCGCCTGCCGCGCCCCGCCTGGCCCCGCCTGGCCCCGCCCCCTCTGTCCCCACAGCGTTATTATCTCGAAGGCCGCTTTGCGTGCTCAGCCTCTCACTACCCCCTCCCCTTCCCCCGCGAACCATAGATGTAGTAAACTCCGCTCCAGCACCCCACCACCACCAACCGTACCGTCTCCACCACTATGACAGTGCTGCGAAAACAGCGAATCCAACTCAGGGCAAACTTGTTGGCGCTGACCGCCACCGCCACCGCCACCTACCGCGGCACCACCAGCACCCGCAGGAACCAGTTCTTCTGCTTATTTTGTTTCCCTGCTTCTTCTCTGCAGGAAAACATCTCGACGCCTCCACGGGTTTACGTCTCTCTCTCTCTCTCTCTCTCTCTCTCTCTCTCTCTCTCTCTCTCTCTCTCTCTCTCTCTCTCTCTCTCTCTCTCTCTCTCTCTCTCTCTCTCTCTCTCTCTCTCTCTCTCTCTCTCTCTCTCTCTCTCTCTCTCTCTCTCTCTCTCTCTCTCTCTCTCGACTAGTTCACACCCTGTGTCCTATCCTGTCCCGCAGGTACATCAAGCTGTCGTCGCCGCGGCTCAACAACATGGCGGCCGTGGGCTGCGTGCTCGTGTACGCGGCCGTCATCCTGCTCGGCGTGGACCACGCCATGCTGCCGGCCGGCGCGCCCTTCTCCGTCGTCTGCACGGTGAGCGACCATGATCTTCCACCTGTAATTATACACCTGCGTTGCACTCCTGTGTTGTACAACGGTGTTACACAAGTGTGTTGCACGCCTGTGTTGCACACCTGTGGTGCACAACTTTGTTGCACACCCGTGTTGCACACCTTTGATGCACACCTTTGTTGCACACCTGTGTTGCACACCTTCGTTGCACATCTTTGTTGCAGGCGCGTGTCTACCTGCTGTCGGCCGGCTTCTCGCTCGCCTTCGGCTCCATGTTCACCAAGACGTACCGGGTGCACCGCATCTTCACCATGAGCTACGGCTGCTACAGTGGCAGCAAGAAGAAGGTAACGACTTGAGCCCCACTGCTCGCGCCAGCTGCCGAGGCGGCGGTGTCCCATGCAATGTATGAGAAATCTGTGAATGCGATTTGAGCTAGCGGCGGTAGCCGGGGCGCAGCCTTTTCGTAATGATCCTCGACAGTATTCCCGGCAACATTCTTGCAGGGCGGTGGCTTTCTCCCGACTTTCTCCCCACAAAGCCTGCATCGCCACGCATCTGCCATTCAGCCCCGTGCGATGCCTATCTCCTCAACTTTCCGTCCCGCTCGCCTCCGGCTGCCCCCGGTCGCCTCCGGAATCTCTCGCCTCCCTCCGGCCTCGGTTGTCTTTTTAATGCCGGCCCTATTTTCCTTCAGGACAGGGATTTAGTGGACGGCGTCCTCCGTTTGTTGCTAATTATCGTTGCAGGACGCCACGTGGTGAGAGCTGATGAGCCCCGGAGGGGGGAAAGGGGGGGGGGGTGATTTACAGAGCCTGCGCTTCGACGGGCGGCAAAGCGCCTGCGAATCCCAGGCTATAGGCAGACCCGCAACACAGAGCCAGGCGGGCTGGCGGGCGTCCAACCACGTCAAACGTAAAATCAAAGGAATTTAGGTTTTCTTTCGACGCGAAAAATCAGCGCAGTAGGGCGGGAGGGGGAGGGAAGGGGGGGCGTGGAATTGTTCGTGGGAATCGAACCCACAACAGACCTCCGCTGCGGACTCTAGCCCGCGCAAGCGACAGTGTTTGATGCAGACTCTCTCTCTCTCTCTCTCTCTCTCTCTCTCTCTCTCTCTCTCTCTCTCTCTCACACACACACACACGCTACAAGGATTCGAAGGTCGCGTTGGTAAGTGAACGCCCCCTCAAGCGCCCTCGGGACAAGGGGGCAGGCTAACCTGGCGCCAGGAAGTTCGTTAGGGGCGCTCCCACACAGCCTGCGCCTCTGACCTCTGCCCGGCCAGTGGCAGAGCCCCCCCTACCACCCACCTGGCCCCGCCACTGGCCCTCTCTCACAGCAGCACGAATCTGCTCCGGACCAAAGGGGTGCGGGTCTGCACCGGGACAAGTCCTCGGTGTCGGTCCTGGAGCACGAGACCCATTGACGGCCACTCGGCCTGCCGCCTTGGCCTGCCCTGCCGGACACCGGACGGGGGCACCGCCGCACATTCGCCTGACTAAGGGTGTCGTTATGCACCCCGTGCAGAGCCCGACACGACACTGAATACAAGACGTGGCCCTATTGGTCGTCAAGTTGGCCGCCTTCCCCCCCCCCCCCCCACATCTTCTCTCGTGACCGCACTGCAGGCACTTCCGTCCCACGTAGTTACACAAAGTGAACCCCTGCACTCGCCCCCCCCCCCTTCCCCCCTTTCATCCCGTCCATCTTCGCTGGCCGCCGCACTGGCTGAGTTGGACCCCTAATAAGTGCTTGGCCAGCTGGGCGGGGCTGGGCGGGGCCTGGGCGGGGCTGGGCGGGGCTGGGCGGGGCTGGGCGGGGCTGGGCGGGGCTGGGCGGGGCTGGGCGGGGCTGGGCGGGGCTGTGCGGGGCTGGGCGGGGCTGGGCGGGGCTGGGCGGGGCTGGGCGGGGGGGCGGGGCTGGGCGGGGCTGGGCGGGGCTGGGCGGGGCTGGGCGGGGCTGGGCGGGGCTGGGCGGGGCTGGGCGGGGCTGGGCGGGGCTGTGCGGGGGCGGGGCTGGGCGGGGCTGGGCGGGGCTGGGCGGGGCTGGGCGGGGCTGGGCGGGGCTGGGCGGGGCTGGGCGGGGCTGGGCGGGGCTGGGCGGGGCTGGGCGGGGCTGGGCGGGGCTGGGCGTGCTCTCAGCATCCTCTCCTCTCGAACCTTGTCCATTACCCGACCGCCAGAGAGCCACGAGGCATAGGCATGTCTGCAGGCGGCTCTGGCCAGCTCTCGCTCGTCCCGGCAAAGGGCACAGGGGCATCCCGGTCCCGGGGCCCCGGGGCTGCTCGGGGCACCCCCGCATTCTTATACATACGGCTCGATCAGAACGGAGCTGCAGAAGTGCCGCCACGCCAAAAGGGCAGGCCACCTGACAGCACAACATTTCCCATTTTTTTTTTTTGACAGTGGAGTGGGGGAGCAGCCATCTCGTTGAGATAACGAACGGTTCAAACTGAAACGCCAATCGGCCGGGACGAAGGTCTGCCGATGCAGCGGCTGCCTTCTCTCGCCTGCTGGCCCTGCTGGCCCTGCTGGCCCTGCTGGCCCTGCTGGCCCTGCTGGCCCTGCTGGCGCCCCTCCAGACAATAGGGTCAAACTGTCACTCACGGGCGTGGCCATGGCATGGCCAAGGCGTGGACGAGGCGTGGCCGCCTTATTAAAACCAGGCTGGGCTGCTCGGGCACTCTGCAAAGACGTCCAGTCAAATCAAACCGTTTATTTCCGGTCCACTTGTCTTCATTCAGCTTCAGCCACCGGCCCAACGTCCGGCTCGGCCAGGCACGGCCCGGCGTGGGTGAGGGGTGATTTATAACAAACTGACCGGGTGGAGAGGAAGCCAAGGGAGGGGGGGGGGAGGTCCTCTATAATAATGCCGCGAGAGAAGTGCAATTATTGAACTTCCCCGACGTGCTGCTGTTTGATTTAGAGCCCCAAAGTCCAGTTTGCCCAATCATGCCGCCCGCCCCACCCCCACATCAGCAGGCACATGGGTGGGGACGGGCCTGGGGGCGGGCCGGGACCAGACGGGAACCCTTGGGGATCCAGAGGGACCCTTGGGGACACTCCGATGTGTCGCCGTGCGCCGTGCGTGTTAACGGAAGCGGGGCTTCAAAGTGCTGCAAATGATGGGGAGTCTCGGGAGATTATCACCACTTCTGGCAGCGCTAGGGGTTGCACCGGTTCCCGTAGGATCGCCGAAGTTGAAGGGAGGGGTCCTGGGGGAAGCCGGGACGACATAGATTTTTTCCCGCGTGACTGAGTGAGTGAGTGAGTGAGTGAGTGAGTGAGTGAGTGAGTGAGTGAGTGAGTGAGTGAGTGAGTGAGTGAGTGAGTGAGTGAGTGAGTGAGTGAGTGAGTGAGTGAATGAGTGAGTGAGTGAGTGAGTGAGTGAGTGCGGGAACGCGACGGAATAATTGAGCCCCCCCCCCCCCCAAATGCCATCAAATATTCACTAATCAAACCTCCCCCTTCCCCCCGCTTTCCTCCTCTGGAGCATCTGAATAATCAAGGGGACGTGTTCCGGGACAAAACCCTGGGTACGGCGGCGGCGGGGCCGGCCGGTCCCAGCCTGATCCGCTTCTACTGCAGCGCACTAGCGCATGCGCCTTCAGGGGGTCGTCCCTAAATTAGGTAGCTGAGGCGTTTGCGAGAAGTCTGGTCGACGGCGGCGGGGCTCCGGGCTGCGGGATAGGATGCTTCCAGGCAAGCCACCCGGATGGGGTTATGATGCCGCGCTGTGGACAGCCACCCCCCGGGGGGTCGCGTGGCGGTCGCGTGGCGGCGGGGGGGGGGGGGTACCCACGCGACCGCCACGCGTGTAAAAGGGACCACTTAGCCCCCCCCCCCCTGAAACTGTACCCCCCGGTACACCATCCCTAGGGGCCATGTACCCCCCCACCAACCGACTCGGGGGTACACCATTCCTAGGGGCCGTGTACCCCCCGGGGGGTACACGGCCCCTAGGGATGGTGTACCGGGGGGCACCTCCTCCCTGGGGCTATGCCATCACTGCCAACACCGGGTCCGATACACCTCGCCTCGCCTCGCGGCGCACCTCTGCTGACGGAGCACGGCGGGGCACAGCGGAGCGGAGCAAACCCCTGCCCCGCCCCGCCCCGCCCCGCCCCGCCCCGGCGCTGACGCGCTGACGCCATGCGCGCGTCCCGAACCCTCCCACCTGTGCTGATGCTCATCCAACAATCTCCCACCAAAAAAAAAAAAAAAAAAAATTGTTGGGAAACTTTAGATTTGATCAGAGAACTCCATTCCTGCACCTGATGTGATTTTTGAATTTTTGTGTTGACGTCTGCAGCTGCTGCAGGACACGCAGCTCATGTCGCTGGTGGGGGCGCTGCTGCTGCTGGACGTGATGGTGGTCACGCTGTGGGCCGTGGTGGACCCCATGGGCCGCCACCTCCACAACCTCACGCTCGAGATCTCGCCGTCGGACCGCGGCGTCGTCTACCAGACCCAGGTGCGGGCCTCGACTACTAACTCTACACCGCCAAAAATTTACTCAAAATGTATCACGCTAGATTCGCGCCGAAGATGAAACCGATTTAATTCAAATTCACAAGGGTGTACACGCACGCCAAAAGGCAATAATTTCCCTCCCACCCGTGGTCCTGCTGACAGGTGGAGATCTGCAAGTCGCAGTACACGGAGAGCTGGCTGGGCGCGCTGTACGTCTACAAGGGCCTGCTGCTGGTGGTGGGGCTGTACATGGCCTGGGAGACGCGCCGCGTCAAGATCCCCGCGCTCAACGACTCGCACTACATCGGGCTGTCCGTGTACTTCGTCGTGGTCTGCTCCGGCTTGTCCGTGGCCCTCGCCTCCGTGCTGTGGCAGCGGGTCACGCTGGCCTACGTCTGCAGGTATTGGAACTATAGGCATTTTGATTGTGCTGTTTGAAGAGGGTCGTCGGCCTGGACTTTACCGCGTGGTTGTTCGGCCCGCCGCAGCACGGCGCTGGTGCTGTCGTCCACCACGGCCACGCTCTGCCTGCTGTTCCTGCCCAAGCTGCACGCGCTGCAGACGGGCACCGCCGACCCCGTCGGCCAGTCCATGGGGCTGCGGCTGCAGTACAACACGCGCAGGTAAGGCGCCTGCGGGCGCCGGGGTAGGCCAGCCCGCACGACACGCGTGCGTGCAGGAGCCGGGGGTGCCTACCTACCAGGCGCCCCGCCCACCATGCTCGTCACGGTCTCTGTGTGCAGGTTCGTGGTGGACGAGGGCCAGGAGCTGCGGTACCGCGTGCAGGTGCAGAACCGGGTGTACCGGCGGGAGCTGACGGCACTGCAGGCCGAGGCCGCGCGCCTGGAGCTGCAGCTCGAGAGCCCCTCCGTGGCCGTGTCGTCGGCGTCCGTGTCCGCCTCCGTGGCCGAGGACAGCGAGGCCGTGAGCGCGATGTCGGTGCGGGACGCGGTGCGCGAGGAGCTGTACGCGGCGCACATGCACGCGGCGCACCCGCTGGCGCCGCTGCTGCTGCTCGCCGTGCTGCCCCCCGTCACCCCCCGCGCCTCCTGGCCGTCCGCCGCCCCCGAGCGGCCGCGCGCCGCCTCCACGCACCACGTCAGGACGCACGAGGTAGGCACGCGAGGATGAGGTCGGACAGGATACACACGCGGCTACCTCGATACACCTCTCCTCTGCCTGCAGGCCTTCCAGAGCGAGCCGCAGCTGGAGCCCGCCGTGTCCTCGGACCACCACTACATGCGGCGGGAGACGTTCGCCGGGACGGGGACGCCGGCCACGGGCAAGCTGGGCGTGCTGGGCAGGTTCCTCAACCTGTTTAGCGCTAGGCACACGGTCGGTATCTAGCCCTCTCCCTGTCCCGTATCTCATCGAGGGTTCCGAATCTGGCGATCTGGTTGCCGGGAGCCGGGGGCCGGGGGTCCTGGTGGGCCTGGCCATAGTGTGGTATGTGGTCCCGCCCTCTGCGGAATGCCGAGCTCGGCCCAGGGTCCGGCCCACGTCTCGGACACCAGGGCTCCGCCATGGCAGCGCCACCACGGCCCAGAAATGCTTTTGACGACGCTCGCGCAGAAAGGGTAGGCTGCCCTTGGGTGTTCCTGTGCCATCGCACCCTGGGCTCTGCCTGCACCCTCCTGGACCCTACCCCTGGCTCCTGCCTCCTGCTCCTGCCCTCGAGTTAGTGGTGTCCCAACTCCAGCATCTCTGCGGAACCTAGTCCGCGGGCGCAGTGGACCGTAAAATCAACGGAAACAACTCCCTTGGCATTTGTTTGGCAGGGCCTGGACAACCGCGGCAGCTCGACGGGCTCCATCTCGGGGATCACGTCGGCGCTGCGGGCGCACATGGGCTACATCGCGGGCCTCGTGCCATCGGGCGGCGGCCTCGGTGGCGGCGCAACCGGCAGGAGGTGCGTATGGTCAACAAAATCCACCTGGCGGAGAAACCGCGTGGAGCAAGTCTGGCTGCGCTGTCGTACCCGCCGTATAGAGCACGAGGGTTATACCACGCGGTTAGTGAAGGTCCCTTAGCGAGCAGGCTGGCATGGTACGTCGACACTGCCGGGGGGCAAAAGCGGGCAAAGCCACGAGCCGCGGCAAAGCCAAGCCCAGCCAGGCCGGGCCGGGACACGACGGGACGGGGCGCATCGTATAGTAATCACTTTGCCGCAACTTTTTGCATGGATTCAAAAGTTTGCCGCCGTCCGCTCTGCTTGGCATTCGCCAGCATTCGACCGGCGCGCTTTCTGCTCTTGTGCCCCTCCCCTCCCGTCCCGTCCCCTCCCCGGCCGGGTCTATCCGTCTATCTGGGCCGTACTCCATTCATTTGCCGATGAAGCGGGGCTGCGGGGCCGCGAGGCTGCGGCTGTGGCGGGCTGCGGTCTGTGGACTGGCCTTGGTTTGGGTCTGCGGCTCCGGGGTGCCCCGTCTGGGTAGGCAACCCAACGGGCTGGGCTGGCGGACGGGATGCCCGCAGCCCGCAGCCCGCACACTCACAAGCTGGACTGCTGGCAGGAACGACTCGGAGTCTTCGTCGCCGGGGTCGCTGCGGGGCCGCGTGGTGCCGCCGCACATCGCCGTCCTCTCGGCGGACGACGACCCCAAGCGCAAGTTCTCGCTGGCCGCCATGTGCGTGCTGTCCAACAGCACCGCCAGCGACGAGGACGACGAGGACGACGAGGACGAGGGCGACGGCGACGGCGGCAGTGGCAGTGGCAGCGGCGGCGGCGGCGGCGGGCTCATGTCGGTGGGGGGCTCGGCGGGGAAGCTGCGGGTCCGGGGGTCGCCCCGCTTCCCGCACCGGGTCGTGCCCATCGGGACTGAGGTGAGTGCTGTTAGGTAGCTTGGGGACGGGCCGCGGGCCGCGGGGCTCTGGACTGTACCTGGCGCCTGTGCTGGCGTTGCAGGCCGCGCTGTCGCTGGGCTCGAGTCGGCTGCTGGCCGCCGTGCCGCCGCCGCGGTACCTGCAGCAGCGGCAGGGCCAGGGCCTGCGGCAGGGCCTGGGCCAGCCGCTGGGCACGCTGGCGGCCGAGCTGGCCGGGGCGCGCTGCCGGTCGCTGGAGGACGCGCGCGGCGTGCGCCGCTCCTCGCTGGGCGCCAACGCCAACCCCTTCCGCGCCATCTCTCTGTCGCCCAACTGCGACGTGTGGGCCATCAAGGAGCGCGGCATCCCCTTCACGGACTTCGCCATCCGGGAGAAGTTTCTGCGTGCCCAGCACCAGCAGCTCGAGGAGCGGCTGCACGAGCAGCTCCTGCTGCAGCAGCAACAGCAGCAGCAGCTAGCGGAGCGCCAGGCCCAACAGGAACAACAACAAAAGTTGGGGGAGGATGGGGATGGGAAAACTGAACGGCCTGCGGACTGCGGCGATGGCTGCGAAGATCAATCATCGTCCGAATGTCAAGCGGAGAGGCGTCCGCATGAACAAACCCACGACTGATTCCCGTCTCTGCCCGGAACAGCGCCGCCTTAGCTGCCCTGATACGTTCCCCTGATACGGCTCCCATCCGGTGATAGTTCGCGGGGCGTCCGCCGTCCCTCGGCCCCCGGGATTTGTATTTACAGTAACCTCCTCTGTACCTGGCCTTATTTTTTAAGTGATATTAAATAACTTTTCCCTCTGTGATTTAACTCGTGATTTAAGTTAAAGTTTTGTGTTGAGAATTTATAGTGTGTTGTTAGGGTGTCATTGTTAAAAAGACGTGAAAAGGCGGCTATGTTTATAAACTGAATAAAAAATGATATGTGATTTCTTCTAGTATCTTAGTATATCAACGTTTTGACTCTAGCGAACTTTAGGGTACACTATGCCAGAGAACTTCTTCCTTAAATCTATTCTGTTATGCAGACATCAATCAAAATTAGGCTTAACACTTTGGTATTCAACTCTCGGGAAAAGATGGTATCTTTTTGCAAGAGTTAATTCATCACAATTTATTGGTTGAAGTCCGTGAGGACCACATAATTTTTTCCCTTGGTGGTCATCTTTTCCTGAATCTTTCAGTCCAAGACTGTTAATGTTTTGAGATGTTTCTAATGTTGTTGTGTTTTATTGTATTTTCACAGAAAATGTCTAGTATTTGTTTTAAAAAAAATTGTGAATGACAATCGACCATCAGTGCTTGTTGAGCTTCCTACTATGCGGCCAAATTCTAAACTTTAAGTTGTTGCCAAATCATTTCTCATGTACCTTGTACTTAATGCTCATTCCGATTAACTTGTTCACTACCACACAAACCGGAATCAGCTGCGGGATCTAGCTTTCATTTGTAATAGCTCATCTTACATTGTCGATGGATGGACTGTGCTGTAGAAGACTGTAGATCTAGAAAGCTGTTGCAATAAAGTATGTGCCAATTATTGAACTGAAATATAACGCTCTCTTCACTGTTGTTCCCTTGTTCCCTGGCTTGTTGCTCTCAGCGCCTCAGGAGCGAAACCTCGTGCTGCACTCCCCACCTCCCCCACCAAAGCTGTCGGTACACCGCGTCTACGAATGCCCTGCTCGCAGGGGGTATTTGGGCCCTGTGGCTCGCCGGCTAGACAGTCGTCATCCTGAAAAATTAAAGACGTTCTTTCGAGACAACAGATCCCACACTGTCTTTGTTCGTTGCCATATCATTATTTCGTAGAACGCAATCGCCGGGCACACTACCTACAAATTATCACCAAACTACCCAATTCTAACAGAGACACCGTGGACCCTTGGAAGTTCGCATTATTCTAGCTCCAAATTATACTTTTGCCGGCAAAGTAGAAAATCGTCCAGGAGCAGAAAACAACGCTGGACTCCAATTGGCATGGCACGCGCCGTCCCATGAGTGGCAAGGCGTGTGGCGCGGGGTGCAATAAGGTCGCAATTATCCTACGGAAACGTCTTGTTATTGTGTCCTTTTCACTTATTACCAAACGAGTAATTTTTCTTCCTTTTTCATTTTTGCTCTTGCGTTCTAGTCTGTGATAGGAGCATGGCTACGACCTGGCGAGAGATCCTCCGATCCTCCCTCCGCACATGTACACTTGTGATCACACCACAAGCACGTCCCAGCAAACAGCATCCCACTCACAGACGACGGTGTCAATTTGAACGCAACCACGTGTGCGAAATTGTGCATATGACGCGAGTTACGTCCAATATTTTTCACGTGACTGCGGACACAGTGAAGCAAAAATCAGCACGATTTCAGCCGATTTCTGCGGAACGCGATTCACGCGTGGGTTTGGAAATCAGTTACATAGAGTCCCGCCGTAAACACGGAATATTCCGTGCATGCGCGCGCTGCGAGCGGAGAGCGGGTGGAGGTTGGAGTCGCAGAAACCGCCTGAGGCCACTGGCAGCAGCCTCAGCAGCTGATGGGACTAATGTGCGGCAGGAAACGACACGTGTATCCGCGGGTTTAGGTTCCTGGAGGGAGCTTCTTCTTCTTTCTATTTTCTTCTCTGCTCTTTGTTTTTATCTCTCTGTCCTCTGGATAAGTCACTGAAATTGTAAGGACAGCAGGGGGCGCTGACTGATCCGTTCGCCCTGCCGCGCGGCGCGGGGGTTCTGAAAACAAAACGTCAACGAACGCATGCGGGACATCAAGCGACCATCGCACCTGTAATTTTTCAAGTCGAGAGAGATACACACATCGCCGCTATACGAAAAGGTGTCGTTTTTATCGTCGTGGTGCCTCCAGAAAAATACCATAATTGAAGGCTTCACCCGCGCGGTCGCGTATAAGCCGTGTTCGAGTTCCCATTATTCGAAGCAAGCGGAGAATTTTTTTTTTTTTTTGTTTGGAAAAAGTGTGACACGTCCTCATCACCCGTACAATAGACTTAAACGGTTTGAATTTCAAACTGATGCACCGAGACACGTTCCCATCACCCGTACAATAGACTTAAACGGTTTGCATTTCAAACTGATGCACCGAGCACGAATTAGTTATCGCGCCGTGTGACACGTCCTCATCACTCGTACAATAGACTTAAACGGTTTGCATTTCAAACTGATGCACCGAGCGCGAATTAGTTATCGCGCCGAACGCCCGCGTGCGTGTCTGCCAGTGTCTGCCAGTGTCTGCCAGTGTCTGCCAGTGTCTGCCGTAATGATTCTCTAGTAATTCGCAGCCTCTGTTAACGACTGCACTATGCTGCCATGCACGCGTTCACGTTGCAGACATGCGGCTCGGGGGGGGGGGATAGGAAAAGTCGACCGCCTTCGCCTCACGTTCTGCGAAGAAGAGACGGACCGCCACCCGCCCCCACCGCATCACTCTATCTGTTTAGCGTTGGCCGGTGAGCTGTTCGATATGTCGGGTCCGCCGGGTCCGCCGCCGCCGCTGTTGCTGCTGCTGCTGCTGCTGCTGCTGCTGCTGCTGCTGCTGCTGCTGCTGCTGCTGCTGCCGCTGCCGCTGCTCCAGTCAGTCAGGGGATGGCGACACCCTCCTCGGTCAGCGTTTCATCTGAGTGCGGCGCGTTTATTATGTGTGCATGGAACGTGTGAAGAAATATGAAAAGTGGGTCCGAGCCGCCCGATCCATCCGGGATCGATAATGCTTCAAATGCCCGACGTCTCTTTTTATTTTATTTCCTTTCTTTTTTAAAGCATTTTTGAAGATTCAGGCTATGCAAAGTCGATTTCCTGCTTAAAACATAGACCTTTTTTGCTGGGCGCGTTAGCGGTATGGGCTTAGCGCGCGGTGGCTATCAGCATCGGATATGAATCATTGGGCCGGCGCTGGGTCGGGTCTGGTGGGGCCGGGCGGCCGCCGCGTAGCGGTAGCGTCTTGATGACGTGACGTCACCATTCGCGCAGGTCAGGATCTACCGGCACATGCTGGCAGTGCCCGCCCCATTTACGGTACGTGATGAGCTGTGTATTAATATCTCGCGCGCACAGCGGATATGCGCGGGGTGACACGCGTTTGGCACGCGCCACGCCAACGCAGCGGACTTCTGTTAGATCTGCGGAGCTCTCTAAAAATACAAAAAAAAAAAAAAAAAAAAACAGGAAAAAGGAACAAAAAAATAACTAAAACAGAGGTGGAACACGTTTTGTGCGATTTCCTTTCAAACGGTTGATTCTTTATGTATGCCACCTGGCAGTATGTCCTAATAGCGCTGAAAACTTTAAAACGCCGGCACTCTAGTCGTGGTTTAATTACGGGGCGTAAAACGTTTCCCCTCCATAATGTTTGCAAATCCCAGACAGGCATGTAAATGAAAACAGCGTATTCTTAAAGAATCCAAGAATATACCTGATATAAGAATATTTCTTGATTTAAGTCTAAGATTGGCTTGATTCGAGAAAATATTCTTGAATGCTTTTAGCCTGTTGCGCATGCACTTAGCGAGGCCCTTTTTTTTTTTTTTTAATTATCCCTTCAAATGGCGCTGCAAGGTGTTCGTGTGACCCTGGCTGTCACTCGGCTGCCTAGGCCCACGGCAGGCCGCGCATGCGCAGCAGCCCTCACGGTGACACGTTTCCCAGACACCGACACGGACACCGCCGCGCCAGCAGCGCAGAGCGCCACTGCTGTCACAGAACCACTGGACTTTAATGAATTCGCACACGACACCGACATAATCTTGCCATTTTAATTCCCCGTCAGAATCACCAATAAGGCTTTGAAGTGGTTACGATGCCGTTGCGCCTCTCCGTCACCGCGCTCCCATCAAGTTGGCAGCCACTTGCCTCCGACAGGTCTGGGGTCAATCAAGTTACATATTATGCCACGTGGAGCGCCCACCAGGGGGGGGGGGGGGCGTTACGAAGTTTGTGGAGGGCGGCGGAGGGCGCTTTTGTGTGCGGCGCCGGGCCACAAAACGCACCATCACGCAGCGTGTGTCGGAATAATGCACCGTCAGAGTGTGCATTACCAGGCTGTTTAGGAAAGGCTGCCTTGTTGTCCAGGTGTAATCAGACAAACACAGTTTATGTCGCATATCGGGGCACGGGAGTGTTTTCGAGTTGGAAACAACAAGAACAACACCGAATGAATGGGATTCGCTGTTGTACTTTTACAACTTCCGAGTTGTCATTGTTCTGTTCGCCCTAAGAAAGAAACCGGTCGGGCGCGTGCCTATAAAAAGAGCAGGGCGTGCGGAACATCAGACTCTCAAAAACATTATCTCAGAATTTCATCGGGGCTTTTCAGAAAGGCGTACAATAGCTGCGGTCCGAGCTGGGCAGCCGCAGAGGTGGCCAACTTCCGTGGATATCGACCTGTCGCCTCGGGGGCGAGAGCCCCGAAACAGAGCCGCCGCGCCCGAACCCGCCATAAGCCTTTTTATTATATGCGATTTTCCGTGGAAATCATCGCACAATCCTATCGCAGTGCGTGGCCACCAAACTCGACGTCGAGATCCAAATCACGGCAACGGAATGACCAAACCCAGCAGCGGACGGGGTTAGCTAGCACCACCGAATAGGGCAGGGCAGGGCCGCTCTGTTGGCGCCCCTGCAAGAGGCCGCAGGCGTGGTTAGCAGCAGCCAGCGGCCAGCGGCTCCGTGCAACACTGCCGCATAGGGCCGCTCTGTTGGCACCTCTGGAATAGGGCGCAGAAGGCGCTCGCGAAAACGAGAAGCGACGCGCGAATCGAAACGCCCCAAAAAACAGAGACAGATCGCGACCCAAAAAAATATGGTGCGATATGAGAAAGAAATCTTTACTTGCGGCGTCCCGTCCCCCGTACACTCCGAAAGAAACTTTTTGGAGACTTCAAAGAGTTTGTGCTGCAGAGTTTTCCTACCAATTTTCCTGGAATTTTCCAACAAGGATATGTTGGCAAGTGTCGTCTGTTTTCTGCGTCGCGGCTAGTGGTCTCACAAACAGCATGTCTTCGGAAGCAACCCGCCGCCACGGGACATGCATCGTATTTGCATGTACTTTCTCTGCCGCACCTGACCCTGGCCACGTGGGCTGGTCCCGCGCCGAGTGCGATGCAGTGATGCCAACGTACGCGGCGCACGGGCGCCACACTGTGCAGACACACGGTGCACCACCCTCGCAGCAGCTTCCGGGCACGGCGCACTGCAGCGGTCACCGGGGTCACCGCGGTCACCCACATGCTGCTAACACGGTTTCGTGCTGGAATTTCTTCACAACTGTTCTCCTGACTTTCGCCAAAGACCGCGAAGTTTCTCATCGCCGCGGGCGATGGCGAGGCGGCGTGCCTGCTCCCGCACGCCCCCTCAGCCCCAGCAGGGCATCCGAGTACATCCATAAGGTCAGGAGGGGTCGTCGCACTCCGCAGACCGCACTTGGACTTGTGCGTTGTGCGGGCTGCACTGGGCCGAGGGCTGCAGCGTGCCGCCCCCCGCCGCCCCCCGCCGCCCCCGGCCGGACACATGCATCTCTGCCCCGGGAGTCGAGCTCCACAAGGCACTGGGGCCTCCTCTTCTCTCCTCTCCTCCCGGTTGCGCAACGAGCGATGACCGTTGTGTTGACCGACGGCCGATGGTCAGATTCGGCTCACGCGCTGTGAAAGGGGGAAAGGGAGGGGGAGGGGAGGGAGAGCGGCGGTGCGCGCGCGCCAAGGTCAAGGCGAGGCGACAGAACTACTGACCCTATTCTCACTGGCGAGCATGAATGAGTGCGTCTTCCTGCTCGAGGCGCCGCCGACCGCCGGCGCCGTCCTCTGGGTGACGAGAGAGAGAGAGAGAGAGAGAGAGAGAGAGAGAGAGAGAGACACATTGAGGGGCGCTCTGGCCGGAGAGGTGCAGCAGGCAAGGCTGACCCCGGCGAGCCCCGGCGCACCGCGGAGGAAGCGATACTCTTTGGAAGATTTTTCCCAGGCCGGAAACTTACCTTGTGCACTGCGTCCAGACAAACGATGTCCGCGGCGGAGTATGGAAAATTTCACCATCCCCCGGTGCTGCAGAGCTGCTGTGCCCCGCTCCGACTTTCGTGCGATTTCCATGTTAACGCTGTGCTTGGCGGCAAAGTGTGGCGCACGGAGAAAAAAGATTAGTGGTCGCAACTAATTTTAATTTTTAAGATGATTTTCAGACAAGCAGTAAATTTTTCGAACCCCATTCTAGAACAAAGAGGTTCGTTGCGGGCACTAAACAATTTTTTTTTCTGCTTTTCGCTCCTTCAGCGAAACTCTCGAGATCAGGTATGAGAAATATCGACGCACAAGAGCCCCGACAAATATGGGAACTAACTTCCAAATTCACTCAAAACGCCATTCAGGTTTCTCATATCTGCCCTTGAGAGTTCCCGGTCTGGAAGTGCTTTTGTTCTTCAGCTTCCGTTTCCAAAGTACCATTGGAAACCTCTATTGGCCACGTAGATTATGAACGTCCCCTCACACAGAAGTGACCGCTGCCCCCACTGGACCGCAGCGCGTGCAGACTGCAGACACGGACGCGCGTGCAGCGACCGGATAACGGCTACCCAGTCCAGCCCTGTGACACCCCATGACTAGAGCCGGTACAGTGCTGTACGCCCGCTAACGCCGGCACAAAGCGATAAGTCAAGCACATGACTCTCTCTCTCTCTCTCTCTCTCTCTCTCTCTCTCTCTCTCTCTCTCTCTCTCTCTCTCTCTCTCTCTCTCTCTCTGTCTCTCTCTCTGTCTCTCTCTCTCTCTCTCTCTCTCTCTCTCTCTCTCTCTCTCTCTCTCTCTCTCTCTCTCTCTCTCTCTCTCTCTCTCTCTCTCTCTCTCCGCAACAACTTGCGGGAGCTCTGTCACATGATGAAACGCCACAGAAGAAGAATAAAAAGAGGAAAGATGGCGGAACATTTGCGCAAATGGGGAACCATTATGCACGTCAGGAGGGTCATCGGTGTATCGACCGTCTGAAAGGCAACACGGACACCACAGGCCGCCACGGGCGCAGGAAAGATCATGAGAAGAAAGGAAAGCAAAGAATGCTGCCAGTTTCCCCCCATATTCCAGATTCCAGAGAGAGAGAGAGAGAGAGAGAGAGAGAGAGAGAGAGAGAGAGAGAGAGAGAGAGAGAGAGAGAGAGAGAGAGAGAGAGAGAGAGAAAACCCGCAAAGGTGCCAAGAAATATATCAGGAGACTTCAGAAGATCCGAATCGCAGGTACCTCGAGAACGACGGCAACATCCCCCACGGGGAAAAAAAAATTGTGGTCGCAACTAATTTTTGAGTTGATTTTTTGACAAGGAGTAAATTTTTTTTCGTAGAACTATACAATTTTTTTTTTGGGGGGGGGACTAAATTTTAGTGGCACCAACGCAACGTAAGTTGCTCCAACGCAGAGGTAGGCTAAAACAGGGCTGAAGGAGCAAAAAGCAGAGAAAAATTGGTTCAGTGTCCACAACGAAACCTCTTTGCTAGAGCAAACTAACGTTGCGTTAGTGCAAAAATTTAGTGCCCCCAACAAAATTTTGGTTTTCGGAATAATTCTTTTTACCGCTTGTCTGAACATTAGTTGCGACCACTTATCTTTTTTCTCCGTGCCTTGCTGTCTGTTGGTGAATTTGCAGAACGACGGCCTTACTCACCGCACCGCGCACGGCGACAGCATCAGTGCCCCTAACGACCGTGATGGTGTTGGGCCAACGGCGAATATGAGCGGCAGCACGCGGCAGCCCGCGGCAGCGAGGTACACTCACGTCCAAGAGCTGACTCTGGAGAAACACACGCTGGAAAACTTAGACCTTGCCGGCCGTGCGTGTATTTTTTTATTTGTGTTTGGTAAACTTTTTATTTCCGTCTCATTGGACGACACCGCCGGCTTTACGCAAAAGGACAGCGAGCTGCACGGCGGACGCGGTGCGTTCCAACACACATTACGGTACAGTCCGAGGCAGAACGGCCATCCACTGCGACCAACACATTGGCGCCTGGACGGTAGGCAACGTGTACTCCCTGCATGCACGCGTGTCGAGCGGGTTGGCCTACCATCGCAGGCGCTCCCCTCGCCGTATGCTTGGAGCTCAGATGAGAAATGCATCGCCGCCCCGTCGATTGTATCGATACTCCGTTAACAATGTATGCACGCGCACGCCTGCACGCACGCACGCACGCACACACACACACACACACTTATTTGTTTTGAGGCGACGACTGCGGACTGACGTCGGCGAGAATTCTTCTCCCACGGGTTTTGGGTGGGGGTACGTGTGAACTACCGTATCTGCAAGTCAATTATCCGTCCCATCACAAAAGTAATTGACCTCCTATGGTTGCTTCCGCTCAGCACCACAGCTGATTCCGCCTCATATCTCTCTCGTCGAATAAAGTCGCACCGAAATATATGTCAACTTGTCAGTGAAACGCCCGCGTGTGCGATCCTGGTCAATGCGAGTAGTGGCAATAATCGGGGCGATGGATGTGTACCAAACATCGGCACAGCCGGTGCAGCACGTGGGCAAACAGCTGAAATGAAAAGTCAAGTGGTGACAAGAGTTGTGATCCTGGCGCTCAGGCGCAGGGCTGACAGCTCCTCACTGCGACCAATCACAGACCTTGGTGACGTCATAGGACCTCCTAATTACGGGTGATGTCACCCTCCCCGTCCGCTGCCGGCCGTCCGGGGTTACATCAGGTCCCATTGAAGGGCAATAGCTGCACTTTCACCGCGATCTGGTTCTCCTGGGGACGTCGGTTCCGACGCGATGCGAGCACATCAGATACATTTATGTGTGTCTCAGCTTTCTTCATTCAACTATAGACCAAGGTCACGCAAACCTTGAAAACTGACAAGCGGAATCAGAGATGGGGTTCGAGCAAGTCTCCAAGTTTCGATACTGCTATTTGGTCGGAATTTTACCAGGTGGCACTCACCCAGGCGGCAGCTCTGGGACCATCGCATGTTTTCGTTTCAAAGCAGCCACGGGTGCGTCCCAAAGTGGTAGAGAAGATGATTGTTTTCTATTGACTTTTTCGACAGATCAAGAAAATAAATAGGAAGAAGTACTTCAAAATTATATGTGCAAAATCATCCGATTCCTGTTTGTATTACTTTCATGCTAACGTTTGTTTCTTAAGAAGCTAAATTATGGTGTTTATGCCTGCTGGGATTTTTGGCGCAAAGGACGGAGGGGAGGCGTGGGAAAAGTTCCGGAACACGAATTATGGGAAGGGTGAGGAGAGGACACCTTTACCGACCGTTTTGTACAGGAAGGAGCCGGTTTGTTTCGGAGGTCTCCCCATACGACAGGACCAACAACGCAGATGTAGCTCACTCCAGGAACAGGTTTCACGCATTGCGCTGCTTGGTTGTAAACAAAGGATGTCAAAAATGAGTCGTTGGTCGATCAACCGAAAATTCCCGCTCGGCCAAAAAGATGGCAGCTCCCAATAGGGGGCGTCGGAAAGACGCCGTGTCTACGTCAGCAACGACACATACGCGGCGAATGACCGGCGCGCAGCAGAAGTACAAACAAGTGAAGCTCGTCGACGCAGCTAGTCGCAAACACTGCGCTCCTGCATGCGCGCAGGAAGCCCCTCCCCTCCTTCACTCCCCCTCACGCGATACATTCGCCACGTGGAACGCATTACTCTTGTGGAGGACGAGTCATCGCGAAGGGAGTTGCCAAATCAATGCGACTTCGCCCCGGACCGTGACTCCTCGAGCTCTGATCTTGACCTTCTTCTTGGGCGGCTTTGCGATAGGGACGCCGTTGACGGACCTGAGGGGTCTGACGGGCCCCGGGGTCCCGGGGGTCAAGGCGAGGCGCCGGCGAGGCCCCGGCTCTGCCGGCTGTGCCAACGCCCGAAGGAGGCTATTCCGGAGGATGCACAAGCAGACTAGCGTCCTCGCCCCGGCCGCCCCGGGCCCCGACTGGAGCAAGGGCGACATCGGCAACAGCTCGGAGGGGTTCATGGTTCGGGTTCAAGGCCGACTGGCGAGGCAGCCAGGCGCGTCATGGCCGCCGCCTGCCCCGGCCCCTGCAGTCCTGCACTGCCTGCGCCGCATTCTGTGCGGAAATGTTACGCAAAGTGTCATCTCCCTCCCGGCCGCCGACGCCGCTACTGTTTCTGCAGACTGGGGTCGAGTTCTGTGATGACTTTATAAGAGTGGCAATTACGCGCGAGTGGGCAACGACGTCTTTTTGCCACCTCCAGCACTGACCATCGCAACATCTTCGCCCCCCCCCCCCTCTCTCTCTCTCTCTCTCTTTTTTTCTCACAACACACTCGACGCTTGAATGACAGTGAAGAATCGCTCTAGTAGCCGACCTCAGGTTTCGTCTTCACGACGCGCGCCACATCTCCCCATTAAATAAGTATAGGGGGAGGGGGAGGGGGGGGACAGAGCGTGCTCAGTCAGCGTGTGAGCATCGACCTCATATCGATTCCTGCTGTCTGAGATCAGCGGTATGAGAAATTCGGGTGTGCGATGATCAGCTCTTGGACGTTGTAGGTCCCGCGTCGTGCGTCGCGTCGGCACCGCGGCTGCGATTTCTCATCCCTGATTTAGAAAGGGGACCGAGAGAGGCCGCATTGTTTACACAGAACAAGAGAGGCCAGGGCAGAGGCCAATAACGTGTGACGTGTCGTCCATCTGCCGTGTCCGATCCAGCCCTGCTATTCAGTGCCTGTAATCAATACACTTTCGCCTCGACTGCGGCGCGGGCGCCGGACAGCGCCGGCAGGGCCGTGGCAGCGCCCAGAGCCCTGACACGCGCCACGCCACGCCACGCCGTGCCGTGCCGTGCCGTGCCGTGCCGTGCCGTGCCGTGCCGTGCCGTGCCGTGCCGCGAGCGCATAACAAGATACACATGTGGAAAAATGGTGAGCGCGCCGCGTGGTTCGAATGCCGGCCGGCCGCTACCGGCCCCTCGGGCCCCACCGCCCGGGGGGCACAGCATGCACAGCCGGCCACATAACAGCCCGCCCTCCCCGTCCCTTGCAGTATGAAAAATTCACCCACACGTGTTTATGTGCGGTGCGTTTGGCGGCGAAAGCGGAGGGACAAGGCGAGCGCAGGCGAGCGGCGGCGGCGGCGGCGGCGGCGGCGGCGGCGGCGGCTTGCCAACCTGTGCGTCTGCGTCCGCGTCTGCGCGCGCGGTGCTCCATTTTGGCGCGCAGCACCGGCAGCGGCAGCACACGCGCCGCGCACGCAGGCAGGGCCGGACGGAGCAGGGAGCGTTTCCGTAACCGCCTCACTGCACTCCGTGCGGTACAGACACCGCACACACACTACAAAGTCCTCCTCCCCTCTACCTGCCCCTGTTGGCACGCCAGCTGGGGGCCTGCGGTGGCCTGCGGTGGGTGTTAGATAATTTGTGAACCCCCTCCACCCCACCAGGTGTGTTTGTTGTGTTGGTGGTGCCGTGCGCCGTGCCAGCCGGGATGGGCGCGCCAGGAGAGAAGGGGAGAGAGCAGGGGGAGGGGGAGGTCCCGACTCAGACTCCACTCTTGTCTAATACCGGCCGGGGCCCACGCGCCCACGCCTTGGCAGGGCGAGCAAGATGTGGAGCCAAACGCCGGGGCGAGGGCGAGAACATCATCATACCACCATCTGACGTGTGTCGTGTGGCGGCAGCGGTGGCGGCGGCGGCAGTGGCAGCAGAGCACGGCCGAGTCGGGTTTGACCGGGTTATACAAAAGTACGAGCCCTAATACGTACGAGTACAAAGGCACCGGTGACTGCCGGGCCGGGGCCGGCTGCTGGTGACCGGTCCGGCTTGGGTCCGGCGCCCGGCCCCGGCTGCTCCGTGCTTCCCCCGCTGCGCGTCCCCTCCTACTCCGCTCCCCTCCCGCCTACCGCTCTTCCACACCGCCCCGCCCCGCCCCCCGCCCCCCGCTCCCATGAGAAATACTACATCCATGCCCGCTCCCCGCCGCCGCTACCGCTACCACCACCGCTGCCCGGGCCGAGGGCCCGGCAGCGCACCGGCGCGGCGCGTTGTGGAGTTGTAGTTGTGGTGGCTTGAGTGCGGTGAGTCAGGACTGGCAGGCCGCAGCTGCCAGACGCACACGTCGACCTCGGAGCGCAGAGCCGAGCCGTACCGAACCGTAGGCCCGGCACCGCACCGGCGAGCCGAGCACCAGGACTCAGAGGCTGAGGACCAGGACCAGGATTCGCCGCCACCCCGATGAGCGCGCGCACAGGACGGCGTCGTGCACCGCGTCGCTACTGAGCCCCGAGACCCCCGTCTCCACGTCCCGCACCACCAAAGTTTCCGCGGTTCCCAACTTCCCGCCTCGCCCTTGTCCTTCCCTCGCCTCCCCGCGCAGGGCCACGACGGACACGGACTGAGAGTGACAGTGTGAAGTGAGTGAGAGAGCGAGAGAGACGACAGGCATGGCGCTGCTGGGCGAGTGCTGCTCCGCGGCGCTGGCGGAGGCCGGCGGGTCGCCGTCGCACTCGTCGCACCGCGCCGTCTACCTGCAGGTGCCCAAGAGCAAGACCATCGACATCGAGTTCAGCGACGTCAAGTTCTCGGTGGCGGCCGGCAGGAAACGTGAGTACACCACACCGCAAGGCTAGAGGATATATACAGGACTCTATTTAAGGCGGCGGGCGGGGGAGGGGGGCGGGGGGCAGGGCTGGGGTCCCACAGCAGTGACACAGCTAGCCTACTCTACGTAATACGTAATAAGGTCCCGGGCACGGCCGCGTCGCTTAATGTGTTACTATTACATGTCCGTGTCTGAGCGGCGCCCGGCGCGCAGCGCTGCAGGTGAGGCGAGACGCACATAGCGCAGGACGGGAAGGACGCAACGGACGTAGTGGAGTGTTGGTATACTTGCGATAAGGAGAGTGTACTACTGATTCGTTCCACCACTCGCGCTGCTCAGGACGATTAAATAAGCCGCGCACGATTCAACACCCCCCCCCCCCCCTCACCTTGCTTCCACCCCGCCCCCGCCGCGGGCCCCGCTGCACTGTCCCTTTTTCCTGGCTTTTGCATTCGTTTGAATGCCATTTTCGTGTCGGGCGGACCGCGGCACGGAGGGGGGCAAGCCGAGGGGGGCCGAGCCGAGGGGGCCGTCCGTAACGGCTGGGCGTGGGAACACCGCTGGCAGCCATCACCCCGGGCTCGAGCGCGAGCCAGCGGACCGTAAGCGGACCCGCAGCGGACCCCTTAGTTGACCCCTAGCGGCCCCCAGCGGCCCTCTTAGTTAACCCCTAGCGGACCCCCAGCGGACCCTCAGCGGACCCTTAGGGGACCCCCAGCGGACCCTCAGCGGACCCTTAGGGGACCCCCAGCGTACCCCAAGCGGACCCCCAGCGGCCCTGCGCAGACGCCATGGCCGCGCCGCGGCGCCGCGACCACTCGGCCTCCAACGGCGGCCGGGTTTCGTGCGCCGGGTCACCCCGGGTCACCCCGGGTCACCCCGGGTCACGCTCAGGTCACGTCAAGCGGCGTCACGTCACGCACGTGATCACGCTTGTTACTGAGGCCAGCATAAAAATATACGACGTGATGCTTTGTGTGCTTATCTGCGGTGTGTCCTCCTCCTGGCTGTCTCTTGGTGTACTACCGCGGCCGGGCACGGCACGGCACGGCCACACCAGCTGCAGACCACAGTCCGGGGAAGCCGAAATTAGACAGACCAATGCGGCGTGCGCGGAGCGTGCGGCTCAGAGAATATGCAAACCGCGTGGTCAATAAATGGTGAGCGGGGATACTATACGTTCAAAAACCACGTCCTTGCAGTTAAGTATAGGCAAGGTTAGGTTAGGTTGACCACGAACGGGGAGCGGTCTGATTTCGGTAACAAATTTGACCACGTGGCTTGCGCGCGGCCCCTAATGAGTGAGGCTCGCCGTGCGATGCGGTCGATGGCCGGGGCCATGGCCGTGGCATGGTGACGCCTGGTGACGCGCAGGCAGCAGCTCTGCAGTGCACAAGCTATACACGGCTAGGTATACGAGCTCCCGCGCCGGCACACCGGGTCACCGGGTCTCACAGGCTGTGGGTGTGGCTGGCGCCGACGTGTCGGAGAGCTGCCACCGGCCGCCGTCACCTGGCCGTCGTCCATCCCTTGGCCCGCCAGCCCAGCCCGGCCCGATACCCATCATGCCCGCCGTGGTCGTGCCTGCCGTGGCCCGCCGTGGCCGGCCCCTGCCGCCCGGCCCGGCCGGCCGGCCGCCGTCACCACGGCAGTGACTTGCACGTGTACACAGCCGCCCATTCTCCCTTTCCCTACTCCGCACGCCGCGACACGCACGTAGTGACGTTTCTCCCCGAACGGAAAAAAAAAATCCTTACTGACAATCATCAAAATCGCCTACTCACGTTTTGTCGCTGTACGCAGTACTGCCGTGACTGTCATCCCGGCAGACGTGTGCTGCTGCTGCTGCTGCTGCTGCTGCTGCTGCTGCTGTCAGCGGATGTCAGCTGCTGCTGCTGCTGCTGCTGCTCCTCCTGCACTGCAGTTCGCGGAAATGGGGGCTTTTTTCCGCTTAGTCCGGTCCGGCGGGATTAGGGCAGTGACGTCGGCGTTCTTGGCTGCCTCTCTCTCCGTCTCCCTCGCTGACGTCACGCAGGGCGAAGGTCTGATAAGCCGCAAGGGCAGGTCAGGGAGTCGGTGTGTCAGGTGAGGAGGCCCGGTGTGTGTGTGTGTGTGTGTGTGTGTGTTTGTGTGTGTGTGTGGGGGGGGGTCGTAATCCTCTGGGGGCTTCAGGGCCGTCGACCTGCCTGCCGGCCAGGGGGGGGGGGGGCAAATCCCCAAAAGTGGGGTCGTAATAGAAATTGTCGCGAGCGAAGCGAGGGAGATTTTTTTTTTTTTTTGGGGGGGGGGGGAATTCTTAAGGTGTTTTTTTTTTCGAAACGATGTAATATGAGAAGGACTGTCCAGGTAATGTGCGAGCGAAGCGATCAACAAGCTCGATATAACAGACTGCATTCTGAGAGAAATCTATTCTATTTACGGTAAATAAACCCTTTTTGCAACAATTTTCCATAAAATAAAGACGAAGAACTTGACGGGTTGCGGAGATGAAAAGGCGGAAATGCCGACAAATCATTTGGCGAGCGAAGCGAGCCGAAAGCTATGGGTTTTTGGACAAATTTTCTTTCATCCATACGCTTCAAAATGAATATTGAGCTGGGGACCTTTTGGCCCCCCTGGCTGAAAGTTGAGGGGGGCAAAGCCCCCCCGTTCCCTCCCCCCCCCCCCCTCCCGGGTTCGACGGCCCTGGGGGGGCTTCCAACACGCTTCCAGAAACACGGGTCTTACCTCTCTGGTCTCATCACTCGTGTTGACGAATTACCATGTATAATCTCCCGTGAAAATGGCACGCAAACAATTAATTACAAAGTAAGCGGCAGAGATACTAGTCATTGCGAAGAATATGCAAACTGCGTCATCAATAGACACGTAAACTGGGCACGACGCGCAGATGAATTTCACGAGCCAACCATAAACTAAGTTTTTTGGGGGAAATAGGTATGATCCGATATGTGCCGGCACGCTCCTATCGAAGAAGACAGCGCGCGGTTAGTTATTTTTTTACTATTCAACTTTTGAACCCGAGCGTAGCGAGGCACAAAATGTATACCTAGAAAAAACCATCACAGTCATCAATAATTTTTTCTTTCTTTTGCCGACTAATGCCGTTCATGTAGAAACCATATTGTTGCCATCTTTCAGTATTTAAATATAAACTTAAATTTCTATGGTCGAATTTATTACAGACACTCATTATTTCGATCAAGCGAGAGCGACTGAGTGCCGGATAAGTGATGGAATTTTTTCTATTTCTCTTTTCCGTTTTCTGCGCCTATCCACTAGTTGGATCATGGCCTACGACTGGTGAGCTGCGTTCGCATAGTCTGTGATGGGGCGGGATGGGTGTTTGGAACGCAGCCAGATCGACCCCACGGAGCCCGCCGTGTGTACTATGCACGCCGGGACCAAGGCTGCCGCCTCGCTGTCTCTCTCCAGCGCCGCTGTGCTGTGGCTCTGGATGGTAACATCTGTCGACCTTTTCGTCAACGCCACTCGCTCCGCAGCGGGGAACACGAAAAAAGGTCGTCATCGCTTAGCCGGGCAAATTTTTATTCGGGATTGGATCGCATCCGACTGTTTTCGGGTGATGCGTTTAAACATATGATGAACAATGAACGAAATCAAGAATCGAAAAAGCGGGGGAGGGAATTATTTTTCTCTTTGTGCGACTGCAGTTTCCGTGCGGTTTTCGAGCTGCTAGGCTCTTGCTCTCACTCCGCGAGGTCTCCGCCGCCCGGCTCCGCTCTGGTGTTTTGCCGCGTTCGATATGCTCGCCAAGGTTTTGTTTTCGTGGCGGCAAGTCAAGGGTACTGGCGGATGTCGGCGCTAGCGGAAGTGAAGTGCAGGGCAGGCCTCTCTGTGCGCAGTCACACACACACACACACACACACACACACACACACACACACACACACACACACACACACACACACTGCAAAACACTTCGTCTCTCTGAAAATCCAAAACGATGTATCAAATTTGAAAAATTTGAAAACTATGCAAAATTTCAAGACGATCTGACGACCCTCTTGTTTCGCCTTCGGCATGTAAGTAGCTGCCCTCTTTTTCTCGACACCCGAAGCTTGACGCGTCGTGAAAGCAAACCCTCTTTATCAATGGCGGCTATCAGGGGGTTCGGGCGGACACGGATGAGATGACCGTCAGATTGAATTTCCACGAGCCG